>QXTE01000396.1:608049-752893 GCA_003942145.1 Platysternon megacephalum
TGGTGCTGAAATTTTCATTCTCTCAGCCATGGCTTATGACCGCTATGCTGCCATCTGTGACCCATTACATTACGTGCAGACAATGAGGAAAGGGATCTGTGTTCAGCTGGTGAGTGGTGCATGGACCATGGGCTTCTTCTATGCCCTTCTTAACACTGTTTTTGCCCTCAAGTTGCATTTCTGTGGGCCCAATCAAATCAGCCATTTCAGCTGTGAGCTCCCTCCTCTGTTACAACTGTCCTGCACTGAGACCCACACCAATCAAGTGGTGCTTCTTACTTCTGCTGTGGTATTTGGGTTGAGCTCCTTCCTCCTCACCCTAATCTCCTACATTCACATCATCTCCACCATCCTGAGGATACGCTCTGCGGAGGGCAGGCGTAAAGCCTTCTCCACTTGCAGCTCCCACCTTATTGTGGTTGGCTTGTTGTACGTGACAGGTTTTCTCCAGTACACAAAACCCAGCTCAGTCTCCTCTGTGGTTCTGGATGAAATGTTTTCCATCCAGTACAGCATCTTAACCCCAATGTTAAACCCCATCGTCTACAGCCTGAAAAACAAGGAGGTGAAAACAGCTCTAAGGAATATATTGGGGAAATTCAGGTTTCTCAATTAGTGTTGATTCTCATTTTTTTAAAGTCAGAGAGCATAGATTTGTGGGTAACTAGTGTTTGGGACATTCTCAGCTCAGATAACTGACTGACACTTTGAGCCAAATCCTCCACTGGTCTAAATCAGTGCAGATCCTTTGAAGTCAATTGGCCAGATCCCCATCGTGTAAATCAACATAGCTCCATTGGAACCAATTGGTTCTGGAGTTAGACTCACAAATGGTCTTGAACAGGAGAAATTGAGAGATATCCCATAATGCAGTGGCCAAGGCATGCACCTGGGAGGGGACAGATCTCTGTTTCAATCATTTCTCCTCATCAGACTCTTGAAGCGGGGGTCTCCCACATTTGAGATGAGTACCATAACCACTGGGATAAAAGTTATGCCGGAGCTCCTCTTCCTAATTCTGTCGTCTTGTTTTCACAAAATCAAATGGATATAACTGGCCATGAACAAATTCAGGCTGGAAATTAGAGAAAGGTTTCTCACTCTCAGAAGGGTGAGGTTCTGGAACAACCTTCTAATAGGAGCTGTAGGGATGCACAACTTAATTAGTTTTAAGAAAGTGTTGGATAAATTTATGATGGTGTGATGGTGTGGGGCAGGGCTCAGCAACCCTGGGCCTCACTTCTGGTTTATGTCTTATGTTCCTAAAGGTTGTTTTTTCAGGGTTTCAGCCGGAAACCAGCTGGGTTCATGAAGGAATCCTCCCCACTCCCAGCAATGTATTCTGGGAGGGTTTTTTTTTTGTTGGTCTCCTTCCTCTGAAGCATAGGGGATGGCCACAGTTGGAGACAGCATCTTCGATGGGATGGGCCAGGGCTCTGAGTGGGTACCGAGCTTCTCTCTCTCAGATGTTTGCCTACGCTGTTCTTGCTCACATAATCAGGCACTAATTGAGTTGTTGATAGAGGAGGTTTTGGAACAAATTGATAAATTAAACAGTAATTAGTGACGAGGACCAGATGGCATTCATCCAAGAGTCCTGAAGAAACCCATATATGCAATTGCAGAACTCCTTCTTTTCCTTACAGTCATGAAATCTATCATTTCACAAGCACTTTCTCCCAAAATTGCCTTCCACCTTCAGATTTGCAACCACTTCTTCCCCGTTGGTTAGAATCAAGTGTAAAATGGCCACACAGCCACACCTTTCACCCCCACTCTGACCGCCCCCCACAGCTAAGCCCCTTACTCCCACTCTGGCCCAACCTGCCTAGCTAGGTTTTGCAGTCCTGAGGTCCCAAATGGGGCCATGGGCCATGGCAGAGTAATAGGTCACATCCATACACTCTTAATGTATATGTATGTGGGATTTTTGTTTGGTTTTGTGTTTTCAGAAAACCTAATAAGCCATTTGCACTGAAAACACTCAGTTCAGTCTACATAAGCAATGAAGATTTACCCTGGTTGTTAGAGAGATCAGGTTTGGGATTGTAAGGGAGGTGCTCAAATCCTATTAATTCTCCCATTGACTTTAAAGCCCTAAACCAGACCAAGACTTTTATTTTTATATATTTGAAGGTTAAGACCCCATGGGTCCAGAACCCAGGTCTGCAGAGGTATTAGGCACTTAACCACTCCAAAATGCTACACAGCAGCAGGTGTAACCAGCCTGCATGCCACTTCCCATGACTGCTGTGGAGACAGACCATGGGAAGTTCCACCCCAAGGGTTTGATAGGCAGCAGCCCCATGGCTCCTGATTGGCTCCCTGCCCTATATAAACCCAAGGGGTGCTCCAGGCAACAGTATGGATCTTCTGTAGTTGCTATGACTGTTCTGGCTCTATGTTCTTGAACTCCTTGGTTGACTGTGGCTTGTTTTGGACTTTGCCTCCCGACTCGGACCCTTAAAACTGACTTAGACTCTGACACTCGGTATTGACCCTGGCCTGGAACTGACTATGAACTCCTTGGCTACTCCTAGACTCAGGTTTGCCCCTTGGCCCTGACTGCCCTTTTTGAGGTCCTGATATTGATAGTCTTCCAAATATCCCATGGAACTGGGGACTGGTGTAGCTCATAGGGCCAGCTTGCCTTTACTATAGTCAGTGCCTTACCTTCATTATATTCAGCTGTAATGCAAGAAACCTACAGGCCTGTATCCTGTAAGATATTAGCTGAAGCATTAGTTAGGATAAGTGTGGTTAAGTAGGCTGTAACCCTTGGCACAAATCAACCGTTGCCCTTAGATTTTGGGAACTGAGAAGAGCTTGCTCAATGGCAGGACATAGAATGTTCCAGTAAGTGTTGCTACAAGGAACATGGAAGTAATAACTGCAAATCTGCTTAAGCAAGGGGTGATGGGTTTGATCATGAGCTGAAATGGTCGTTACATGTATTAATATACTAACCTATAGAAGAAAGACACCTCAATATTAGTAGGATGAGGAAATACAAATAAAGGGAAGGGCAGGGGGGGGAACCCTACTGAATATGCATTAGATATAGTGGTGTCAGTGTAACACAGTGGTTCTCAAACTTTTGTATTGGTGATCCCTTTCACACAGCAAGCCTCTGAGTGTGACCACCCCTTATAAATTAAAAACACATTTTAAAAAATATTTAACACTATTATAAATCCTGAAGATGGAGTGGCATTTGAGGGTGGAGGCTGTCAGCTTGTGACATATGTAATAACCACATGCCACCCTGGGGGGTGGGGAGGTCACGACCCTCAGTTTCAGAACCACTGGCATAACATATTATAGAAGTTGCATCCCAGTCTGTGGATGGTAGGAGAGAGAGATCTATCCCTTGGGAGGGGCCACAATGATGGCCACTGCTGATGAGAATGAAGATAATGGCTAATATTTCAGGTTGTTCTGCAAGGGATGGTGTGAGTATATGGATGTGCAGATGTACATTCTGTAGTCTCTCTATCTACCTTACTAAGTTAGAGTGTTTGTGACTTTGTTAAATGTAATAATGAACTATTTGTAAATATAGAAGGGTTCTTATAGTGTGACTGTTGCAACTATGCACATTGGGGTTCCCAATCATACAGTAATTTTAATAATACTGGTTTTGGGACAAGAACCTATCAACCCTCAAAGAGAGAACTAGGAATTCTCAAGTGACCAATATAATTAATACATAACCTGGACAGGTTGTCTAGAGTGATTTGGGTGTATTCTATAGGGCCCAGTCAGAGTTTGTGTGATGAAGTAGGAATTTTCTGTAATAATGTAATGAATGACATACAAGGCAGTGATTTATCTGACTAGGGATTGCTACCCAGTGGATGCAAAAGGGTTAAAATTGTCTAGGGGCTGAGCAGGAGACATGGTGGGTGTGTGTGTGTGGGCGTGTGTGTGTGTGTGCGTGTGTGTGTGAGAGAGAGAGAGATGTCACTGTTTGTGGGGGTAGGAATGGGTCATTAAGGACCATCTGGAACTGACAAAATTCAACAGATGATCCAGAAAGACAATGGGAGCCCCAGGAATTGAACAACTGACACCTGCCCATTGGTAACTCTGGCAGGCGGAATATGTGAACTCAGCATGGGTCTGCAGGAGGAGGATGGGCCAAGAGGTGTCAGGTGACTGGGTTAAGGGCAGCTCAGCAGCCCTCACCTAGGACTCACAGAGGGAGAGAGTCAAAAATGGATTCCACAGCAGCTTGGCTGGGTGGTGCGCTGGCTGGACCAGGATGGACTGCAGGCTGTGCTTCTCTATACCAACACAAGGACTCGCTGTGCAGAGCTCAGGGTGTGAAAGGCCACAAGGACTTAAAGAAAAGTGCGCCCCTGTGGAGGTCTGGCACACTGAAGGGATTCCTCCAAGGGACTGTTTAAAAGTTGGGACATAGTATAGATCCTACGAGCCATAAAGGGTGAACAATAAAATAGGTAGCAGCCTACTTTAACTTACACCATTTTATACCCTCCTGGTAGGCCAGCCTATCAATCCACTCACCCTGTTGATATCTAATCATCTACCTAAATATACGCAGGCTGAGATTTTTCAAGGAGCCCAAGGGAGTTAGTTGACAGCCAATGGGATTTTGAAGCCTAACTCCCTTAATCTCCATTGAAAATGTAAGATCACATCCAATTTGTCTCCCTTAGACTCAGACTTTAAATATTCTCCTTAAGTTCCACTTATATAAAATACTTGGCTAGTCATGGGGCTAAAATTACACTGTAGCTCAGTGTTAGGGGACTCCTTTGGTAGGTTCAACTCATTGGTCCATTGAGTGTGTGTATATATATATATATTAGTTATTTATCCATTGTGGAACAGGTTCAATACTCCAGTACACCTTATAGCCCAGACATTAAGGCACTTTCCTCAGAGACGGGAGATCTCACTTCAAATCTCTGCCCCCACCCCCATGTAGAGAGGGGAAGAAAACCATGGTCCCCTACATGCAAGGAAAGTGACCTAACCAATGGACTGAAGTTACAAGAAAAGCAGCAGCAGAGAGACTCTGCTTCCTCCTGCTGTTTTGTGAATTTAGCACAATCTTTATTTTTCTGGCTGAAATAATTCAGTAAAATTTGTGTTAAAATTATGAATAATTTTGAGTTGACCAAAACTTCCTTTTTGGTGAATAAATTTACAATTTATCTCCTTCTTTGTCTCAACAGTTATTTACTACGATCATAGAATCATAGAATTGGGGCTGCTGGGGCAGTGGTTAAGGCACTGAACTGGGACACAGGCGAGCTGGGTTTAATTCTGGACTGCAACAGCGACATCTTGCGAGGGATAGATCAGTGGTTTGGGCATTGGCCTGCTAAACCCAGAGTTGTGAGTTCAATCCTTAAGGGGGGCCATTTAGGGATTTGGGGCAAAAATCTGTATGAGGATTGGCCCTGCTTTGAGCAAGGGGTTGGACTAGATGACCTCCTGAGATTCCTTTCAACCCTGATATTCTATGAACTGGAAGGGACCTCAAGAGGTCATCTTGTCTAGTCCCCTACACTCAAGGCAGGGCTAAGTATTATCTAGACCAGGGGTCTCAAACATGCGGCCCGCAGGGCTATCGCATGCGGCCCGCGAGCTCCTCCCGGCCCCCCCCCCCCCTGCTTACCTGGCCGACCAGCACCGGGGGCAGGGCAGGCTCCCTGCTTGCTTGCCCTGCCGCGGCGCCGCACCAGGAAGCAGCTGGAACCCGGGGGAGGAGGGGCGCAGGGGTGTGTGTGGCTGTTGCTTCAGGCACCGCCCCCAGCAGCTCCCATTGGCCACAGTTCCCCATTCCCGGCCAATGGGAACTGCTGGGGGCGGTGCCTGAAGCAACAGCCACACACACCCCTGCGCCCCTCCTCCCCCAGGTTCCAGCTGCTTCCTGGTGCGACGCGGCGGCAGGGCAGGCAGGCAAGCAGGGAGCCTGCCCTGCCCCCGGTGCGGGTCGGGCCGGAGCCCGCCCCCCGCACTCCTCCTGCACCCCGACCCCCTGCGCTGAGTCCCCTGCCGCACCCCGACCCCCTGCTCTGAGCCCCCACCGCACCCCACACCCCTCCTGTGCCCCCTGGGGGCAGGGAGGGGGCAGAGTTGGGGTGGGGATTTCGGGGAAGGGGTTGGAATGGGGGCAGGGAAGGGGTGGGAAGAGGCAGGGCAGGGGCGGGGCCTCATGGAAGGGGTGGAGTGGGGGCGGGGCCGAGGGAGGCGGTGGGGGGTGTCAGTAAATGCGGCCCTCGGCCCAATGTACTAGTCCTCATGTGGCCCTCGAGGTCATTTGAGTTTGAGACCCCTGATCTAGACCATCCCTGACAGGTGTTTGTTTGTCCAACCTGCTCTTAAAAATCTCCAAAGAGGGAGATTCGACAACATCCCTAGGCAATTTATTCCAGTGCTTAACCACTCTGGCAGTTAGGAAGTTTTTCCTAATGTCCAACCTAAACCACCCTTGCTGCAATTTAAGCCCATTGCATCTAGTCCTTTCCTCAGATGTTAAGGAGAACAATTTTCTCCCTCCTCCTCCTTGTAACAACCTTTTATGTACTTGAAAACTGTTAACATGTCCCCTCTCAGTCTTCTCTTCTCCAGACTAAACAAACCTATTTTTTTTCAAATCTCCCCTCAGGTCATATTTTCTAGACCTTTAATCATTTTTGTTGCTCTTCTCTGTACTTTCTCTAATTTGTCCACATCTTTCCTGAAATGTGGTGCCCCGTATTGGGGAGAGCCTAACTACAAACTTTTTTTTTTTTAAATTTTAGGGACTGTTGCTGAGATTGTGTACCTAAATCCTGTGATAATCCAAGTCTCATTGCTCTCATTTTCAGGCATTACAGAGCATTGCTTGAGTGCTGACTCAGCCCAGTGTTACTGGTAGCTTGTTACAGAGAGTGAACTTCAGGGATCTTGTCCCAAGGGGAACAAAACAGCATTTAAACCATTCTCAAGAAATCAGCTTTTAGACTTGGAGGCAGTTCAGGAAAGGCTTTTTGCTCCACTCCCACAGATAACCCTACACACCTTGAGTGGTTTCATTGCTCTGGGTAAAGGGTCCAAGGATCACATCCATAGACCTACTGGATGTCTTGAGATGCTCTATTCCAGATGCAGATAGACAGACTAGGTAGTCTACCTACTTATTGATTTGGCTAAGAATACAGAGAAAATCACAGGTAAGAATGATCTCACCATATTTATGATCCACATTTAAAAGGCAGGTGAGTTGATTCATATTCCTATCCATTTTAATTTTCAATGGACCAGATTCTGTTCCACTTTTCTAAGGGTGGGTCTCTCTGCAGAGTCCCATAGACTTCTGCCGGGATGCAACACTGTTACAGCACAGGAGCCGTGGCTGGCAACTCAGCTACTATATGAATCACCCAGCTTGCTCTCTCTNCACACCTTGAGTGGTTTCATTGCTCTGGGTAAAGGGTCCAAGGATCACATCCATAGACCTATTGGATGTCTTGAGATGCTCTATTCCAGATGCAGATAGACAGACTAGGTAGTCTACCTACTTATTGATTGGGCTAAGAATACAGAGAAAATCACAGGTAAGAATGATCTCACCATATTTATGATCCACATTTAAAAGGCAGGTGAGTTGATTCATATTCCTATCCATTTTAATTTTAAATGGACCAGATTCTGCTCCACTTTTCTAAGGGTGGATCTCTCTGCAGAGTCCCATAGACTTCTGCCGAGATGCAACACTGTTACAGCACAGGAGCCGTGGCTGGCAACCCAGCTACTATATGAATCACCCAGCTCTCGCTCTCTCTCTCTCTCTCTCTCTCTCTCTCTCAACAGCACTGAGACAAATGACATCAGTTGGTGCACGTTAGCAGTAGTGTTTGTGTTTGGGGGTGGTGAGGTTGGGGGCAGGGAATTCTCTGGAGATGGCGCTTAGCTTTGGAGTTCCCTTTGCACAGAATCTGCCTGTGAGTACAAGATCTCTTTGCTTGGGCATTTGTCTGATGAGCTGATAACGGGGAAAAAATTTAGTTTCTCTCTGGCAGACATTTGGGTTTAAACATCAATTTGGCGTTCGACAGAACACTGGCTTCATTCCTATTTCCACTAAAAATCAATGTCAAAATAGCCATTCACTTCCAAGAGGGCAGGACAGAGTCTGTTATGTATGAGCAGCCTGATATTCAGAGTCAAAAAGAGGAAGCTGCTGTCTAAAATGTATCCCCATGTGTCACCTATAAATACTGACTGACCGGATTCTGTAGGTTTGGGTAGTCAGGAGTCTTGTTAACCCCTCGACAGAATTCGTGTATTTCAGGTGCTCAAATTCATTCATTCTCTTTGGTCTTTCCTTCACATTCTCACAGTGCCTAAGAGCGGTGTCTGCTGGAAGTCACCGACCACGATGTCTTGCAGGCCTAGCATGTTTTACCCCTAGTTCCAATAACTGCTAGGATTGTGTTTGTTCTAGATTTCTATAATTGCTCACCTTCAAGGCAGCATTCTTCATACTTCACCATCCTCTCTCCTTGTTTTTTTGATTGTCTGCTGGCACAGAAACATCAATTAACATGGGCTTGTTTGCTGTCTTTTTCTACAACTATGTCTGGCCTGTTTGACTGCACCATTCGGTCTGTGACAATTGCCAGATTCCATAAATCTTACCATCTTCATTCTCTAGAGCTTGGTGTTCGTAATAGCACAGTTTGTGGCAAGTATGGATTTGTACACAGGCTCTAGTGCAGGCACTTGGCAAACTCAGAGTGTCTGTTCATATATTCTCTCCCAGATAGACTCTAGCAGTTGCTCAACGCATGGTCCACCATCTCTTCCTTTTTAGAACACATTCTGCGGCTCGGGGAGCAGTTGTCGGTGAATTTTACTTCTTACATAATTAAACCCCATAAGGATTTTTCTTATCCGCTCATAATGAAGCTCTGCCTTTTTTTTTCAGGGATCCTTCTACAAGTCATGAGTTTGTCAATCTTCTATCACCAATAGGTTTGATCTCTCTCCACCACTGTCCGTGCATTGATCTCTGTGTAAACCTTTCAAATCTTTTTTGGCAGTTTGCTTTCTCCTTTCTTTCATGCTTTCTTGGGCTTGGATGCAGCTCAGTCATTGCTTGTTATTGTGACCGGATGATCTTTATTCTGGTTAACTCCTCATATATTTTGATATTATAGTCTTCATTATCAATTGCTTCCTCCACAGATATCAGAGGTTTTCCTTTATCACATCATGGGATGTACATCCTGTCCATGACTTGATTGCTATCAAATACTCTATGCGTCACCGGCAGCTGTCTTCTTTGGATGTCATTTTTTTTCTTCTCTCGATTCCACTTGATCACTCCAGCAATATTCTGTACTACTGGCATCCCCCCACATATTAATGGCTCAGATCACATTCTTAGACTTCAGTTTTGTCCATAGAGTAGTTCTTGTACATCTGTAATATTCTTTCCTCGCTTTTTCTTTCAATTTCTTATTTTGTAGCTCTGACAGTTCCCTGATTCCAAGATATTTGTAGGGGTCATGCTGAGATATCATGGATAGTTCCATCATTAACTTGTATGTCATCAGATTGTACCAGTCTGGCTATTTTTACAGATGCTGACACACAGTTAGCCAAGCCAACACGTAGCTTTATATCTTCACCAAACTTTTCCACACATCATCAATCTCTGTAGCTCCTTTTTGTGACTGTTCATGTAGTTTCAGATTGCCCATGTCGAACAAATTGTTAACTGCTTGTTGCTCTTTGCTGATATGGTAAATTGTGGTTTATCTCAACAAGCATCCATGTCAGTGGCAGCACGGTTACCACAAACAGCACTGGTGCTAAGGAATCCCCTTGAAAGATTTCTCTTTTAATTTGAACCTCATCAATGAGTCCCTTCCTGGTAGAGTCTAGTGTTCCAGTTAAACATAGATTGCTGCAGAAAGGAAATGATCTGTGGATGAACCTTGGACATTTTCAGTGTCTCAGTGATCCTTAATTGTGAGACACTGTTGGATGCTCTCTAGTAGAAAAAAAGTTAGCCATTGTGTGGGTAGACTTTCTTTGTTTTCAATCTTCTGTGATCCTCCTGTTTAGCCAAAGGTGGCCTTTTGTTCCTTTCATGTTTACTGTGCTGCCTTTTTGCTCAGGAACCAGCATTCCATTGTAAGCTAGCACTATCCATATCTTCTTTGCTGGAATTATTGTTAGAAGTGTCCTTATATTTGGTAAACATGTGGTCAGTCTATAATTCATAGAATCACTACTTCTTTCTTTCTTTCTTTCTTTCTTTCTTTCTTTCTTTCTTTCTTTCTTTCTTTCGTTGTCCCTGTCACCATCCATTTTTGAAATCCATTAGTCAAACATTTATTAAGTTGTTCAAATAAACAATCATGGAGTGTTGTAAGGCGTTTCAGCCACAATCTAGGCATCCCATCTGGTCCGGGTGATTTCCAATGTCATTTATTGGCTCTCTATTTTTGCCTGATCTGGGTTTGTTTTTTTCCATCAATCAGATGAAAGACTCTCCTAGGGTCTCTCGTGAAGTGACTGTTCTCTTGATACTAATAACTTTGTGCTGAAATCTTTCAAGTCCATGACACTAAGAGATCAGTTTCTCTTTACATTGTTCCTTCATAACTCTCATATCCTTTCATTCAGCTGATATTTCATCTCCAAGACTGCTGCTCTTTTCTTTTCAAATGATTTTTCTCATATTCATCCAGTAGGCTGGTATCTCAATGAAAAAGCATACTCTTCTGTTTTAACCTTCATTTCCATGGAGGTTCTTGAAGATAGGAAGTTTTCCAATGTNAGTTAGTGGAAGGGTGGTTTACAGGAAGGGGTTTTGGAATGTGGTTGGGTTTATAGGTTCTTGGGTTTATAGGTTCTAGGATTTTTCTCATATTCATCCAGTAGGCTGGTATCTCAATGAAAAAGCATACTCTTCTGTTTTAACCTTCATTTCCATGGAGGTTCTTGAAGATAGGAAGTTTTCCAATGGTTCATATGTTCAGATGGCTTGATGTTAAACCAATGAGCTGCTACTGTTACTGTAGCATAAATTATATAATTGTACTGGCTAATCCTTGTAGGTTTTTTCTCCATTTTCTTTGAGCACTTCATTAAGTGCTTGCATTATATCATCTGTGTGTGATGGTCTACAAATTTCAGTTGGTAGTGCTGGTGCTCAATGTCTCTTATACTCTGCATGATCTCGATCAACAAATCCTTCATATTTTCTGTACTTTCTTCAGGTGCTCTTTCACTCATATTTGTCCTCCAAGTTTCTTCCATTTCTGCCTTCTGTTTATCCTTTGTCACTGCTCCCACAAAATGTTTGTACATAGTTCTACATGACTAATCTCCTTTTCAGGCTTTCAATTTTCATTTGTGTAAATTCTCCTCTTTGGAATAAAGTTCTCAGTTGTGCAGTGAGTCTGTGCTTGGTCATTTCTTTCTCGGTGTAATCATTTCTCTCCTTCCAGTGTTGGAGCATTTGTTTGCTCCAGGCTCTCTCTTCTGGTTTTGCCAAAAGACAAGCTCAGATCACTTCTTGGTTTATAAGACGACTCCTTTTCACTCTATTGTCACAAATGATCTCTGGTTGTTTGGACAGTTGCATGATACATAGGTTGCCCACCTCCACACAAAACACTCTGCTGGGGAGGAGGCTGTCATCCAGATACGGTCTTCTGAGGCCCACTTTAGAGGTAATTGATGATTATTGCTAATGCCATATTCTCCATACTGGTTTTTGCTGACAGACTATACCCCGTTGGGTGGAAACCCAAAATTTCTAGGCCTCGGAGGTTTCTTCCTCTTCTAGAATTCTAGATATTTTAATAGGGATCAATCCAATAAGATTCTACAGATATTACATTCTGTAGTTTTTGTAGAGTATTTATAGAATTGGCCAGATCCCATGCTGGTGTGCATCAGCCATAGCTCCATAGGCACCAATGGGCCAAATCTCCAGCTGCTGTAAATCAGCCGTAGCTCTATTGAAGTTAATGGGACAGATGAAAGAGATATTAGGCTAGAGAGAGACAGCAAGGGCGACTCTATATCCTGGTGGTTAGGGCACTCACCTCCAGATGCAGGAGGCTGAGTATCCAGTCCCTCTGCTCCAAAGCTTTTTCATTATTTAACCAGAGTGGAACAGCTTGAACAGGAGAGAATGAGGGAGCCCTATGTCCAATGTTCCCAATATCACAGCTGAGCAGAGTTTCTGTGAGTACCAGTGGGGACTTATCCTGGGATTTAGAGAACTAAAGGAGTAGTTTGGTGCCAAAGTCCTTTTCTGCATCTAGCCCATTTTTGTCTATTTTAAACACACATTTTATAGTCGGCCTCTTTACATTCATCCTACTGATAAGATGATCTGCACAGGCCATATCAATTTACTTGTGTGTTAATTTTATTTTCTTTTTCCAGTCTGACAGGTCAGTTTTCCTGAGTAAGGATCCATGAGAAATCAAACCGAAGTGACTGAATTTATTATCCTGGGACTTTCCAATGACCCACAGATGCAGATTTTTCTCTTCCTGGTGTTTTTACTTGTCTACCTAATCACGCTTTTGGCAAACATGGTGATCATGGTGGTGATAAGGGCTGATCCTCACCTTCACACCCCAATGTACTTCTTCCTGTCTCATTTAGCCTTTGTTGATATCTGCTATTCCTCAACCATTGTGCCTAAGATGTTGGTGCATTTCCTAGCAGAGCACAAAACCATTTCTGTCAATAGCTGCATTACACAGATGTTCTTCATTTTACAGCTGGCTACTACAGAAATTTTTATTCTCTCAGCGATGGCTTATGACCGCTACGCTGCCATCTGTGACCCATTGCGTTACGTGGAGACAATGAGCAAAGGGATCTGTGTTCAGCTGGTGAGTGGTGCATGGGCAATAGGCTTCTTCCATGCCCTGCTTAACACAGTTTTTGTCCTCAAGTTACATTTCTGTGGGCCCAATCAAATCAGCCATTTCAGCTGTGAGCTCCCTCCTCTCTTACAACTGTCCTGCACTGAGACCTTCACCAATCAAGTGGTGCTTCTTACTTCTGCTGTGATATTTGCATCAAGCTCCTTCATCCTCACCCTGATCTCCTACATTCACATCATCTCCACTGTCCTGAGGATACGCTCTGCAGAGGGCAGGCGTAAAGTCTTCTCCACCTGCAGCTCCCACCTGATTGTGGTTGGCTTATTCTACCTGACAGGTTTTCTCCAGTACACAAAACCAAGCTCGGTCTCCTCTGTGGTTCTGGATGAAATGTTCTCCATCCAGTACAGCATCTTGACCCCCATGTTAAATCCCATTATCTACAGCCTGAAAAACAAGGACGTGAAAACAGCTATAGGCAAAATGTTTCAGAAATTCAAATTTCTCAAGTAGTGTCGATCTTTTTTATAAGAAAAAATCAAGGGGAATAGAACTGTGGATAACATGTGTTTGGGAGATTCTCAGCTCAGGTATCTGACGCTTTGGACCAAAGCCTCAGCTTCTCTTAATCAGTGTGGTTCCATTGAACTCAGCAGGCCACATCCCCATTGGGTAAAAGAGACACTGGAGAAAGGGGGACGGGATCCTGGGTCTCCATGTAGGTTGCATGCTAGAAGTACCATAATCTAGAGCCATTCATGCGTATTTTCTCTTTCTTTCTTTCTTTCTTTCTTTCTTTCTTTCTTTCTTTCTTTCTTTCTTTCTTTAATGCAGCTATGGCCAATTTGTACCACTTGAAGATATGGCCAGTTCTATGAAAAGAACAGCTGTGTCTTTTGCATTCTGTAGTTCTTCTAGAGTATTTTGTTGAAAACCCTATTTAATATCTGTAATATCTTATAGGGTTCATCCCTATTAATGTCTCTGTCTCCAATAATAACAATAATTAATAATGAGTGTGATCGCCAGCTGGGTCAAGATGCACAAAGAAAGTAAAGCTCTATTAGGCGTGATTGAGAAGGACACATATCAGGTATCCCATATCACAGTGGTTAGGGCACCCACTTGGGAGGAAGCAGATCCCTTTTTAAAATCTTTCTCCTTATTAGGCACTTGAAGAGGGTCTCCTACATCCCTAACTGCTAGGATACAATTTGAGGGGTTTCCTTCACCTAATTCCTTCTTCTTCTCTCCCCTCTCTCACCATGGTTTCTTGCCACCTTAGGTGGGGTTAGAGGCTTCCAAGCTGAGAATTCCAAGGTGAAGGAAAGCAACATAACTCCACTGAAAGAAACAGGGCTACACCAATATATGTCAACTGAGGACCTTGCCTCAGTGAATAAAGTTATGACTTACAGAGATATCGTCTCAGGTAAATGAAAAGCCAACCAGCAGGCTGGGATTTTCAAAAGAGTTTAGGCAAGTTAAGTGCCCTACTCCTATTGGATGGGGAAAATGTAGTCCCAGTGACATGCACAAGGTCAGTCAGAAAGTCGGTGGAGAGCAAGATATTGAAGTCTGATCTCTTCCATCCCTGTTTTTGCCTTGGATCATACAATCATCCATGTGCCCGCTGGTAGTGCTGTATCTCTTCCCATCTCAGCCTAGGACTAACAGAATGCACTCCTTGTCCCCATTAAGAAAGATACCACCCTCTCCTCCTGGTTTCACAGGGAGAATTTCTTCTTTCACATTCTTCACAAAAAATGAATAGAGCTGGTTGAAAATGGGAATATTTTCATTAAAAAAAATCATGTCCCTCTTTCTAATCAAAATTCACAACTTTTGCAACCAACTCATTGAATAGAAAATAGCATGATTTAGCTACTCTCACCTCCTGCTTTTGCAGGGTGTCCTGCCTACTAAGCATCACTCTGTTGGACTGTAGTTTCTTTAGAACAGGAATGATGACCACTTCTATGTTTGTTAGTTCTGGTCAAAAGTTTTTCCCATGTTTGGAAAACAAAGTCTGAAAGTGTTGTTACTGCCAGATAGAAATTTTCTGTGGGAAAATCTGAATTTTGAAGAAAAATATTTCATTTTTTTTTGTTGTGACGGGGGGAAGATTCCATTTCAGTTTGACATCTCAAAATGAAATGAAAGTTTTGTTTCAAAATGTCCAATTAAAATGAAAACTTTCATTTTGAATTGATATTTTCACTTAAATTGACAATAAAATGACGCATCTCAAGCTCATTGTAAATAAAAATATTCATTTAACATGAAAGATTTCATTTGAAATGGACACTTCAAGAGGAAATGTTTTGTTACAATCAAATTTAAAAATGAAATGTTTAGTCATTTCTTCATCCTAACCTCTTAGAATTTTTCTTCTCATGAAAATTTTGACATTTCATCTTTTTGGCCCCTGTTGGGATTAAACGAAATGTCAAAATACGGAGCTTCCTGTGTGATGGAAATTTCTGTATCATATCTAATATTTGTATACTGCCAAGTATAACAAGGAACTAATTTCTTAGTTTCAAAGGCCAGAAGGGACCTGTGTGACCCCTAGTCTGACCTCCTATTAACACAGGACAGATTAGATAGATAGATAGATAGATAGATAGATAGATAGATAGATAGATAGAAAATCCCAGCCTCCATTGCTTTACACACGCAAATCGTAATTGCACTCTTCTCAGTCGTACCTTAAGACGAACAACAAAAGAAGGAAGATCAAAGTCAAGTTGCCTGAGAGCACTATGGGCATTTCCCCTATATAACAAACTACAGCATTTTCCTCATGAAATGGAAACTGCAGGTGGCATTGCCAGAAGCACCTGAATTATTTACCGTACAAGTCAATGGGACTTGGTTGACCAAATTGCCTAAAAGGGGAGGTGGTGCCCCTTCTTCCAACCATTAGCCCAGTGTCGTTTACTGGTGTTCTGGAAGACCTGTGTTTAATTCCTCTTTCTACCTCCTGTAGAGCAGGGACTGAAACTTTGAACTCCCAGCTGAAGGCCCTAAAAAATAGTTTATAAGTACACTGGGGTGGAGTTTTCTCAAGCTTTCCTATTAAAGCGATTCCACTTTATATAAAATACTTGGCTAGTCATTGGGCTAGAAAGCGTGAGTAAAATTACGCTGTAGCTCAGTGTTAGGGGACTCCTTGGGTAGGTTCAACTCCATAGTCCACTGAGTATTTTTTTAAATTATTTATACAATGTGGAACAGCTTCGATACTCCAGAATACCTTATAGCCCAGAGATTAAGTCACTTTCCTTAGAGATGGGAGATCTCACTTCAAATCTCTGCCCCCCCCCCCTCTAGGTAGAGAGCGGAAGAGAACCATGGTCCCCAACATGCAAGGAGAGTGACCTAACAAATGGACTGAATGTATAAGAAAACCAGCAGCAGAGGGACTCCTCTTCCTCCTGCTGTTTTGTGAATTTAGCCCAATATTTATTTTTATGGCTGAAACAATTCTGTAAAATTTGTGTTAAAATCAGGAATAATTTTGAGTTGACCAAAACTTCCTTTATGGTGAATAAACAATTTATCTCCTCCTTTTCTCAACGGCTATTTACTGCCATCATAGAATCATAGAACTGGAAGGGACCTTAAGAGGTCATCTAGTCCAGTTCTCTGCACACAAGGCAGGACTAAGTATTATCTAGACCATCCCTGACAGGTGTTTGTCCAATCTGCTCTTAAAAATCTCCAGTGATGGAGATTCCACAACCTCCCTAGGCATTTTATTCCACTGCTTAACCACTCTGACAGTTAGGAAGATTTTCCTAGTCTCCAACTTAAACCACCCTTGCTGCAATTTAAGCCCATTGCTTCTTGTCCTATCCTCAGATGTTAAGAAGAACAATTTTTCTCCCTCGTCCTTGTAACAACCTTTTATGTACATGAAAACAGTTATCATGTCCCCTCTCAGTCTTCTCTTCTCCAGACTAAACAAACCCAATGTTTTCAATCTTCCCTCATAGGTCATGTTTTCTAGACCTTTAATCATTTTGGTTGCTCTTCTCTGGACTTTCTCCAATTTGTCCACATCTTTCCTGAAATGTGGTGCCCAGAACTGGACACAATACTCCAGTTGAGGCCTAATCAGTGCAGAGTAGAGTGGAAGAATTACTTCTCATGTCTTGCTTACAACACTCCTACTAATACATCCCAGATAATGTTTGCTTTTTTTGCAACAGTATTACACTGTTGACTCATATTTAGTTTGTGATTCACTATGATCCCCGGATCCCTTTCCACAGTACTCCTTCCTAGACAGTCATTTCCCATTTTGTATGTGTGCAACTGATTGTTCCTTCCTAAGTGGGGTACTTTACATTTGTCCTTATTGAATTTCATCCTATTTACGTCAGGCCATTTCTCCAGTTTGTCCAGATCATTTTGAATTATAATCCTATCCTACAAAACACTTGCAACCCCTCCCAGCTTGGTATCATCCGCAAACTTTATAAGTGCACTCTCTATGCCATGATCTAAATCAGTGTTTCCCAAACTTACAACACTTGCGTACCCCTTTTGAGACATTTGTCTTACCGGCGTACCCCTTCTCCGATGAAGATAATTTGTGGTGGGGAGGGTGGTAGCCACATTTTTATAACACACTCCTAATTCGTTTAATTCTGGATTAAATGTTTATTAGAAATAAATACAAAATTATATTACATACAGTTGAAACAAAACTTTTAATAGAAATAATAGTTACATATAGAAATAGTACTAGAAATAATTAAAATAATAGAAGCAAATCAACAGTCTGGCTGAACAGCGTATATATATATATATATATATGGTGAATTCGTATCATTCTGAAATTAAAATATGCTGGTTTGGTTAGGTTAGTGAAGAAACCACTAGTTTTAATACTTACTATTTCGGTATTGAAAATTTTTCAGTACAAACCAAACTATTCAGTGCGAGGGATGGAACTGCTTTTGACCAGACACACCTCGCGGGGATATCTGGCTCAATGTTTGTGATTTTAAGACAAAGATGGGACTCCACGTCAATAAGATGATTTTGTTTTTTTGTTTTGATGCCAACCAGCACAGAGAATCCAATCTCGCACAAATACGAGATGGGAAAAGGCAGAAGATACTTGACAGCTTTGTCCGATAGAGCTGGACATTCAGAGCTAACCCCCAACCAAAATGACGTCAGTGTATTTTGCTCAAATTTTGTTTTCAGGAAGCTATCTGAAGCCAGCTCCAAGAGTTGTTCTTCTTCTGAAGCAGAGAGATTATTTGGCAATGTTTGTACATTGATGATTAAAGGGTTCCTTATCCATTCAAACGTGCCATCCGGTTCAGGGAAATATTTACCAAGATCTTTCTGCAAGCTTTCCAAATGCTGCTTCATGGTTTGCAACACATCACTATCAAGTTCGTTAGTCGAGTTTATTACTAAGTCATGAAGAGATGGAAAGGAATCCAGTTCACGACGACTAAGACATTTATGCCACAGTTTCAATTTTGTGACCATGGCGCACACTTTGTCTTGAACATGGAATATGGATATGAGTTTCCCTTGCAAGGATAGATTGAGGTTGTTTCAATGAGCAAAGATTTCTGCAATATATGCTAGTTTGCATAGCCATTTCCAGTCGTGTATACGGTCTCGCAGGTTAAAGGTTTCATCTAAAAAAACTTGCAGTTCTTCTCGCAGCTCAAACAGGCGATTTAGAACTTTTCCACGCGAAAGCCAATGCACTTCAGTGTGAAATAGGAGTTGTGTGTAATCACTGCCCATCTCATCATAAAGCTGAGAAAACAGCTGGGTGTTCAGAGGGCAGCCTTTCACAACATTGATTATTTTCTCAGCTTCATCCAGTACTTGCTTTAGATCTGCCTGCATGTTCTGGGTGGCGAGTGCTTCCCTGTGAATGCAACAATGAGTCGATTTTGCTTCTGACGCAACAGCTTGAATATGTGCAAGAATTCCTTTCTTCGAACCAATCATGGCTCTGGCGCCATCCGTGCTTATTCCAACACAACGACTCCAGTCCAAGTCACTGTTTTTGATAAAGTCATCAATAACTTTAAAAATAGCTTCTCCAGTTGTATGTGTTGGCATAGGTTGGCAGAACAAAATATCATCGTGGACTTCATTATTCAGCTCGTATCTGACAAACAACAAAAGATTAGCTAAATTCACAACATCAGTGGATTCATCTGCTTGCAGTGCATAGTAGCGACTCTTTTGTACTCTTGACAATAATTGCTGCTTTACATTTTCGGCCATATCTGTGATTCTACGATGAACAGTGTTATTTGAGAGGGGAACACAATCTATAGCTTTGCTAGCCTTGTCTCCAATCATCACTTGCACCATTACTTTGGCTGCAGGTTTTACTAATATCTCGCCAATTACTTCAGCAGCTCCAGACTTTGCAGTTAAGTATGCCACACTATATGAAGCTTCCAAAGCTTTGATATTTTCACCTCCTGTCACATTATGAATTGTTTTCTGGGATTTTGAAGATCTTTGTGCCTATTTTCGAAGAATTCTACAGGTTTTCCCTTGTATTCTTTGTTTGCTATCGAAATGGCGTTTTAGGTTGGATGGTTTCATACTTTTATTTGTGAGAGTCTCGTAAAAAATCACACATAGTGGAACAGGCTCCACCTCATCACCAGTCCACGAAAATCCCAGTTTAAGATATTCTTCAAAATATTTGCGGGCTTTTTTCGTTTTCTTTGCAGCTGATATGTTCAATAAACTTACAGATGGTTCACGCGGTTCACTAATTTTGTCGTCACAATTGTCTGATGTAGCCATATCACTGCATTTTTCAGCATAATTATCACTAACATTCGTATTTCCTTCATAATTTTCTTTTGTACATTTCAAACTTCCCATTTTTACCCATTGTAAATGGATTTAACAAAAACAAAAAGAGAAATTTTGTATATTAATACACACCAAGTATGTACTTGCTACGATCTTTAGATTACTACAAGTAGTTATTCACTTTTATCTTTTATCCATCAGTATGACTTCTGCGCATGCCACAAAGACAAGTGTATTGCCAGAGCCGCGGTAACGTGCACATGTGCTTTGCGTCGGCACGCAAGCCGATTTATACTGGCACGCTGCTGCCAGCCAGGGTCCCGACTGCCGGCCCCACTCAGCCCGCTGCCAGCCTGTGTGAACGGGACCCCCGGTCGGCAGCAGGCTGAGCGGGGCCGGCGGCCGGGACCCCGGCTGGCAGGAGCTGGCGAATGGAACCCCAGACCGGCAGTGGGCTAAGCCGCTCAGCACACCGTGGGTCTGGGGTTCTGTCCGCCGGCCCCACTCAGCCCGCTACCGGCCCCTTGCCACCCAGGGTCCCGGTCGCCGGCCCCACTCAGCCCGCAGCCAGCCTGGGTGAACGCGACCCCCGGCCGGCAGCGGGCTGAGCAGGACCGGCGGCCAGGACCCCGGCTGGCAGGAGCCGGCAGACGGAACCCCAGAACCACGGCGGGCTGAGTGGCTTAGCCCGCTGCCGGCCTGGGTGAATGGCCCGCGTACCCCTTGAAACCCTTTCACATACCACCAAGGGTACGCGTACCACACTTTGGGAAACACTGATCTAAATCATTGATGAAGATATTGAACAGAACCAGACCCATAACCGATCCCTGTGGGACCCACTCATTATGACTTTCCAGCATGACTATGAACCACTGATAACTACTCTCTGGGAACAGTTTTCCAACAGTTTTCCAACCAGTTATTCACCCACCTTATAGTAGCTCCATCTAGGTTGCATTTCCCTAATTTGTTTATGAGAAGGTCATGCGAGACAATATCAAAATCATATATAGTCTTTTTATTCCTTTTTCCCTTTTAAAAGTTTAAGGCTATCTGGTCATGTTGTTGTTTTGTGGTAATTATATATTATGGAGCTTCAAAGAAGTGTGGGGGAGATTAAATGATTTGCTATTAGGGTGTCTAGCTCCTTTGGCTGTTTTGAAAATAGGAGCCTAAATAAACACTTTTTTTTTTAGGGACTGTTGCTGAGATTGGGTACCTAAATCCTGTGATAAGCCAAGTTTCATTGCTCTCATTTTCAGGCACTACAGAGCATTGGTTGGGTGCTGACCCAGCCCAGTGTTACTGGTAGCTTGTTACAGAGAGTGAACTTCAGGGATCTTGTCCCAAGGGGAACAAAACATTTAAACCATTCTCAAGAAATCAACTTTTAGTTTGGAGACAGTTCAGGAAAGACTTTTTGCTCCACTCCCACAGACAACCCTACACACCTTGAGTGGTTTCACTGCTCTGGGTAATGGGTCCAAGGGTCACATCCATAGACCTATTGGATGTCTTGAGATGCTGTATTCCAGATGCAGATAGGCAGACTAGATAGCCAAATCAATAAGTAGGTAGGCAGACTAAGAAAACAGAGAAAAGCACAAGTCAGAATGATCTCACCATATTTATGATCCATGTTTAAAATGCAGGTGATTTGATTCATATTCTTATTCATTTTAATCTTTCAATTTCAAAGGACCAGGTTCTGCTCCACTTATGTAGGGGTGGGTCTCTCTGCAGAGTCCCATTGACTTCTGCCTGGATGCAACACTCTACTCACACAGATAGTTACAGCACAGGGGCCAGCTACTGTATGAATCACCCAGCTCTCGCTCTCTCGCTCACTCTCAACAGCACTGAGACAAATGAGATCAGTTGGTGCATGTTAGCAGTAATGTGTGTGTGTTTGGGGGTGGTGAGGTTGGGGGCAGGGCATTCTCTGGAGATGGCACTTAGCTTAGCTTTGGAGTTCCCTTTGCACAGAATCTGCCTGTGACATTCAGGTTCTAGTACAAGATCTCTTCACTTGGGCATTTGTCTGAGTTGATAATTAGGGAAAGATTTAGCTCCTCTCTGGCAGACATTTGGGTTTAAAAATTCAATTTGGCATTGGACAGAACACTGGCTTCATTTCCATTTCCACTAAAAATCAGTGTCAAAATAGCAACTCACTTCCAAGAGGACAGGAAAGATTCTCTTATGAGCAGCCTGATATTCAGACTTGCAGGACACTGAGTGAGAAGTCCCATTAGATCAGATTTTCAAAGGAACTTTAGTGATTTTTAGGCACGAAAGTCCCATTAATTTTCAGTCAGACACTTCTTTTTCAAATTATGTCAGCGTGCCTAGAGAGTGTTTCCTGGGCAAATTCCTTTATTATGATCATTATTAATGTCTCTCAGTATCACATAGGGTGGATTTAAAAAAAAAGAAAGAAATAGCTTTCACAACGTACTAAATCTTTAAGCTTAAAAAGGAGAAAGCTGCTGTCTAAAATGTATCCCCATGTGTCACCAATAAATCCTGGCTGAAAGGACTCTGTAGGTTTGGCTAGTCAGGAGTTTTGTTAAACCTGCTACAGAATTCCTGCATTTCAGGTGCTCAAATTCATTCATCCTCCTTTGACTTTCGTTCACATTCTCACAGTGCCTAAGTGTGCTGTCTGCTGGAAGTCACTAACCCTGATGTCTTGCACTCCTAACGTGTTCTTGAGCTGCTTGTTCATGCTCGGGGATCTCTCCAAGTGCTCCAGAAACTGCTGGGGTTGTCTATGTTCTAGTTTTCCATAACTGCTCCCTTTCGAGGCAGAGTTCTTCATACTTCTCCATCTTCTCTCCTTGTTTCTTTTTTATATTTCTGTCTGTTGGCATGGCAACATCAATTAACATGGATTTGTTTCTTGTCTTTTCTACAACTATATCTGGCCTGTTTGACCACACCATTTGGTCTGTGACAAATGCCAGATCCCATAAAATCTTACCCTCTTCATTCTTTTCAGCCTTTAAGTTTGGTGTTCGTAATGGCGCACTGTTCGTACAAATCCATACTTTGAACAGAGGCTCCAGTGCAGACACTTGGCAACCTCACTGTGTCTGTTAATATATTCTCTCCCAGATAGGCTCTAGCTGTTGCTCAACACATGCTCCACCATCTCTTCATTTTTAGAACACATTCTGCAGTTCGGGGAATAGTTCTGTCAGTCAATTTTACTTCTTACATATTAAAGGCTTAACGACTTTAGTTATCCCCTCAGAATGAGGCTCTGTCTCTCTTTTTGAGGGATCCTTCTGTAAGCCATGAATTTGTTAATCTTCTGTCACCAATAGGTTCGATTTCTATTGACCACTGTCGATGCATTGATTTCTGTGTAAATCTTTCAAGTCTTTTATTTATTTATTTTTGTTTTTTGGCCATTTGCTTTCTCCTTTCATTCTTTTGTAGGTTTGGATGCAGCTCAGTCATTGCTTGTTATCGTGACCAGATCTTTACTCAGGTTAACTCCTCATATTTTGATATTATATTCTTCACTATCAATACCTTCTTCCACAGATAGCAGAGTTTTCCTTCATCGCATCGTAGGATGTGTGTTCTGTCAATGCCTTGATTGCCATATAATACGCTATTCATCGCCAGCAGCTGTCTTCTTTGAATGTCAATTTTTTTCTCCTCTCTTTTAATTCAACTTGATCACTCCAGCAATGTTCTGTGCTTCTGGAATCACCCACATATTAATGGCTCAGATCAAATTCTTAGACTTGAATTTTGTCCATAGAGTAGTTCTTATACAAACTGAAAGAAAAAGTGAGGAAAGTGAGGAAAGAAGGCTCAGACTAGTTTCACTGAATGAAAACCTGCCTGAACCCCATGCGTAGGTATTTGGCACACCTAGCCCATATCAACATACGCCACTTCCTGTACTACAGCAGCTACATTACTATTTTGAGTGAGCTACTTCACTGAGAGCTACCGTGAGTATGTCTGCGTGAGCTGGGAATCACACCCCTAGCTGACTGTGTAGACATACACTAAGTGTAAAGTGTTAGGCAAGTATTGGAAAGAGCCTCTTCCCCTACAGCCCAGACAGACCCCTTTTGGGTGAAATATCCTTTCCATTATATGGTACTAAAAGCATCACAGTAGTGACAGATCCTGAAGCTATCTTAAAAATTACTAGAGGGAAACCCCATCTGTCACACTAGAAATATAGATAGAGAGAGAGAATGTTACTGAAAAACTACTAGAGTGACCAAAGGATGGTACTATCGTGTTTATAGAATTTGCACCCGGGTTTGACTCACTGCATCAATCAGTGCTGTGGATACGGCTTCACCAGTGTGCCGCACAGAGGAACAGTACCATGGTACATTGATTTGAGTGAGGGTCAACGGTTGTATTGCAGACTGGTGTTCTGTAGAATCAGGGGTGCGTCAGTTATGCTTTCAGGTATGCTTTAGAGTATTTAATGTTATAATAGACTATCAGATGATGTGACAGGGTGCAACCTGAGACTGTGGGACTGCTGTTCCCCCTGAATTCACCAGCCTGGGGTGTGTCTCAAAATGCTCTGCTACTGACAAGCAGCAAGCCTCTTTCCAGGTGCTATCACTCAGTCCAGCAGCATGTGAAGTCCCACACCCAGCTAGATTACATGAATGCTCTCAGAGCCACTCATGAAATCTCAGAGAGAAAGGCACCAACCAGATCCTCCCAGCCTTGTACCTCAGGGATATACTGTCTTGCACTGCTCAAGACAATGCAAATGTATTAATTGATTCACCACTTTTTTAAGGGGAGTGGACATGCACAGCCTTTGCAACCTGAGTAGATTTACCAAACACTTCAGACAAACTCATTAGTAAGAATAAACAAAACAGTAAGTTTAGAGACTGCAAAAGATAGATTTTAAGTGATTAAAAGTAGTAAGCGTATAGATCAAAGTTAGTTTAAGAAATACAATAAAATCGCAGTCTGGGTTCTAATAACTGAACAAGATTTGAATCAAGCAATGTCTCACCCTGATAGATGATACAAATAGTTCCTTCGTATGCAGGCTAGAAATCCTTTCAGCCTGGGACCCCCTCCCCAGTTCAGAGTCTTTGTTTTCCAGATTTTCCTTCAGGTGTTGAGTTGTGGGGGGAGAGAGAACAAGTCATGATGTCACTCTCCTTCTTTTATAGCTTCCTCCAGAGGGTGGAGTTTTACTGTTTTAAACACAGCTCCCAGCCGAGTTTGTGGAAAAATACAGTTTACAAGATGGAGTCAGGGTCACATGAGCGAGTCACATGCCCTTACATACTTTGATGACTCCACAATAGCAGCCATCACCCATACTTCAGCTAGAAAGTTTCTTCTATGGTCCATTGTGAGAGTTAAGTGTTCACTAATGGGCCATTAACTTGAATAGTCCGTTCACAACGTGTTGGCCAGACAAGATGTAAATACCTGGTGGGTGTCACCCCAGTAGCAAACATCTGAAATACTGGTACCTACTTAATATTCATAACTGTAGATACAAAGATAATACATGCATACAAACAGGATGATCATACTTGATAGATTGTAACTTTTCCATTAATACTTTACATGACCTACTTTGTACAAAATATATCATAATTATATGGCAGTGTGAATATGGGGGGGGGGGGCAGGGTGCTGCTTTAAGACACAGTGTGTCACAACCGACAAGACTGATTGAGGCCCAAGTAGGAGGTTTACTATTTAAAGATTCATCTTGAGTAGATCTTGAATATGAGGATGGCATTGCCTTACTTGGAGAGACTACTGACCAACAGCTGAGAAAAATAGCTTAATCTATGAAACCAAAGCCATGAATGCCTCCTATAAAACGGAAATCAGTGACCTGGCGCTGTGCATGTACATGTCAGTGACATTGAATGGGTGAATAGTTTAATCTATCTGGGTTGTGGTTTGGCAGCAGCAGGTTCTATATCTGAAGGAGTCACACGTATGATCAGTCTTGCATCAGTGGCATTTCAGCATCTTCAAATGTCTCAGTTTGGGTGGCAGAATGTTTATGTGACAGCTAAGAGATGAGTGTTCAATGTGGTAGTGATGGCAACTCTGTTATATGGAGCAGAAATATATCCATTAAAAATAGCTGAGGAGGAAACTAGACAGTTTTCAGTGTCAAAATTACAGCGGATTTTTAACATCTGTTGGTTTGTGGAACAGGATCCCCGGGCTGCAACCTGGGACTATGGGACCGCTGTGCCCCCTGAATTCACTAGCCTGGGATGTATCTCACAGTGCTCTGCTAGTGAAAAGCATCAAACCCCTTCAGGTGCTGTTATCACTCAGTCCAGCAGCATGTGGTGCCCCATGCCCAGCTAGATTGTATGAATGCTCCCGTAGCCACTTACGAAACACACAGAGAAAGGCACCAGCCAAATCCCTCCCTGCTCCCAGCCTTGTACCTCAGGAATATACCGTCTTGCACTGCTCAAGATCCTTTCCTGAGCAATGCAAGTTTATTAATTAGTTCACCACTTCTTCAAGGGAAAGTGGACATGCACCAGCCTTTGTAACCTGAGCAGATTTACCAAACACTTCAGACAAACTCACTGGTAAGGATAAATATAAAAATAAGTTTGACTACAAAAGATAGAATATAAGTGATAGACGAAAAGTCAGTTAAGTTACCAAAATAAAATAAAAGATAAGCACGCTGTCTAAATTCTCAACCTTATTAGACTTAGGCAATATCTAGTTCAAGCAGTTTTTCTCATCCCACTGGGTATTGCAGGTTGGTTACAGTCTTTGATACACAGGCCTTCCCTGTTAGGCCTGGGGACCAGTCTCCTCAGCTCCAGCATTCTCGTTGCCTTCAGCATAGGCGTGGGGGAGAGGAAAAAGGGGCATCATGCTTCACCCTATGTTCTATTTTATACTCTTAGTCCATGTACTTGGAAAAAAAGCAAGTCCAGGCATGGCTGGGGCATTGCTGAGTCACAGGTTTGAGTAATTCCCTGGTGTGGTCTTGGGCAGGTGAGTCATTGAATTGTACCTCCCTTGCTGGACAATAGTTGGTGATGGCCAATTTCAACCCCCCACCCCTCCCCCGGGCACTTGGTCACCTCCCTTGTTGTTGTCTCTGAGGAAACTAGCATCTGGGTGACTCCCAAATTTACAGCATATTTCATTGACAACCATAGAGCACAATCTCATAACTTCATATGCACTCAGGATATACATATTTAGGTAGAACAATGGGTTTCAGCAGGTCATAACCTTTTCCATGATACCTTACATGGCAAGCCTTATATGAAATATCACAACTATATACAAATGATAAACATGGGGGTTACAGGGCGCTCCCTCGAGGTACAGAGTGTCACAGTTTACTTTTGTCACAAGCGAGGACATACTTAGATGATCCCAGCTAGTTGCAGCCTTGCATCAGTTGAGAAGAAGGTGACTGCAATGGTGGGGTCATGTCCAATGTGCAGAAGAAGGTACACTTTTACTGAAGGTTTAGAAAGCTGAGGTCAAAGGAAGGAGAGCATGAAGGTGACCATGAATAAGATTGGAAGATGCAATTTTGAGGAATTTAAGAAACCTAAATCCTCCCATATTGACTATTGTGGAAGCAAGAAAACTTGCAAGGGTCAATCTAAGATGGAAATCCATTCTACATGCCACCATGGCTGCATTCTAGTGATGTATCTAGTATCTGCTGTTGCTGATGTGCTGCTGATTTATATAATGTGAACAGCTTCATCAGGAGAGCCTGAGAAAGCCCTACCCTAAAATACCTTATAGCCCAGAGATTAGAGCACTTTCCTGAGAGATGGGAGCCCTAATTTCAAATCTCTTCTCCACAGTGGGCAGAGGTGAGAAGTGAATGAGTTTCCCCCACATCCAAGTACCCCAACCAATAGGTTAAAGGTATAGGGGATAGGTGCTTGGGTTCCATATGCTGGATTGTCAGTTTAGACTTTTTTTCCCCCATGCATGAAAATATTTGGTGAATAGGTGTCAAATTTGCAAATAGCACAGGATCAATCAATACTGCTTTTTTTTTTTTTTTTGCTTAGTCTCATCTCCTACTTTATCCCCACCATCTCATGCAGTCTATTTGCTCCATTCACATTATGGCTAGCATCATCAATGGAGCGTATCGGAGATGAAATGGTTTCCTGTTTGGGTGTCTAGCTCCTAGGGTGCTTTTAAAATCCAAGCCTGTCACTGAGTTTGGATACCTAAATCCATTAGGCTCCTTTGGCAATCCAAGCCTCAGTACTCTCATTCTTATGCATGGTAAATTGCTGCTTAAGGACTGACCCAGCTCAGTGTTACAGGTAGCTTGTTACAGAGAGGGGTCTGCAGGGATTTTGTCCCAGGGGAACAAGACAGCATTTAAACAACTCTCAAAAATCAGTTCTTAGTCTTGGAGTCAGATGAGGAAAGGCTCTTTACTCCAAACAGTTAAATCTGAAAAGGTAGGGAGGGATATCCTTGGGAGTGGAGCAAAGAAGAGTTGATATCCTGACATGGTGTATTGCTGAGGCAAATAGAGAGACTAGACAGACAAATCAATAAGTAGGTAGATAAACAGACTAAAACAACAGAAAGAGAAAACGACAGGTCAGAATGATCTCGCCATTTTTATGATCCACATTTAAAAGGCAGGTGAGTTGATTCATATTTTTAATCTTATTTTTTCCTTTCCTTTACAAATGACCAGATGTTATCTCACCCCTCCCTTGTCTCTCGAATATCCTGGGACAGAGACAGCTACAACTCCACTGCATGCTCACACAGAGTGAGTTGCAACAAAGGGGTTGTGGTTGGGAGCCCAGCTACTACTGGAATCACTCATCTCTCTCTCTCTCTTTCTGAAGGCAGCACTGAGAAAACGGAGTTCATTTGGTGCATGTTAGCTGTAGTTTCTTTTTTTTGGAGAGTGTGTGTGTGTTTTATGGGGAGGTTAGGGGTAGGGCATGCTCTGGAGAAGACACTTAGTTTTAATAAGAATGTAAGTATGGCCATACTGGGTCAGACCAATGGTCCATATAGCCAGTATCCTGTCTTCCATCAGTGGCCGGTGTCAGATGCTTTAGAAGGAGTGAACAGAATAGAGCAATTTGTTGAGTGATCCATCCTCTGTTGTCCAGTCCCAGCTTCTAGCCGCCAGAGGTTTATGGACACCCCGAGAGTGGGGATGAGTCCCTGACCACCTTGGCAAAGAGCCATTCATGGACCTATCCTCCATGAACGTATCTATTTCTTTTTTGTACCCAGTTATACTTTAGGCCTTCACAACATCCCTGGCAACAAGTTCTACAGCTTGACTGTGCATTGCATGAAGAAATACTTCCTTTTGTTTGTATTAAACCTGCTGCCTATTAATTGCAGCGGGTGACTCCTGGTTCATGTGTTTTGTGAAGATGTAAATAACACTACCTTATTCACTTTCTCCACGCCATTCATGATTTCATATCCCCTCTTACTCCTCTCTTTTCCAAGCCAAACAGTCCCAGTCTTTTTAATCTCTCCTCATATGGAAGCTGTTCTATACCCATAATAATTTTTGTTGCCCTTCTCTGTACTTTTACCAATTCGGATATATCGTTTTTGAGATGGGGTGACCAGAACTGCAAGCAGTATTCATGGTGTAGGTGTACCATGGATTTATATAGTGGCATTATGATATTGTCTGACTTCTTATCTGTCCCTTTCCTAATGGTGCCTAACATTCTGTTAGTTTTCTTGACTGCTGCTGCACATTGAGCAGATCTTCTCAGAGAACTACCCACGGTGACTCCAAGATCTTTCTTGAGTGGTAACAGCTAATTTAGACCCCATCGTCTTGTGTGTATAGCTGGGATTATGTTTTCCAATGTGCTTTACTTTGCATTTATCAGCACTGAATTTCATCTGCCATTTTCTTGCCCAGTCACTCAGTTTTTTGAGATCCCTTTGTAATTCTTCATAGTCTGCTTTGGATTTAATTATCTTGGATAATTTTGTATAGTGTGTAAATTTTGCCACTTCACTGTTTACTCCTTTTCCTAGATCATTTATGAATATGTTAAACAACACTGGCTCTAGTTCTGATCCTTGAGAGACCCAGCTATTTACCTGTCTCCACTCAGAAATTTTCCTTTGCACAGAATCTGCCTATGTTGACAGCTAGGTTCTAGTACAAGTTCCATCTCTTTGCTTAGATATTTGTCTCCTGGGCTGATAATGGAGGAAAGGTTTAGTTTCTCTAAAGAGTCATATGGGGACAAACATAGATTGGACATTGGAGAGAACATTGGCTTTATTCACATTTCTCTTAAAAATTGATGTCAAAAAAGCCACTCACTTTCATGAGGGCAGGATAGACTCTCGTATATATGTGCAGCCTGACTTTCAGATGTGCAGAACAATGAGCTAAAGTCCCATTGAGTCTGCATTTCCCAGATCTTTTTCCTCTCAGCTGGTGCTGAAGTTTTCATTCTCTCAGCCATGGCGTATGACCGCTACTCTGCCATCTGTGACCCATTGCATTACGTGCAGACAATGAGCAAAGGGATCTGTGTTCAGCTGGTGAGTGGTGCATGGACCATTGGATTTTTCTATGCCCTGCTTAACACAGTTTTTAGCCTCAAGTTGCATTTCTGTGGGCCCAATCAAATCAATCAATCCTGCGGTGAGCTCCCTCCTCTATTACAACTTGTCCTGCACTGACACCCTCACCAATCAACTGGTGCTTCTAACTTCTGCTGTGATACTGGGATCAAGCTCCTTCCTCCTCACCCTGATCTCCTACATTCCCATCATCTCCACTATCCTAAGGATACGCTCTTCGGAGGGCAGGCATAAAGCGTTCTCCGCCTGTAGCTCCCACCTTACTGTGGTTGGTTTGTTGTACCTGGCAGCTTTTTTCCAGTACACAAAACCCAGCTCAGTCTCCTCTGTGGCTCTAGATGAAATATTTCCTGTCCAGTACAGCATCCTAACCCCCATGTTAAACCCCATTATCTACAGCCTGAAAAATAAGGAGGTGAAAACAGCTCTAAGGAATATATTGGGGGAATTCAGGTTTCTCAAGTAGAGCTCAGTATAGAACTTTGGGTAACTAGTGTTTGGGATGTTCTCAGCTCAGGTATCTGACTGACACTTTGGGCCAAATCCTCTGCTGGTCTAAATCAGTGTAGATCCATTGCAGTCAATTGGCCAGATCCCCAGCGCGTGTAAATCAGCCATAGTTCTATTGGACCCAATGGGTGTGATCCCCAGCTGAGGCTAGATTCACAAAGGGATTTAAACTTGAATAGGAGAGATTTAGAGACACCCACATCAAGATATCCCATAATGCAGGGTCAAGGCACGCACATGGGAGGGGACAGATCCCTGTTTCAATCATTTCTCCTCATCAGACACTTGAAGTAGGGGTCTCCCATATCCGAGATGAGTGACATATCCACTGGGATAAAAGTTATGGTGGAGCTCCTCTTCCTAATTCCCTCTCCTTGTTGGACAAAAACAAATGTATATAACTGGCCATGAACAAATTCAGGCTGGAAATTAGAAGAAGGTTTCTCACCATCAGAGGGGTGAGATTCTGGAACAACCTTCCAACAGGAGCTGTAGGGACACACAACTTAATTAGTTTTAAGAGAGAGCTGGACAAATTTATGAGTGCAACTGTATGATTGCATTTATTGAGCTGTTGGGGGGCCCTGGGCCTCACTTCTGGTTTATGTCTTAGGTTCCTAAAGCTCATGCTTCAGGGTTTCGGGTCAGGAAGGGGATCCCCCTCTGGGAATGTATTCTGGGAGGGTTTTTTTGTTTTTGTTTTTGGGTTTTTTTTGTCTCCTTCCTCTGAAGCATCAGGGATGGCCACAGCTGGAGATGGGATCTTGGATGGGATGGGCCAGGCCTCTGAGGTGGCACCAAGCATTCTCTCTCGGATGTTTGCCAAAGTCGTTCTTGCTCATATAATCAGGGATCCTCGACTCTCTCCAAGCATATTTCACTTCAATTATGACTTTTTCTTTTTTTTACTCTTTCTATTTTATTTACTTTCAAATGTTATTTTTTAATTTTTATTTTTTTAAATTTTCCATTTTTGAAAATATTTGTTTATATTTTTCCTTTTAATATATTTATATTTTTATTTTATTGCATTTTATATTTAATTGTATGTTTTATATTTTTATTTTTATAGTTTTTATTGTAATTTTACATCATTTTGGTTTATTTTATTTTACTTTTTTATATTTCATTTCTATTTCTTTTATAATTTTACAGTTTTATTTCTTTTTAATTTATTTTATAATTTTGATGTATTTGGAAAATTAAATGTCACTGAAAATGTCACGTCCCAGTCGAAAGTTTTGATTTTGATGAATCAACATTTCCATCAGAAAATTTTCAATCGGTATCCCACTGAGTGCTCTAGCCAAGGTGTGGGCTTCAACTACAATCCCAGTTTATGTATTGCAGATTATCTCTTATCCAGATTATCCCCAGTAATAGGTTTTAATTATTCTCAGTGAGTGCTTGGCCATATAAAGAGACTGGGAATTTCCTCTATAAATGACTCTATGGCCATCTCTCTGGCTGATGACTGCAATGATGATGGGGAGGTGAGATGCTTCCAGTAGCCTGATTTCCACTAAAATCAGGCCCACAGAATCCCCGATGTGGTGCTCTAGGAAGAGGAAAACTATTTGAGATGCCCTCACCCAAACCCCCAACTTCAGGTCCCTAAACCCCTCACACTCTAGACCGTAACCCAGAGGTCACTGCCTCATCCCTGTATTCAGAGCCTATGTAATCAATACTGAGAAGATCATTCAATTTTCAGAATGTCACTAAGCAGTTTGAATCAACAATATCCCTTGGCAGAGAAATTCAAAAGTTAATATGCAATGATCACAAAGCAGCATAAAAACTGATCTACATGGTACAGCACAAATGAAATCAAATGATAACCACTTAAAAAGGCTTAGGAGGTGAGGGTTTGGACTGGCACAACCTCACTCATGGTGCTTTGGTTTCTGTCGGGGACAATGGAAGCTTCTGAAGTCCAAACCAAGCCGATTCGCAGCCAGCAAAATTGTGGGGTGTGTTACCAGCCCAAACGAGGCTGTCAGAATTCAGGGAATCCAGTGCCTACACCTTCATTTGCCAGACTCCTCCTGGTGATCTGATTTTCCCATTGCACACCACTAGTGTCAGCTCTTTGGAGCAGAATGAAGGGAGCAAGGCTTATTCTGTTGCCAATCAGAAAAAATAGGGTCTTTACACAAATCTGAGCTTGCCTTAGCAGCATGTTTGTGTGTCAGTTTTTCTCATTCACTCTCAGATGTCCTAAGCCTCCATTATATGACTCCAAGCCCCCAGCCTGTGTGCTCAGCCCAGTATTTGGGCGGGTGACATGAAGGAGAGGGAGCATTTGAACATTAATGCATTTAAATTGATAATATGATATTGACATTTAACAAATGCCGTTCTTGTTCTCTTGTAGAGTTGGTTCATTTCCGCCATGGCAGACACAGAACAGGGAAATCAAACCTCCCTCACAGAGTTCATTCTCCTGGGATTTCGGACTGTCCCCAAACTGCAGATCCTTCTCTTTCTGCTGTTCCTTGTGATTTACATTGTGACCATGGCTGGGAACATCCTCATTGTTGTGCTAGTTGTGACTGATCATCACCTTCACACCCCCATGTACTTCTTCCTGGGGAACTTGTCCTGCTTGGAGACTTGCTACACCTCGACCATCCTGCCCAGGATGCTGGCCAGTTTCCTGACTGGGGACAAGACCATTTCTGTTGGTAGCTGCATCACACAATGTTACTTTGTTGGCTTCTTTGCAGCCACCGAGTGTTATCTCCTGGCAGTGATGTCTTATGATCGGTACCTAGCGATATGTAAACCACTGCATTATGCAACCCTTATGAATGGCAGTTTCTGCCTTCAGCTAGCAGCTGGGTCTTGGCTAAGTGGGTTACTGGCTGATTCCATAGTAACGGGTATGATGTTACAATTACCTTTCTGCGGCTCCAATGAAATTGATCATTTCTTCTGTGAATTTACACAAATAATAAATCTCTACCACAATGACATCTACCAGGTGGAGCTTGTAATCACCATTGTGGCTGCTTTATTCACCCTGCCCCCGTTTGCTTTAACTGGGACATCCTACCTGTGTATCATCTCCACCATCCTGCGAATCCCTTCCACCACCGGGAGGCAAAAGGCATTTTCTACCTGCTCCTCTCACCTCATTGTGGTGACAATTTTCTATGGGACCCTCATCATTGTGTATCTGCTACCAAAAACCAACACACTCAGAGACCTCAACAAAGTGTTCTCTGTCTTCTACACAATTCTGACTCCTATTGCCAATCCCTTCATATACAGCCTGAGAAACAAAGAGGTGAAAGAGGCTCTGAGAAAAAAAATGCCAGTAAATGTGTAGATTAATATCTCATGAGTTTTAAGCCATTCTCATCATTTTGAGTGTATGGGAGGATTTAGGTTTCATATCTCGTCATTTTTTTAAGTTTGCACATTTTGGGTTGAATTTATGGGCTTGTCTTTGGGTCAATCTACCCTGCAATCATGGGGTGTGATTTCAGCTGGTGTAGACAGTCCCCAGCGAGCTTTACTCTACTGGAGCATTAAAGCTGCGGCAGCACATGCTTCAGCTGAGACTAGCCATGCAAGTAAGTTCACAGGATTCCGGGTGCGCTGCTACAGCCCAGGCTGAAGCACACACTGCTGCAGCTCCATTGCTCCGGTACCTGAGCTAGCTAGATTAAAGCTGACTCGGGTGTGTCTACATGAGCTGCAGTACCATCCCGTGATTGCAATGCAGACATATCCCTAACTGCAACGTTAGCTCGAGGCCCAACTTGACTTTAACTCGAGCTGTGGCTTTTGTCTTTTATATATATATACAATTATAAAACCAATCAATTATGTGGTGTTTTTCTTATTGCACCCTGGATTTCTTAACAATTTAAGGCAGAGCAGTTTTTGCTGGGTTGTCTTTTTGTATTCTGGTCAATTTGTTTAGGCAAAACTCTAAAAAGCAAGCTAATGCTATTTTTGAAAGAGCTCCATTAAACATTTAGAAAGCTCTAACATGTCTTTTTATGTTTTATTTTATTATTGTACAACCCTTCATTACGTGTGGGTTTTGTATAACATTGCTATTCCTCGGGAACTTATTTTTTCACAATTTACATTCCTGTAAGCTATTTTTACAGGGGGGTTTCTTACTATGCAAGGCATTTCAACAAAAAATTACTAAAATCTTTCTTTAAGTTGTATCACAGAGATGATAGTTATTTAGTTACGGAAATTGAGTAAACAGCGTCTTTTTAACATTTAAAAACATGCTTACATTATTTGTAAAATTTGTGATAGTATAGCTTTTAATCACTTTATTTAATTGTAATCCTGTGATTAAAAAATCTTTCACTGCAAAAGATAACAGTTCTTCAAAAAGGGGGTGGCGGTTATGTTTCTTCAGAAAACAGGGGTGAATGGGGTCTGTCTTTATCTTACTCCTTCATACACTTAGAAAAGCTTTATGACAAAGGGGTGTCTCTTTGTTGCAAAATGTTGCTTGCCTAGTGTCATGTTTAGATCCAATATAAAAACATGCTAATATAACTTAACATCTGCAACAAAAGAATTTGTTATTAGAAATAAACAGCTTCAGATAACAAGGGTGAGAAGGGGCAGTATCTTACTCCTTTATGCAATTACTCAAGCCACATGGCTTTTGTCTTTTTAAGCTTTTATTGTAAATGGTGGGAATATAATATTCACCCCCCAAATCTTCACACTTTACAAAGGATATCCTGTAAACCGGTGTTACAAAGTTTAAATTAAAAGGCCTCCTTACAGCTAAAGTCAATGGGTGCTAATTTCCAATAAATGTAAAGACTATAAAAATGCATTACTTTAAGTAGATGGAATACGAGAAATTAATATAAAGGTTAGCCATAACTTTCATGAGCGTCTTTCTTCCATTTTTAAAGGCCAAGGCTAAAGGCATAGTGTAAAAAAGGTAATTTAACTCCTGGTACAAAACTAAAAACAAATAAGGATGTTTGCTAAATTTACACACATTTGGTAAATAAAGAAATCTACAGACATGCTTCTTTTGATTGGTGTTTTAAAAGTTTGTTTGTTAAAACTTTACTTGGTTTAACTGTGTTTTGATTTAAAAAAAATATTAAGAAAGAAAAAGAGTGTGTGTGGGGGGGAAATAGCCTCCTTATCTCTGGTCAGGGTCGGTGCAACCATTAGGCAAAGTAGGCGGTTGCCTAGGGCGCCAAGATTTGGGGGCGCCAAAAAGCAGTGCCCCCAATTTTTTTTTACAGCGTTCCTGGGCTGGGCTGCCGGCGGCGCGCTGACACGTGCGGCTCAGACTCCCTCTCCCAGCGCAGCCGCCGCTCCATGCAATTATTGTCATTGCTGGCGGGGGCGCCGGCGGCTGGGCAGAGCTCCGCTTAGCACCCATGTGGCACGAGCCCGGCGATGGGCGACAGCAGGGCTTCGCGAGGAAATGGGGGCTGCCTCCTGGCTCAGCCTCCACGCTCAGCCCCAGCGGGGGGCACGGAGAGCACGTTCACACACACCCCGCCCCGCGGAGAACAAAAGAGCCTCTGGCAGCGGTCAGGTGGAGGAAGAAAGAGGACCCCGACGCCCGTGCGTTGGGCAAGGTAAGCGCTTCCCCACAGCTCAGCCTCGGGCGCCTGCTGGTCCGTGCTCCTGCTCCCCTTGTGTGTGGATGGCTGGAGAGGACGGTAGCCCGCAGAGCTGAGCTGCCCCAGTGCCCCCCTCTCCCTGCCCCAGCCTCTGTCATGCCCGGTGTGACGGGTTGGTTCACAGAAACCCCCTTGGGAGCTGCCAGCTGATGTGCAAAGGCTACCTCTGGTTCTATTCTCCCCTGCCAGCTACAGGNAGGGGCTTTTCCATCCTGCTTTCATTGGATCAAAGTCAAAGATTATTCTCACAGGGAAGTTAGGCATTTAGAGCAGATGAGCATACCACCACAGAGAGCACTTGGCAACCATTTGAGAGTGTGTGACTTATTTAGTTAGAAAATGGAGCTTTTCATTCAAATTGAGGTTGTACCATTTGATGTTTTTAATCATTTGGAGGTGCATGGCTGGTTGGACAGAATGGGTTCTGCAGCACTCCCAGTCAGATTTTGATATGAAAGAATGAAGGAAGGAAGTATACGTGACTAAAAAGGGTGTATTTCCGATTACAATCAACATTGCTTAATTTTAAGGGAAAGTCATCTTGATCTCTTAATCAATATTTACGTCAAACAGTTGATGAAATTGAAATAGTGACTCATAATAAGTGACGTATTCTCTATCCTTTACTTTTAATAGTGAACAAGAAAAAAAACTGATAGGAATAAAATTTCATTTTTTTTCATTTTCAGTTGATGCAGCCTCATGGCAGATAGAAAAAAATTCTCTGGGGCACAATTTCGTAAGCGGAAGGCTGATAAGCAAAAAGAAGAAAGAAAGCAAGTAGGTTCGTTTCTGAAATATCTCCATCCACTGGCCAGAGATTAAGGTAGTTCAATGCCAAAGGATCAAGCAGAGATGGAGGTGGGGATTACAGTTTCACAAGTTGAAGAGTTTGAAGAACATAATCTGAATATTGAAGACAAATCAAATGAGACATGCGAGGATCAAAACTTGGAAGACCGTGAAAGCGAAAATGTCACGCGTTTGAATTTGAGCTTTAGTGATCCTGCTACTTGGGCCAAATGTGATGATCAAGTCCGACAAATTCTGGTGGAACATGGGCCGGAATAAGTTCAGCAGTTCGATTTTCTGAAAGATAATAAGCAAAGAAAATTCTTGACAATTCATTACAAACGTAGACTTGTTAATGGAGAAGAAATGCACCGTCAGTGGCTGCAGTATTCCACATCAAATGATTCTGTTTTTGCTTCTGCTGCAAGTTGTTTGGCAGTAGTACTATTGGCACATCATGTCTTTCTGAAAAAGGCTCAAGGGATTGGAAAAACATGTCTGCAATTCTTTCAGGGCATGAGAAAAGCAGTCAACATTTGATGAATGTTCAAACATGGAAGGAACTTGAACTGCGACTGAAATACAAGAGAACAATTGATGAAGAACATTTGCGCTTCATTAAGCAAGAAGAAAAGTATTGGCAGCAAATACTAAAAGGTCTGATTGCTTTGGTCATTGTTCTTGGTATGCAAAACTTGGCCTTTCGGGGAACACATGAAAAACTGCACAATTCTGGTAATGGGAACTTCCTCAAATTTGTCGAATATCTAGCTTTGTTTGACCCGCTTATGGATGAGCATCTTCGCAGGATTAAGGACAAGGAGATGTATGTACATTACCTAGGGAAAGACATACAGAATGAGCTTATTCAGCTTCTATCCAATGCCATCAAACAAAAAATCCTAGCATCTGCTCGTGCTGCAAAATACTTTTCGATCATTCTAGATTGTACACCAGATGCAGGCCACGTTGAACAAATGACCATGATCATTCAGTTTGAGGATAGGCCTACTTCAGAGACAGAGAATGAGACTGAATCAGCATGCATAAAGGAACACTTCTTGGGATTTGTTTCGCTTACGGAGACAACTGGAGCTGGTATGACAGAAACTATTCTTCACCAGTTAGAAGAGATGTCACTGCCTATAGAAAACTTGCGTGGTCAAGGCTCCGACAATGGGAGCAATATGAAAGGGAAAGAAAATGGTGTCCAGCGAATAATTTTGGATATTAATCCACGAGCCTTTTTCGTTCCTTGCAGTGCACATTCATTGAATTTGGTTGTTAATGATGCTGCAAAGTGTTGCTTGGAGGCAACCGCCTTCTTTGATTTAGTTCAATGTGTGTATTTGTATTTCTCAGCTTCTACACATCACTGGGAAGTTCTAACACGCCACGTATCTAATCTCACAGTTAAACCATTGAGTGAAACAAGATGGGAAAGTCGAGTCGATGCCTTGAAACCTCTTCGCTAGCAGCTTGGTGACATCTATGATGCTCTGATAAACATCTATGATGACACTACTCTAACAGGATCATCTGGCAATACGTCACAAGTTGATGCAAAGGATCTTACAAAAGCCATTTCTAGTTTCAAGTTTCTTGTTTCTCTTGTTTTGTGGTATGACATATTATTTGAGATCAACATGACTAGCAAACAACTTCAGGCAAAAGAATTCGACATATGTGATGCCATTAATCAACTTGGAGAAACCAAGAAGTTTCTTGTGGGCTGCAGAAGTGACGCAGACTTTGAGAAAACATTGGTAGATGCAGGTGAACTTGCGGAGGAGTTGGATGTACCGGCACTTTTTGAACCAGATCCAATCCGTATTAGAAAAATGAGGAAGCAGTTCACATATGAAGCAGATGACGAACCTATTTATAATCCGAAAGAAAAATTCAAAGTGAACTTTTACTTTGCAGTCATTGACACAGCAATACATTCGGTTGAAGAAAGATTCAGATTGATGCAGCAAATTAGTTCAGTATTTGGCTTCATATATGATGTTTACAGTTTGCAAAATACAACACCAAAGCAAATTATGGAACATTGCTTGAATCTGGAGCAAGCTGTGCAACATGGTTAATCCAAAGATATTGATGCCTTTGACTTGTGCAGTGAATTGCAAGCTATTGCAAGACGAGTCCAAAAGAGTTCATCACCGCAAGATGTATTGAACTTCATATGGGGAAATAAGCTGACAGATAGTGTCCCTAACACAGTTATTGCTCTTCGCATCCTCTTGACTCTCCCAGTTTCTGTGACCAGTGGTGAGCGAAGCTTCTCGAAGCTCAAGTTGATAAAAACATACATGCGAACATCAATGTTGCAACAAAGACTTGTTGGGCTATCTATCTTGTCAATAGAACATGAAATTGCTCACAGCATTGACTTGGAGGAACTTGTTTCTAAATTTGCTAAACTTAAAGCGCGGAAAAATAAATTCTAAATTATAACGTGTTACTCTGTGACAGTGTATTGTGTATAATGTATGTGATTTATTTTAAGGGGGTGGGGGAAGGTGAAAGTTTCGCCTAGGGCGCAAAATATCCTTGCACCGGCCCTGTCTCTGGTATAAAATGTTAACTGTTTTACATAAGCTAGTTTTTCTTTTAAGTTAGCCTGTGTGTCTACTTTGTATAAAGTATATAAATTTAAAGTTTTCTTTACAGATTACAAAGAATAAGTTTTTAGAACAGTTTTCCTTTAGGCAAAACTTTAAAGGCTGGTGTGTTTGTTAAAACTTTACTTGGTTTAACAGCATTTAGATTTTTTAAAAAGTTATGAAAGAAAAAGGATGTGGGAGAAAAACAGCTTCTCTTATCTCCTATTAACTGTTTTACGTAAGCTGATTTTTCTTTTAAGTTAGCCTGTGTGTGTGTGTGTATGTTTAGTATAAAGAGTGTAAATTTAAAGCTTTTTTTTACAGCATTTTTCCTTTCAGCAAAGATTTAAAAAGCAAGCTAAAACCTGGTATATTTCAACAAAAATGTGTGTTATGTACAGTGTTTATTTTTTCATTCCTTTGTTTAAAGAGCTGCGTTTTTTAAACAGACCACCGGTCAAAAGCCACGCCTCTTGGGACATTGTGATTGGTTCAGGGAAATATATTCTATGGTGTTGCTATAGAATAGCTCCTGATTGGCTCAACCAAGAGGCATAGTTTGCCCCAGGCTGGCTGACCCTGGATTTGCTGGCATTTGACTAGAGGTAGCTGCAGGGATAAGATGCTTTTGTCTTCTCTCTGCCATGTAGTCAGTGACACAGACTTAGATAGATTAGATTAGAGAGAGAGATGTCAAAAGTGCCCAAATGACTTGGAATCTTAACTCCCATTGATTTTCTATGGCACCTAGATTCATTGATTTTTAAGCCCAGAAGAGATCATTAGATCATCTATTCTGACCTCCTGTATAACAGAGGCCATTAAATTTCACCCAGTTGCCCCTGGATTTAGTCTAATAATTTCTGTTTGACTAAATCCTATCCTCTAGGAATGCACCCAGTCTGAGTTGGTTCCGATAGTTAATCACCATCACTGTTAAAAAGATGTACCAAATTTTTAATTTGAATTTGTGGGGTTTGAGCTTCTTGCCCTTGGATCTCGTTATTCCAAGGTTAGGCTCCTCAGCAACTTAAGTACTTTAGAAAAAATTCCCCACAATGAATAAAAATGTCCCCAGGTTGCTCGTGAGTCACCTGTGGTCAAATATTTATTGAAACTCTTTGAGTAATTTTGAATGAGTGCATTTGTGAACATTGTGAACATGGAAAAATTGGAAAAAATCACTGTATGTATCACTTGCTTTAAATTATTCAGCCATCTCTATAGATGTTAGCCTTGTTTGACCTTGGTATGAAGTTTGTATCAGTTGTGTTAACCATTTTGTGCTCTTACTTACAATGAACAGTCAGATTACAGTGGAACATATTCAGATTATTCTAGCACTGAGGCTAGAAGGTGAAAATGAGACATAATAGCTCATTTATTTAATATTCAGTGTGCAGAAGGAAGCAGGGTTGTGAAGTGTTATCATCTCAAACATCACTAGAAAACTGATTTGGAAATTAACAGGCAATAAAAACTCACCATTAGGAATAACAGGCCAGATTCTAACCTCCAGTTAAACTTGTGCAAATCTGGAGTAACATCATCAGCTTCAGTAAAGTTACTCCATGTTTACCAGTGGTGTAAATAAGATTGGAATGTGGCCCTATATCTCTTGCTCGCAGCTGGGCACAAATTTCCTTTCTTATTTCCTTCCCTTTGCACACTAGAAAAAAACCACGGAGTGATCTTGCAGATGCATTTGTTTACCAGGCAGCAGAAATACTGTGATTCTGCACAGTGCAAATTTCTGTGTTAGAGCAGTCTCTTGTGAGCATTGACAAACCAAGATGTATGTATATGTATCGTAAAAAAACTCGATCTACATAACCTAGGAATTTTTTCCATACTCATCAATGGGGGCCAGCTAAGTACCTTAAATATTGTGACTCTGTGAGAGGGACCAAAAAAAAAAAAAAACAGATATACACTCCAGCTGAATTGCTAACACCCCAGGGCAGAACCAGAAATCACTCCAAAGTGAGGCCAGGTCTACACTAGGAAATTAGGTTGGTACAACTGCGTTGTTCAGGCCTCCAAGTGCATTGGTTTCGAGTACTATATACACAATAATTAAAGTCCTATAAAAATGGTAACCACAATAATGTGAGAGAAGCAGGTGCAAAAACATCCAATCTTGATTTAAAAATTGTCAGTGATGCAATAAATCAAGAAAAGTCAGTTTGTTTTTTTATATAAAACCGTTATCTGGAGCCCCTATTACAAACATAAAGCATCTTCTTTTAAAAACCAAACACTTTACTGTGGGTGACTTGTACAATTATATTTGCATAACGCCAACCTGTCTCAAACCTGGGATCTCTGGATCGTAACATCTGAGCCGAAAGACCCAGCTTTCTTGGCTAGTGGTGTAGCAGGCTCATCAATCTGTAGTTGGCCTAGTCATCAGTAGCAGGGGTCAGACCGTCAGCTTGAGCAGGCAGTGCTGACACTTCCGTACTCCCCCTGGCCAGGGAAGCCCATCCCGAGATCAGAGACTTCCCAGTTCCGTTCTCCATACAGGCCACTATTTGCAATGCTGACACCCCCAGGTGCCTCGTCATCATCAGAGATCAAACCTGGTCCTCTGGACCTTCATAAATGAGCCTCTCCTGCCAGAGCTAAAAAAGCCCCTCTCTCAGCCAATGCTGTAGCAGACTCATCACACTGTAGCTGGCCTAGCCACCGGTAGAGCGGGACAGAGTGTCACACTGAGCAGGCATGGCTTACACTTGAACTAAGCGGTTTCACTAGCCTCCATCCCACACCATGCACCCATCAGCATTGCTCCCTGGGGCTACTCTCCAGGCAGTGACACGTCCCTCGGCTTCTCAGAGGGGCTATCACAGGGGGAGGGGCAGTAGCGGCGCCAGCTTTGCCGGCGCCCTAGGCGGCGGAAGGTCCCACCCCCGAAATCCCGCCCCCAACAGCGGCGGCGGAAGGTCCCGCCCCCAAATTTCTACGGGCGGCGGGGGCGCAGGCGCCCCCAAAATAGCAGCACCATAGGCGACCGCCTAGGTCGCCTAATGGGAGCGCCGGCCCTGGGGAGGGGTTGCCCAGAACTCACGGAGACCATTTTCAGGAGGGGGGCAATACTCACACGTGCAGCCTCCCACTCCCTGCAGCAGTCGGTGGTCTCCACAGGCTCTCTGCCCATCTCACTCCCCTTCTGTGTGGTTGCATCAGCCACCAACCCCAGTTACCCTCCCCTGCACAGGCACGCTGTGCTGTCCGGTGGGGAATCTGCAAGCAGGGATCTGGATCAGGGGAGTTAGAGGAGGTAGAAAATCTAGATAGAAATCAGAAAAATCTGAATACTGGATTTTTCAAAACCCCAGGGATTTTTTGGAGGTTTTCGGTAAACAACGAAAATGAAGGGCTTTATTTTTAAGAGAGAGAGGCCAATATTTCATAATCATGACTTATGCATTTGCATGCCTCCATTTTTAGCTGTCCAGCTTGAGACACATTAAAGTGGCCCAGTTTTCAAAAGAAGGGTGCTCAGTACTTCAGGGCCCTTACAGGCATCTCAAGTTCGGCATCCGAAATCACCAGTAACGTTTGACAATCTTGGCTAAAACGGACACTAATTAGTATCCAAGAGCCACCACCCCTCGCCACTATTAATTATTTAACAGATTCTGCAATGACCTTGCTAACAAAGTAATACCTTATTCCATCAGCAGTTCCGTTGAAATAAACAGTGCAAAATACTATTCAGTGGGAGTTAGGGCATCGCAGTGTGGTCCATAAACAACACAGAAGATCTGAGCTTCAAACAGAAAACTGGTCTAAAGCTTAACTAAAGAAAACCTGGTGGGAGACATTTTCAAAGCTGGAAATGGGAGTTTAGTGCTCTGTTGCCTGGTGGTTAGAGCACTCACCTGGGATGTGGGATCCCTGGATCCAGTCCCCCTGCTCCAGTGCCTCTTTAATTATTTAATTCAAAGCTTCAACAGGAGAGACTGTGAAAGTCCCGCATCAAAATATCCCGCAGGTGGCTGGTTAGGGTGCTGATCTGCAAGGCAGCAAATCTTTTCTTAAAATCCTGCTTCGCCTCAGGCACATGGGAGACTTGAACTGGGGGTCTCTCACACGAGTACCCAAACCACCAGGCTAAGAGTTATGAACTCCTCCTTCCCACCCTGGACATTTTGGGTGGGGCGAGGTGGCTTCTAAGCACTCAGGTTGATTGGACCCCCAACTACAAGATAAGTACTCCTCTGCCTGTCTTCCCCCAGTTCATGAATCGCTCTGGGGCTTTGCAGGACGANAAAAAGACCCAAAAATCGGGACTGTCCCTATAAAATCGGGACATCTGGTCACCCTACTTCTAAGCACTCAGGTTGATTGGACCCCCAACTACAAGATAAGTACTCCTCTGCCTGTCTTCCCCCAGTTCATGAATCGCTCTGGGGCTTGGGCAGGACGTCCGGAGAGAGGCCTCGAGAGGAACAGCAGTGTGCATGCCCAAAGGCAGGAACATAGGGGAACTTTTACTCTGAAACTTTCACCACCGAGTGAGTTCAGGCGCCTACCAGGTTGGGCGGCAGCCGAGCGGCAGTTCTGTGGATCACAGTAGTGACTAAAATTGGGACGTAGGCACCTGAGTCTGGGCTTTAGATGCCTAAGTAGCTTTGTGGATCTGGGCATTAGTCACAGAGTTGATTTCAGTGGGGGTTAGGTGCCTGTTAAAAACCTGGGCCTCAGTTTCTCTGTGTTTCAGTTCCCCTTCTGTATCAGGCGCATAAAACCTTGTCCTGCATCACAGGGCTCTTGGGAGGATGAGTGCATTAAAGACAGTGAGGCGCCCACGTACTATAGTGTTGAGGGCCATAGAAGTACCTAAGATATTTATATGATCGGCTACTTATACAGGCTGTTGCTTTGTCAAGTGGCCTCTGACAGATGCTGTGGTGGATTCCAGTCTGCTGCTCCCAGGCGGCTCTCGTCACCCCTGTCAGATAGTCCCCATTATATAGCCCTTCCTTTCAGGCCTGATGCTGGATCAGATCAGCACCGCAGGGAGCGAGTGGCTCGTTGCCCCTGAGTGCCCTTTCTCTATCCAGATCTCTGTCTGATCCCTCGCTGTTCCCTGTCTATGCTGCTTCCTGGCGGGCTCTGTGCAGGACCCCTTGAGAAAGGGCTTTTAAAGTGTCTGTGCCTTTCTCTCCCTATAGGCCAGGGTCTGGTGGAGAGTCTGCCCTCACAGCTCTTGCTGACCATCAAGAGGTGGAGGGAAAATTGGATTAATAATTAAAGAGTCATGGGAGCAGTGGGACTAGTTCCACCGCATTCCAGGTGGGTGCTCAAACCACCTGGCTGCAGAATAATTCTCATACTCGTTCACTCTCTTTCTGCCCCTATGACTCTCTCATTAATCATCCACAGTGGAACAGCTTCAACAGGAGAGACTGAGTGGATGTCCCCTAGCTCAGTGGTCGGGCCACACACGTGAGAGGGGGTAGATCCTTGTTCAAATCCCTTTGCCTTCTCAGACAGTGGGGGAGTATAAGCTGGGGGTCTCCAACATCCCAGGTGAGTGCTCTAACCAGTGGGCTGCTAGTTATGAGGCGAGGCAGTTAGGTGCCTAAGTCCATTTGTGACTCTAGCCTGGGGTCTCTTAAACCATATTCACAGTGCAGTCCTGGAAAAGGTTGCTTTGAATTCAGAACATTGAGTGGTCCTGGAAGCAGAAAATGTAGTCTAAACCTTACACTTATCCAGTCAGGGGAAGAACTGTGTCATGTGAGTTATGCACCAAATGAAAACAGCCCAATTCTGAAATCTACATACTGAGTATTAGCAATGAGTCACCTGAAAATGAGTGTCAGACCAGGGATTGTCCACAGAATATTCTTAATGATAAAATGTGAAAAACCTGATCTGCTCAAGGATGCAGCTGGTGAATATATTTAGAGCAAAAAGTTGTTTTCATTTAAAAAAAAGACCTTTTTTTTCTGAACTAAACCTTGTTAAAAATTATCCACACTTTGGGGGAAAGAATCATATATTCAGTAAACAAACAAACAAACAATTACGAGATAGATAGATAGATAGATAGATAGATAGATAGATAGATACCCGTATCTATATATACCAGGTGTTAAGTAAATTAAAAAGCAATCTTTTTAATTTACTTAACACCTGGTATCTATCTATCTATCTATCTATCTATCTATCTATCTATCTATACCAGGTGTTAAGTAAATTTAAAAGCAATCAACACCTGGTGTGTGTGTGTATATAGATAGATAGATAGATAGATAGATAGATAGATAGATAGATAGATAGATACCAGATGTTAAGTAAATTAAAAAGCAATCAACCACTTCATCATGTTTTCATATACATTTAAGAAATGGAATTTAAAAAATATCAAAAAGTGGCTCTGAATTCAACCCGTCCAAATGGTAACAATCTCAAAATAAGGAACCTTTTCATTAAACTTCCCTTTCCCCTGGCATAAGTTAATAGCCCATTGAGAGGAGCAAACCAGACTGCTACTCTTGGATCCAAATTCTCTCCATTTTGTTTTATCTTAAACAAATTAGCTTGGATGACCTGAATTCTTTTGAAGGCCATAAATTTACTGAGAGCTTTTCTCAAGGCCTCCTTGACTTCTTTGTTTCTCAGGCTGTATATGAGGGGATTGACCAGGAGAGTCAGGACCGTGTACAGGAGAGAAAATGTTTTGTTCAAGTCTCTCAATGTATCAGTTTTTGGTAACATGTACACAATAGTGATGGTCCAATAGAAAGTTGTCACCACAATAAGGTGAGAGGAGCAGGTGGAGAATGCCTTCTGCCTCCCAGTGGTGGAAGGGATTTGCAGGATGGCAAAGACGATACAAGCATAGGATGTCACAGTCAGTAGAAATGGGGGCAGGGTGAATATAAAGGACAGGATGGAAGCCAAAAGTTCCACAAGGCGAATGTCACTGCAGGACATGTTCAGCAATGGGTTGAAATCGCAAAAAAAATTGGTCAATTTCATTGGGGCCCCAGAAAGTTAATTGTAACATCATTCCCGTTACTATGGAGCTAGCCAGTAACCCCCTGATCCAAGACCCGGCTGCTAGCTGGCGGCAGAACCTACGATGCATAATTATTGTATACTGCAGGGGTTTACATATTGTTAAATACCAATCATAAGACATCGCTGCTAGGAGATAACATTCTGTAGCTGCTTAGCAGCCAAAGATATAATATTGTGTGACACATGCATAGAAATAAATGGTTCTGTCCCCTGTCAGGAAACTGGCCAGCATCCTGGGCAGGATGGCCGAGGTGTAGCAGGTCTCCAAGCAGGACAAGTTCCCCAGGAAAAAGTACATGGGGGTGTGAAGGTGCTGATCAGCCACAACCAGCACAACGATGAGGGTATTCCCGGTCATGGTCACAATGTAGATCACTAGAAACAGCAGGAAGAGAAGGGTCTGCAGCTCAGGGGTATTCTCGAATCCCAGGAGGATGAATTCCATGACGGATGTTTGATTTTCCCATTCTGCATCAGCCATGGATTTTGTCTAGGGGAAAACCAAACAAACTCTGAAGGATACTTTGGAAAGCACAGCAGAGTTAAACGTTCATACATTGACATCACTCTATTCCACACGTGTCCTTTTGGGTACTCGTAAAGGGCTGTCTGGAAAAGGTCAAGTCTTCAAACTGAATTTGATATTTTTGGAGAGTGTGTTGAGCTCTCTTTCAGAGAAAATCACAAACACAGAACAATGCACTATAGCTTAAATCTGACAGCGATATCTAAATTCTTGGCATGAGGGGGAAAACCAACACAGTATAAAGCTTTCATCTCCACCATCTTTTCATGAATGCTTTGGGACACTTGACCCTTCACTTTTCCCTTATTCCTTCCAAGGTTGCCCTGCCATAGAGCAGGCACATTTAGGTGAAGGCTGTGAAAGAGGATCTGGATTGAAACCTTCTTCCTGTTGGTCTAAGCCTGGCTTCATCCTTCCCATGCCGTTGGTGCTGATATGTACACACTTGAGAATTCTTTGTGGGCAGGATCTACAGACAGACAGACACACACCATTGCAAGTGACACACATTAAAAACAGTGCTATGCCACCGGTATTCAAGGCCTGATTCACAACTGCCTTGTGTATAGGGCTGGTTGAAATGTTTTCATCAAAACTGTTTTTCAGTGGAAAATTGGGTTTTGGTTGAAACACAATTTGCTGTACTTTGCTCCTCACACCTCTATCATCCCCGATGGGCCAGGGCCTCCATGATGCACAGCTTCCCCTCACCTAAAAGGGAGACTGTGGTGCATTGTGGGAGATGGAGTCCAGCTGGGGATCCCGGCTCATAAAGGAGAATGGTGACCTCAGGAGCCAACTGCAAACCTCATTTTTGCCCCAAATCTTTTGGTTTTCAGAAAAAACTTGAAATTTCCCATAACACAAATAATGTTTGGAGCCGTGCTACTTGTGCTTTGTGCAATCATTTACACCTCTGCAAACTGAGTGCCAAGGCATGTGAGACGCTTTTCATACCCATTATACTCAGGGGCACATATGCAGGCTCAAGGAAAATTTCTGTTTTTTCATCAAAACATTTTGGCCGTAAACTGAAAGTTTTTACCTAAATAACTAGAGTTGCAGTGCCTCCTGGGCGTTGTAGTTTGCTCCTAGTGTCCCCATTTTCCTTTCCAAGCTGGGATTCCCCAGCTGGACTACATTCCCCATAATGCATCATTGTCTGCCATCTTAGTGAGGGGTAGTTGTGCAATACGGAGTCCCTGTTCCTGCTGCATTGTGGAAGATGTAGTCCAGTTCGGGGAATCCCAGCACCTTGAGAATAGAGACATGTGGAGCAAACTACATATCCCAGGAGGCACTGCAACTCCAATTTTTGGCAAAAAACTTTCTTTTCAAGCTTTTTGCTGAAAACTTAAAAATTTCCATTAAAAAAAATGTTTTGGACCAGTTCAACTAAGACCCCATTATGCCAATACAGTCGGTGTGGAGTGAGAATTTTACCATTATGTGTTATGTATGTTGCTGAAGAAATTATAGGTAGGTAACTGTGGGGTTTGCTGACACATGCCTCTGTTATTTCCCCCCTCCCCCTCCCCTTTACAGAGGTAACCAAAAAGTGCCCTTCTGTGAAGTTCTGGCATCATGTTAGCAGATGTATTTGTAGCTGTTGTAACAACTGTCATATTTCATCAGGTCAGATGAAAAAGTACTATACACTAAAGGACAGATTTTCAAAGGTATTTAGGTGCCTAAAGATGCAGATAGGTGCCTAATTGGATTTACTAATGCACTTAAACAGGTTATGGGCCAGATTTTTAAAGGTATTTAGATGCCTAGTGGGATTTTCAAAAGCATCTAAACAACTAATATCTGTTTAAATCAATTAATTTTAGGTACTGAGGTGTTGTAAAAGAATCTTTAGGCCCTTAAATACATTTTAAAATTTGGCCTTAAGTAAATATTGAATAAAGTTAAAAGGGATGAAATAACAAGGACATATTTGGAGATTTGGAGAGAGAAGATCCTTCTTGTTTAATTAAATTCCTTCTTTCTTTCCAGAGAACACATGGCACACATACAATGGACAAATCAAACATCCATCACCAAGTTCGTCCTCCTGGGATTCGGGAACCTGAATGAAGTTCAGATTCTGTTTTTTGTGCTGTTTCTAGTGATCTACATTGTGACCATGGCCGGGAACCTTCTCATTGTTGCACTAGTTGTGGCTGATCAGCACCTTCATACCCCCATGTACTTCTGCCTGGGGAACTTGTCTTTCCTTGAAACCTGCTACACCTGAGTCTTTGCCCCCAGATGCTGGCTGGGTTCCTGGCAGAGGATAGGACAATCTCCTTTGGGGATTGTATCACACAGTTCTTCTTCAGTGCTTTGGCTTGCATAGAGTGCTTCCTACTTGCAGTCAGGGCTTATGACCGTTATTTAGCCATATGCAACCCACATAGCTACAAGGTTATGATGAACCTCAGGGTCTGCCTTCAGTTGGTATTTGCCTCCTGGATAACTGGTTTCTCAGTCAGTGCATTAGCAGTGGGGATGGTGCCCCACCTAAGCTTCTGCGGCCCCAATGAAATTAATAATTTCTTCTGTGACATGGAGAAGATGCTCAAATTATCCTGCGCAAAAAGCCCCCTGGCGGAAATGATCATTCTGGTCTCCTGCTCCCTGGTAACCCTGTTCCCTTTCCTCTTCATCATTGTGTCTTATATTCATATCCTCTCAGCCATCCTGCAAATTGCCTCCTCCGCTGGGAGGCAGAAGGCCTTTTCCACCTGCGCCTCTCACCTGCTGGTGGTGAGTCTGTATTACGGGACCATCATTATCATGTACGTGGTGCCATCGGCAGACCTGTCCCCAGGCTTCCATAAAGCTCTGTCCCTCATGTACACGGTCATCACCCCAATGTTCAACCCCATCATCTACAGTCTAAGGAACAAAGAGGTGAAGGGGGCCTTTAGGAATGTCGTGCTGCATAACTTTGGCAGAATTTAGGCTGTGATTTTCAGAAGGACCTAAAGATGTTTGCTGCCCAACTCCCATTGTCAGATCAGTGCCTAATTCCTTTAGGCCACTTTGAATAACCTAGCACAGATCTCAATAGAATTTGATTATGTAAGTCACTTAGACACTGTGATACAAACCCACACTTGCCAGTAAGAGGATAATAAGCTGCTGTGGGCTCAGTCAGCTCCGTCCCACTCCATTGCCACTATATAAATTCATGGTGTGCCCACACCTTGAATAGTGTGTGCAGTTCTGGTCATCCCACTTCAAAAAAGATATGTTAGAATAGGAAAAGGTACAGAGAAAGGCAACAAAAATGATTAGGGGTATGGAACAGCTTCTGTATGAGGAGAGATTACAAAGACTGGGACTGTTCAGCTTGGAAAAGAGATGATTAAGAGGGGATATGATAGAGGTCTATAAAATCATGACTGGTGTGGAGAAAGTGAATAAGGTAGTGTTATTTACCCCTTCACATAGCACAAGAACCAGGGGTCACCCAATGAAATTAATCGGCAGCAGGTTTAAAACAAACAAAAGGAAGTACTTCTTCAAATAACGCACAGTCAACCTGTGGAACTCATTGCCTGGAGATGTGAAGGCCAAAAGTATAACTGGATTCAAACAAGAATTAGATCAGTTCATGGAGTATGATAATGTAAAACAAAAGATATTCCATTTTGAAACCCTAACCACCATTAACTGAACGTGGGCAGATCATGTAGACATCAAGTTGGGGCAGAAAAATAACAAATTCATGCAAAAATAGTGAACAGCGGTAAATCAGCAGGTCATGACATTGAATGCAGCAGCAAGTGCTTAACCACAATGTTGGCACGTGTCCAAAGTCTTAACCATAGAGATTAACAAGAGCAAGNACATTGAATGCAGCAGCAAGTGCTTAACCACAATGTTGGCACGTGTCCAAAGTCTTAACCACAGAGATTAACAAGAGCAAGGAAATCACAGAGAGAGAGAGAGAGAGAGAGAGAGAGGATGCTGCTTGAGAACTGCTAGCAAGAGCTGCTGTCACAAATCATTCTCCCGAGACGACTTGCAGATGACTGGTCCTCGGAAGTGGGATGCTGCCCATTCAGCATCACCTCTGATTGTATGTATTTGCAATTCGGGGTGCTTCTAGCTTACCGCAATAGGGATTTTTGCGTTAATAAAAGGTGTTGTGTGTTTGAACTGTTTGTGTCAATCATTTATCGGACAGAGGTGCCGTGTCCTCGGGGAATTCCTGAGACCACCCTAGTATAGTGAAACCCTTGGAAGTGTAACAGAGGATAGGTCCATCAATGGCTATTAGCCAAGATGGTCAGGAATGCAACCCCATTCTCTGAGTGTCCTAGCCTCTGATTGCCAGAAGCTGGGACTGAATGACAGGGGATGGATCACTCGATGATTCCCTGTTCTGTTCATTCTCTCTGAAGCATCTGGCATTGGCCACTGTCAACAGACAGGATACTGGGCTAGATGGACCATAGGTCTGACCCAGTATGGCCAGTCTTATGTTCTTATATACCACTACACCTGCAACAGGTGTCAGGCTTGGAGGGAGGGGCTAAGGGGAAAGCCCAGCTCAGTTGGGAGCTGGCTGGGAGGGGATGCAGATCTCCAGCTCTCACTCTGAGAGAGGCCTGGCTGGGAGCAGGAACTGACTAGAGATGGGTGCTGGCCAGACCCTCCCTGAGGGAAGGTGGCCATGATATGGGGCTATTGTTTTAATTTGCTCCCAGTGTCTTGCCTGTTGCTGCTGAGTGAGATGGCTGAAAGTTGCACGTCACCTGCAGCAGGCGATGCTAAATAAAACCCTTCTGTCTTTTGCACATGGAGCCCTCTCAATCTCAGTCTCAGTCTCTCTGAGGCCCTGTTCTTCACCTCTCTAGGGTAGAACCCCACGATGTTCCCAGGCTTTACTATCACAAATTTTAAAAATAATATAAGCATGTTTTTACATTTTAAAAAGATGCTGTTTACTTAATTTCCATAACTAAATAACTATCATCTCTGTGACACAACTTAAAGAAAGATTTTAGTAATTTTTTGTTGAAATGCCTTGCATAGTAAGAAAACCCCCAGTAAAAATAGCTTACAGGAATGTAAACTGTGAAGAAATAAGTTCCTGAGGAATAGCAATGTTATACAAAACCCCAATGCAAAGAAGGGTTTTACAATAAGCTTTAAAAATCCAGGGTACAGTTTAAAACTCCATAATTGATGGGTTTTACAATTTAAAAAAAATTTAAAGACAAAAGCCACAGCTCGAATTAAACTCAAGTTGGGCCTTGAGCTAACGCTGCAGTGAAAGGTATGTCTGCACTGCCATCACAGGCTATGACTTCAATTTTTAATGTCTCTATATAAATTCATGCCCAATGCACCTGCACAGACACAGATTATCACTTTCACAGCACCATTCCCCATGTGCTGCATTGCAATCACCTCCATATATATTTTGGTGACCATGTGGGAATTGTTCCCAAAGAGCATCTGCTGTGATGTTGCCCAGCAAGCTGAGCCATCCTTAGTAGTATTGGGTTTTAAACTGTACCCTGGATTTTTAAAGCTTTCTTAACAATTTAAGGCAGAGCTCTCTGTTCTAAAACCCATCCCTGTATCATATGTTGTTATGGAAGGCTGACCTCTTTGTCAGTTACTACTAAGGATGGCTCAGGTTGCTGGGCAACATCACAGCAGATGCTCTTTGGGAACAATTCCCACATGGTCACCAAAATATATATGGAGGTGATTGCAACGCAGCACATGGGGAATGGTGCTGTGAAAGTGATAATCTGTGTCTGTGCAGGTGCATTGGGCATGAATTTATATAGAGACATTAAAAATTGAAGAAGACGACGCCTCTCTTTTGGTGTTATTCTCCTCTCATTTACCCCAGTTTTATAGCAGTGCAGCTCTATTGAATTCAGTGCAGTTATTCCTGATTTATACTAGGGTAAGTGAGAGGGGAATTGTTTCATAATTAACTCCTCAAAAAGCTTAAATCTTCATTTTATTTTTCATGTTAACTCAGTTACTGTAATTCACTTTTAAATGTGCATATTTCTTTTTATTTGTTGATTTATTTATATTTGATTGATTTCCCTCACACACAGAAACAAAAGTAATGGGAGAATTAAAAAAAAGAAGAAGAACAGAAAGGTAAAGGAATTGGATGTGAGGGTAAAGAAGGGAGGAAGCAGAGTAAGGAGGGCAAAGGAAAGCAACATCTTGATTTCTATCCACTAGGGACGAATGAACAGCTTTTAAAAGTTAAAGCTAATCTTTTCAAATATGTCTGAGATCGTTCTTCTAAATGTTACCTGCCCTTTAGCTGCCATGTCAGCTAGGTCACTGTGCCAAGCTTCTATCCCTGGAGGCAATCTGGTCACTTCTTCTCTACTAGCTGAAAGCCTGTGCTGTCACACGAGTGTAATTTGTAAACTCATGTGTGTTAAAAAGCCCGAAAATGGCTGAGAACTTAAAAACTGGACAATAACAGACCGTTAATCCCAGTGATAATGGAACCGAGCAATAATCTAAACAGAAAGCGCTGTCAACCATGCTTGTAACTGTTTCCATCATTTCATATAGATTCAACAGAAATTCTAGTTTTCAGAGTGATGTCTGGGGTTATTGCGTGTGCTGGTTGAGTTGTGTGGGTGGTTGTGTTGATTTGTGTGTTCCTTATGTTATACTGGGACATTTGTGTTAATTTGTGCAGGTGTGCACTGTAGTGAGGGGCTATGTGTGCTTGGGGTTATTGTGTGTGATTAGTTGTTTTATTGTGTACGTGGTTGTGTTGATTTGTCAGCCTTCTCGATGTCATCCATTATTGGCTCTCCTTTCCTGACAGCTATAGGACTCCCACTTTTCTTCATCATTCTCTTGCTCCTAATGTACTTACAGTTCCTTTTCTTATTTATGTCCCTTGCTAGGTGTAACTCATTTTGCGCCTTAGCCTTTCTGATTTTGTCCCTATGTACTTGTGGCGTTCTTTTGTACTCATCCTTAGCTATTGGTCTATGCTTCCACCTTTTACAGGATCCCTTTGTTTTTTCAGGCTTAGTATGCTTTAGAGTGACACACAGAGTCACTATCCTGGAATCTTACTATATAGATTTTAAGTTCAACCGAGACAGTCATGGCCAATGTTTGGAATTTCAACCTATCTGCCCTATTTTTGCCATTGACAATCTCCCTTTATGGCAATTAGGTGAATAAATCCCATTGAAACACTTTCAGCATTTCAAAAACCTCAGCCCCTTCATTCTAGTTTAATCAAAATTCCAAACTGGGTTAATTTCCTTCTGAGTGGCCCCATTTCTTGCATTTCATGTTTCCACTTTATGTGAGCCATTCTCCTGCACCCACTGGAAAATTACTAGATTCTCGTGACTAGGGCATACACACCTGAATGAGTGATGTGTGTGTGTGGCGGGGGGGAGGGGGGAGGGAGGGGGGAGGGCATGTATGGGCTTGGGCATTAATTGTGTGTCAGATTATATCTGTAGTTATGTTGAACAGATGAAGAACGTATTTCCACATATGTGACGTCATTCCATCATATTGCCAAATTTCAACCCTATCTGTGCTTTCTGGCAATAGCAATGAGGTTACAAAAACGGTGACGGTCAAATAACCCATGACAACAGTGCTTTTAGTAGCAAATCTCTGATGGTCATCAGAATCCTTGCATCTCATAGGTGAGTCTAGAAATCAGCAAATCCTGCAAGGGGTGAGTTCTCTTCTTTGGATGATTGAATATCCCTATGGGTTTGTCTACAGGACTATTTAAAATTTTAGTCACAGCGGAAACTGTGACATCCTGTTCCTGTTCCCCTCTCTGAACTGACACCAGACTGTTGTCATTGGCTCCAGCTTCTGAATCTCAAGTGCTGCTGAGCCCCCTGATCTAGGTAGTGTCTGGTCACTGTTCCTAGCTCTGTGTCTCTCAGCACACTCCCACTGCTTCACAAGGGGTAAGCCATTCAGTGTTAATCGCCCTTGATGGCTTTGTCCCTGCAGAAATTGAGATGGAAATATAAACATGTGCTGTGACTGTGAGGCATGGTTAAGTGCTCTTCCTATTGAAAGTTATGCATGGTCACATAGCAGCATTATAGCATTTAGAAATTACATAGCACTCATTAACAGATATTAAAGAACTTTGTGAAGTGTCTTAAGCAGCATCTCCATATTACACAAGAGCAACAGAGCATATGCTGAGAGCTCTTGTTTCATAAACCTCAAATCACATTAAGAGAACAGTAAGTGGTATTGTCATCAACGATTTCACAGAGGAGGGAACAGAGGCACAGAGAGAGGAAAGGACAAGCTCAAGGTCTGGGAGTGGATGAGCCAGGAATGAAACCCAAGTCCCTGGAATTGAATTCTTGTAGCCACTCCACTGGAATCTGCTGGACTCTGCAGTGTAAATATGGCTAAATTAGGTATGATTCTAACAATGGCCTTTGGCTTGGGTTTTCATAGGAGCCCAGGAGAGTGGCATTTAATTCTCTTAGTCTCCACTGATAATCTCAGACATTGTGGCTAAAATAATATACAAGTATGGTCAGGAGTTCTACAGCTGAGATGTGTTCAACCATAGAGATACCAGACAATAGGAACATTTCCAAGGTGATTCCACTTAGGGCCTTAGGAATTTTTTTCCCAAAATACCACCACCAACTGGTGTCGTCACTTAACCGTTGGGATGGAACCAGCAGGGAGAAGCCAGAATTGAAATGCTGACCATTTTGAAATGGAAGTTCCGCTGTAAATTGCAAAATTTGTTGTATTTCCGCTAGATGAAACCCACAACAAACAAATGCCATGGAAATCAAACGACCATCACAGAATTCATCCTCCTGGGATTGGGGACTTTCCCTCAACTGCACATTCTTCTCTTCCTGCTGTTTCTAGTGATCTACATTGTGACTCTGGCCGGGAACATCCTCATCATTGCACTAGTTGTAGCTGATCAGCACCTTCACACCCCCATGTACTTCTTCCTGGGGAACTTGTCCTGCTTAGAGACCAGTTACACCTCGGCTATCATGCCCAGGATGCTGACCAGTCTCTTGACTGGGGACAGAACCATTTCTGTTCATGCCTGCCTCACACAATTATATTTCTTTGGTTCTCTGGCAGCTGCTGAATGTTCTCTCTTATCTGTGATGTCTTATGATCGGTATTTAGCGATATGCAAACCTCTGCATTATTCAGCACTCATGAATGGCAGTTTCTGTATCAAGCTGGTGGCCGGGTCATGGATAGGTGGATTTATGTCTGTTGCCTTCTTAATATCTATGATGTCACAATTAACATTCTGTGGGCCCAATGAAATTGACCATTTCTTTTGTGATTTTAGCCCATTAATAAAACTGTCCTGCAGTGACACCCACACCCTGGAAGTTACTGCTTTCATAAATTCCTCCATATTTACATTGCCTCCATTTCTGTTGACCCTAGCATCCTATGGTAGTATCATCGCCACCATCCTGAGAATTCCTTCCATCACCGGGAGGAAAAAGGCCTTTTCTACCTGCTCCTCTCACCTCATTGTGGTGTCAATTTTCTATGGAACTCTAGTCATTGTATATTTGTTATCAGACTCTGATGCACTGAGGGACCTGAACAAAGTGTTCTCTATCTTTTATGGAGTCCTCACCCCATTGGTCAACCCCCTGATATACAGCCTGAGAAACAAGGAGGTGAGGGAAGCCTTGAGAAAAACTGTCCTTAGATTTTTTATATATATTTAATGGACCAATCATGGAGATATGATCTTGTAAACTGACTCACACAAGTAGTCCATACTCATCTTTGTGTGCCTGTTGAAATCATGCATATCAGAATCAGGACTCCCTGAAAGCAAGTGCAGAGTCTGGGTGTTGCCTGCCTCTGGCCATCTGACACATTTTGGAAGAAAATTAGAACACCAAGCCAAAGCCTTAAAAATACACTGCACCCCCTGCTCCCACTCTAAGGTCTGAAGAATACTGTGTATCCTCCCTGATCTTGGATTATTTATTCTTGGAGTCTGGATGACTTTGCAAGTAAATACCTTAATTAGTTCATGAGAATAAAATAATTAAGAATGTGCTCTGCTTGAAATTTAGCTTTTGCCATCTCCTTTCTTTCTCCCAAGTGATCTTAAAACTGGAATAAACATACTCTTCACACTTTCCACAGCATTAATCTTCATTTCAAATAAGTGTGTAGGCTTCATTTGAAGATATTAGGTTTAATGAAGCTAAATTGTTAAGAAAAGTTGTGTCTAATCATTAGATTAAGAATAAATTATACACATGGCCGAGTCAGTAGGTCAGGTCATTCTAAAGTTGGGCCATGGCGACATCAGAGGTAATTCAACGAATCCTCACTCTTTTTCTCCTGATAATTTGCATACTACAGTTCTATTAGGTGAAATGGCTCCAAGGGAAGGTAACTGTACAGGTGGGCCAAGAGTTCTCAATGATGGCTTGGCCCCCATCGGTGTTATTCAAGGCTCCATGGCCACAAGCTACCTGCTCCTGTGCTTCATCAGAGTAGTGGTGGTTCTCTGTTACACTGCCCCAGGACCAGCCAAGGGAAGGATTTCTGACTCAGGAAGGCACAGTTCCCTCCTCTCTGCCACCCCTTGCTCCCTGGCAGCAGTAATTTGCTGCTGGCCAGGTCATTGGGGCTGGAAATTAAAATTCTACCATTCCCTGATTCTTCCTGGTCACAGCTTGTTAAACTAGTCTACAGCCTTCTTAAAGTGTTGGACACAATTCTCCATCTCAGTCCTCACTGGTGCCGAGGAGAGTGGAACAATTACCTTTCATGTCTTGCACATGATGCTCCTCTTAATACACCTGTTGCAAGGTAGAAATGTTTGTAATAATTTGTGACTCCTATGGGTCCCTTCATTTCTTCTATATTTGTCATGACTACCCACTGAGGGGGAAATGATTAAGTTTGCTCTCAGGGCAGCCTAAAAGACATAGATGTATGTGTCACCTCCCTGTCTGAGTGCAATGAAGAGTCATTAAGGAACTGGTTTAAAAGTACCCAGATCAATAAGGTGGCCAGAGAGACAATGCCAGCTCCAATGACTCATAAAACTGTAAACCTCTTTTCCCAAGTGCTTGCAACCCCTTTCAGTTTGGTGTCATCTGCAAATATTTTAAGAATTAGCATATATGATAGATATGTATAGGGTAGATAGAACTAGCTAGCTAGCTACCAAACAAAGATATTAAATCCAGAATCATTTGTAACAAAATCTGAGGACTCTACCACTTGACCTAAAGGAATAACATCTTTGCATGTCAGTTAACGGCAGGCTGCTATACTTGCTTTGTTCAGACACTAGAGGGAGACAGGATCTTCTGCACATAGATGATGGATATTTACACTAGGATACCACATTCACTGAACTGCTGAGGTCTTACTGATCCACCAAAGTAGAGAGATGGGAGCCAGCATGGTTGCAGCATGCATGACATTTCCGATGGCACTCAGTTTTAGGATAAGTTTCTAGAGCTGAGTGATGTCACCCCTGTTCTATAAATCTATTTACATTAGGTGTGGGGGGTATGGGTTAGGAGAGGGGTCAAAATTCAATTGTCTGTTAATCCTTGGGCCTCATCATGACTCATGTGAATAGCCCCATTAACGTCATTGGAATTTTGTATTATTAAGAATTCAGTAAGTCCCTCAATGTTTGGTATTTACTTTTACAAGGATTTGGAGTTACCATACATGGCTGTCCTGGAGATCCTCATTCCAGGCTATGGCAGAATTGAGGCAAAGTAATGACTGGCTATTAAAGAGGACCAGTCTCTATTATCGAGTGTGATATATGGGAATGGACAGGGGGGCATGGAGGAAACAGCCCAGCTCCACCCAGATACCACCCAGGGACCATGTTCTTCTTATCTGCCACAGTGTACAGCGTGGTTTGAACTATTTATGCATTGCAGTGGGAAAATTGCACCCCAAAAGGGGCTGGGAGATGACGGCAGAAAGAAGATACTCATCATTCAAGGGTAGGAAGATAGAGAGGAAACAAGCTTCCTTCCCTCCAGGATGTAAGAAGATTGAGGGAGATCCTGAAATGATGAAGAAGAGAAGTAATAGGTGAGAGGTGATGATGGTCTAACTTCATAATAGACTCAGAGACTTTAAGTTCAGAAGGGACCATCATGATTATCTAGTCTGGCCTCCTGCACATCACAGGCCACAGAACCTCACCCACTCCTTCCTTTAATAGACCCATAACCTCTGACTGAGTTACTGACGTCCTCAAATCTTGATTTAAAGACTTCAAGTGTCCTGATTCTCTTTACAATCCCACCAGTGTAAATTAGGAATTATTTGATTATAAATAGGTGTTACAAAGTGGGGAATCAGGGAACTCAGTGAAGAATTAACCATGTTACCATTAACTGTTACCATTAACTGATGGCAAAATTCCCTTGCGTAAGGGATAGATTGTATGAGCCCAGATCCTCTGCTGGTTTGAACTGGAGTAGATCCATTAAAGAACTACCCTACAATCTGGAGATCTGACCCTGGGACTTCCATCAGTGTTGTATGGATGCCCCAGCAGTGTAGGCCTGATCAATAAAGCTCCTGGTTATTTACTTCACTGTCAAATCTCATCACAATGCTGTTGACTAAAGCTTTTCCAGGCGAAGCCTTTTTGTGTGTGTTGGAAAAATGTAAAGCAACATAAATTGGTCCATCATCACTCTCTCTGGCCCAATGACTGTTCCATTGTGGATACATATTTAAATAGACCTTGGGCCAAAGAGAGAGAGACTGAGAGTCGGAATGATTCTGTAGTCCAGGAAGGTGGAAGACCTAGGGTCCAGTTCCCCTGCTCCAATGACTCTTTCATTATTTATCCACAGTTGAACAGCTTCAACAGTAGAGACTAGGCTGGGACACCCTGTTCAAATGCTTTCTTCCACCTCTGCGTCTCTCACTATCTTGGCTAATAGTCATTTATGGACCTATCCTCCATGAGCTTATCTAATTCATTTTTAACCCAGTTATAGTTTTGATCTTCACAACATCCCCTGGCAATGAGTTCCACAGATTGACTGTGCGTTAAGTGGAGAAGTACTTCCTCTTGTTTCTTTCAAACCTATTGCCTATTACTTTCATCGGGTTACCCCTGATTTTTGCTCTATGTGAAGGGGCAAATAACACTTCTCTATTCAGTTTCTCCACTCCAGTCATTATTTTATAGACCTCTATCATATCCCCCCTTAGTCATCTCTTTTCCAAGCTGAATAGTCCCAGTCTTTTTAATTCTTCCTCATATGGAAGCTGTTCCATACCCCTAATCATTTCTGTTGCCCTTCTCTGTACCTTTTCTATGTCCTCATTCTTCTTTATGGACTGGACTTCCCAGCTGGACTACATCTCCCATGATCCACCATGCCAAGGGAGTTCCACGATGCACTAGCTCCCCTCACCAAGAGGCAAGACCATGGTGCATCATAGGAGATGTAGTCTGACCAATAAGTTCAGTCTGTAGAGACGAACTAGAGCATGAGGCACCTGAACTACAATTCCCATGAGGCTTCATGATAGCATTTCTGAATTGAAATATCTCAGTTTTCTATTTTTCATTGAAAAGTCAAAATTTTCCACAGGGGTAAAAAATCCAACCAGCTCTAACCCCCACCAATGGGAACCTCTCTAGATGAAAGGGTAGTTGAATTTCTATAGTCCATGCACCATTTCTCCTCCCTCCCAGTTCTCTTCTCCATTGGTATGATGAGTTTCACACCCTTAGCTTTGAAAACGATAAGGGCTGTGATACAGCAGGGCCAGAGGGCAGCAGAAGAGTGATAGATGGGAGATATGTAAGCCCCAGGATGGTCAGAGCCTTGTTCCCTGTAGATGAAGGAGAGGTTACTACGAGTTAATGAGAGCACCTGGAGCCAATTAAGGCCCTGCCAGACACCCGATAAAAACCCCTGCTACAGTCAAACAGAGGGAGGAGTTTGGAGGAGAGCTGAAGGGAGTTTGGAGGAGTGTTGTTGTGGGCCAGAAGACCACAACACTAGGTAAAAGGAAACCCTGCTCATGCAGAGCAGAGGGACTCCCCAGACCCAAGGGGTTGGGAGAAATCCTACCCAAGTGGAGAGAGGGTGGGAAGCCCAATAAACTGAAGGGGCAGAGAGGGAAGTAGCCCAGGGGAAGGAATCGCAGTTTCAAGCTCTTTGCTGCTATCCCTAGGGCCCCTGGGCTGGGACCCGGAGTAGAGGGCAGACCCAGGACAGGCCCAGGTCCCTCCCCCTCCTTCCCCCTTCTCCAGGACACTAGTGAGGTGGTTAATGCCCAAGAAAAGGGATGAGAGATGATGCCCTGACCACCCCATAAGAAGAAAAAGCACAGGACCCACCACAACAGTGCCGGCAATTTGCCACAGGGCCATATCCTGTTCTGCAGTTTAAATGCAGAGTAACTACATTGTCCTCATGGCTGTTTACTCCTGAGTGACCCCAATAATAAGAATCTGGTGGTCCCAAATGCAATGGACACTTAGAAGGTCAGACTAGATCATGATGGCCCCTTCTGGCCTTGAATTCTGTGAAGCTATTAATCTTTTAATCAGTCAGTTTAAGCTACTGCAGAAAGGCTTACAAGAAACCATGGCCCAGAGTTTTCTCTGCTATAACTCCCCAGAAGTTGATGGAGTTATACCCAGGAGGAAGTTAGCTCCTATGTCTATTATTGTGCCTTCCTGTGAACATACAAGAGTATACAGGGTGGGGAAGTGTCTGCTGTAAGCACACATCTCATTATGGGACCCAAGAGACATTTCCCCCAAGGACCTTTGAAGGCTATATGGCAACAGTTATCTCCATGGGTGTACTTCATTCACTCCATGCAGGTGGATTATGCAGGAGAATAGGCACCCTTGTTTGCATGTATGTAGCATGGTTTGTTCAGTTAAATTACTTCTGTTGGGGTTTGTTTCCTCATATATTGGTCCACAACATTATTTCAGCCTTGGGATACAAGGGCATGTCTATGCTACCATTATTTCCTTCTTAGCAAATAGCGTGAAGCCAGAGGAAGAATGAGACTGTCACAAACGGAGAGGAAGATGCCTGTTTTAGCATGGTATGATTCCCTCAGACTTTTGAACATACAATATCTTTAGCTCCACTGCAATAGATCTAGCTTTATTTTTTTTGGAACAGACAAGGTCCCCCTCTCCCCCTCTCCCCCCCCATAGATAACATACTGCTAGGCATCCCAGAAATGATTAGATAGATAGATAGATAGATAGATAGATAGATAGATAGATAGATAGATAGATAGATAGATAGATAGATAGATAGATGTGCATGGGAAATTCAGAGATGCTGAACTCCCTTAATTCTGCATTGCTGAGTCTGAGAGGGTGTTGAAGTTGGAGTTGCTAAGCAGTACTCAGGATTTGTTACTGAAATAAGATATTGGGCCAGTTTCTGACCTCACTTACACCAGTGTAAACCCCAAACTCCTCTAGTGACTCCAGGTTTACACCGGTGTTGCTGAGAACAGAAGCCAGCCCTTTAACACTTACAGCGATGGTGTGGCATATTAGAACCTCTGGGAGGCAGGCAATCTCAGCTATTTCCTACTCATAGTCTTCATAACTTTTGTTCATTTTCTAATTCTATGCACTACCGTCTTATTATTTTGATTCAGTTATTAGTTCTGCTATTATTATTGGCCCAAGTCCTGCCACCCGTACTTACATTTTGGCATCCTTAATTATTCCTTAAGAAAGGACTGGGTAAAGAGCAGAGGGTTTGGCAATTTATTTTTGAAAACTTTGTCATCCCCTTGCAAACTGAAGGACCATAAGATGTAATGAACTCTAGATTCTTTAAATGATTCCTGCTAGAACCAGTTTACCCACCCACAGTAGGGCCATGTACTGATGTTTCAATGTGCTAGGTGAAAGGGTGTCACAGACAGATCTAGCTATCCATCTATCTAACTGTCTGTCATGTATCTATGAATCCTCCAGGCGTTTACCCCACACTTATTTAGTTTTTGAGAACCTTACAAAAATTAATAATAAACAGGGAGATTCCTTGTAGTTAGTGGGTTCCACCTAGGAATCACTGAGCATTAGAGATTACTGGAAACTTTCCATCAAAAAAATCCTGGATGAGAAACATAAAATAGTTTAGGTGATTACTCTCAGTTTCCCAGCTGGCTGTATGCAGCAGTTTGAAGGACTGTGTTCAGGACTAGAATATAGGGAGATATTCAGGGCTTAAAGTCTTATAGAGTATTTCCCGAAGCCCCCCATATCCCCTCCCCCTCCCCCCAACATTCTATAAAAACTCCAAGGGGTTTGGAAATATTTACTGGAGCTCGGCTCCGGACTGCTCCAGCTGAATTTAAGACCTGGAGATATCTGTATGTATGACTCCTGCTGTTGTGGTTATTGTTATTATACCATTCTCTTTATCCTTCCCACTGCAGAGAGAAAATGTTATTCCCAGAAAAATCATGGCCAATCAAACCACCATGAGTGAATTTTTTCTAATGGTGTTCTCTGATGTTCGGGAGCTGCAGCTTTTACACTTTGTGGTGTTTCTGTTTATTTACATTTTATCCTTGTCAGGGAATCTTAGCATCATCATGGCAATAACCCTGGACTGCCACCTTCACACCCCCATGTACTTCTTCCTGAGAAATCTATCCTTCTTGGATATTTGCTTAATTTCTGTCACGGTACCCAAGTCCTTCATCAACTCCCTCATGAACAGCTCATCCATTTCTTTCCAGGGATGTGTTGCACAGCTATTTCTATTTATGTCATTCTTAGCTACAGAGCTATTCCTCCTCACAATCATGGCTTTTGACCGATATGTTGCCATCTGCAATCCTCTCCACTACACAATGATCATAAACAAGAGGAGGTGTGTTAAGTTAGCCTGCGGGTCATGGGTGGGTGGTGGTCTCTATTCTGCTTTGCACACTGCTAACACGTTTTCATCACCCTTCTGTGGGTCCATTATCAACCAGTTCTTCTGTGACATCCAGCCATTGCTGAGGATCTCATGCTCTGAATCCCACACTGGTGAAATTGCACTGATCATCTTTGGTGTGTGTTTAGCTTCAAGCTGTTTTGCTTTGATAACGTTGTCGTACGTTCAGATCTTCTCAACAGTGCAGAAAATTCCTTCCATGGAAGGTCGCCGTAAAACCATCTCCACTTGCCTACCCCACCTCACTGTCATTGTTTTATTCCTCACCAGTGGCATGTTTTCGTACATGGCACCAACCTCCGACTCTGCTCTGGAGCAGCATCTGGTGGCTGCATTTTATTCAGTGGTGCCACCCTTGATTAATCCCATCATCTACAGCCTGAGGAACCAGGAGATAAAAACTGCCCTGAGAAAAGTTATGGGAAGGAAGCTTTTCCCTTTGATTTGTGAAGAATTTTAAATATAAAATCATTCCTGGTAAAGTTTGCGGATGACACAAAAATCTCCTTCTTAAAACCCTTCTCTGCTGTGATGCCAGCAAAAATACCCTGACAATGGCTAAGCAGCGGTGTCACTGGACATACTGTTTTTCATGTTGACCAGTTACATATAATTGTTTCCTTGTACTCTCATCATCTGTTTGTCTGTTCTTAGATTGTTAGCTGTTTGGGGCAGGGACTGTCCCATTATTATGTGTTTGTACAGCACCCAGCACAACAGAGCCATAGCTTCTAGGTGCTACCATAACATAAACAAGAACAACAGCAGTAATTATAATAATAAATTGGTGGGTTGGTTAATAATGATTAGGATAATTAATTGTTACAGAGTGATTTGGATTGCTTGGTAAGATAGTTACAATCATACAGAAAGGGGGAGATTTTCGAAGGTGCCTAAAGGATTTGTGTGCCACATTCTCATGGATTGTTATGGGAACTGGGTGTCCTTTAGGTTGCTTTGAAAATCTCAGCCCATGTGTTTAATAAAGCTGAATAAATGCCACTTTGTTAGGATGGGTTTTCTAAAGGAAGATAAAGGAGTTAATTATGCAACTCCCATTGACTTCTAATGGCCATTGGGTTCTTTTGTGATAATTGGTCCTATGGAATAAGATGCCCACATAGAAAATACCCATTCATCCCACAGAGTAAGAAGTTGGAACCGTAGACATCAGAAGATATTTCCAATATTCCTTGCTCACTCAAATGTCCCATTGGCCAAGATTGGTGAGGAATTATTGACTATAATTTGTACTCAATGTTGCACCCACGAGCTTAATGGCCTTGGGCCCAATTTTTAAAGACATTTAGGCATCTAGTGGTATTTTCATTAGCATCTCCCATTGAAATCAATGAGTTTTAGAAGTGTAGGTGCTTTTGAAAATCATTAGGTGCCTAAATACCTGTAAAGATCTGGCCCCACTGGCCTTAGTAGAGTGTTTGTGAGGCAGGAAATCTTTGAGTTGGATTCCATCTCTTCTCATGGGTGACCTTAATGATACTTTTCATCCCTATCAGGGCCTCAAATATAATAATGAAGGTTTTACAGATGGGGTATAATATTTGCATCACATTGTACAGCATTGTGAGCTCTCCAGACAAAAGTAGGGATATTATCACCCCCCGTTTTCAAGTGAGGCGCTTTAAACAGCATCTTTCCCACACTTTGGATGCTAAGCGTAGGCACCAAAATATCTGCTGAGAGGCCTAAAGAAACAAAGCCTGATTTTCAAAGTCACCAAGCTCCTCAGCTTCCATTTACCAAGTCTGAACATTTTGGCTATAAACTTTGTGTCTCTAGCTCCCCACTTCTCTAATGGGAATGCTATATTTCCCCGTGACCTCCGAATTTATCTGTCTGATATTCACTGAGGTTGTAGTTTTTGCAGGAGCCTAGGGGAATTAGGTCCCAATCCCCATTGGAATTCTGAGCATGGGGCATCTAACTCTGTTAGGTCGCTATGGAAATCTCAGTGAGAGTGGCCAATACTGAGGCAGCAGTAGGGGTTGTTATGGACTGAGCTCCTGCAGGCATGAAATCCACATAATAAACTTCACTGTTTGTGCAATGTTCTATAATCATGTGGGCTCATTCCCTTCTCATTCACCTCGGTGCAAATCAGGAGTAACTCAATGGGATTCAGTGGGGCTGATTCCCCTCTCACTCACCCTGGTGTAAATCAGGAATAACTCCATTGGAGTCATTAGTGATTGATTCCCCTTTCACTCACCCAAATATCAATCAGGAGTAATTCTACTGAAATCAATGGCCAAATCAACTTATGCTGGTGTAAATTATGAGTAACTCCAGTGAAGTCATCACAGTTACANAAACTTCACTGTTTGTGCAATGTTCTATAATCATGTGGGCTCATTCCCTTCTCATTCACCTCGGTGCAAATCAGGAGTAACTCAATGGGATTCAGTGGGGCTGATTCCCCTCTCACTCACCCTGGTGTAAATCAGGAATAACTCCATTGGAGTCATTAGTGATTGATTCCCCTTTCACTCACCCAAATATCAATCAGGAGTAATTCTACTGAAATCAATGGCCAAATCAACTTATGCTGGTGTAAATTATGAGTAACTCCAGTGAAGTCATCACAGTTACACTGGTGTAAAACTGAAATAAGTGAGAGGATAACCAGACCGCATAGTGTGAGGGGAAATCACTTCTTCCTGACCCTGCAGGCAATTTTCTCATACCATGAGTGTTTCATTACCTGGATAATGTGATTACAGAATCTGATACTCCAGCCACTTACACTACTGTTGCATTGATTCTGTCCACGTTAGCACCAATGTAATTCTACTGACTGGAATGGAAGCCACTCAGATACCACCAATTTTAGATTTATTTCCAGCTGGGAGCAAATCATAACTGTTCCTGTGATTTTACACTGATGTAGACCCACAAAGCCATTACACAGCAAGTTGTTGTATCATGGCCAGTAAATGCAAAGTCCAGTCTGAATCTTAACATATTAAATTTCACATGGCCACATGAGGGGGGTAGCTATTTTGATCCCCATTTTGAAGAAAGGGAAGGTTACACAGCAAATCATTCTCATTTCTAGGAACCCATGGAAGTGTGAATGACAGCCTCAGATAGAAACAAAGAGATATATTCTGTGCTAAATAATAATAAATAATAAAACTCATTATGACAAACAAGCCCATGTTAATTGATATTGCCATACCAGCAGAGAGAAACATGAATCAGGGATTGCTTGGCCCTGCTGCCCTTATTCAGACATGTAGCTCTTCCTCACACCAGGAGTCCCATTGTATTTAATAGAACTGCTCTAATGGGTAAGGGCTGCCGGCGGGAGCAGTGATTCACAGCATCACCGCATCAGATATCGTGATTTTATTTTACCGTACAATAATTACATACAAAATAGTTTGCTATTTGTCATGAAATTCGTAATCTCGCTAACAGCTTTTCTCAAGGCCCCCCAGTGTAAATATGGAGGAGAACAGGAAGGTCACAAGAGCCATCGGGCTGGTGTCACTGCAGGACAGTTTTACTAATGGGGTGTAATCACAAAAGAAATGTTCAATTTCATTGGGGCCACAAAAAATCATTTGTGATATCCAACATGCAGTGATGGTGCAAGCCACAAAACCACTTACCCAAGACCCAGCTGCCAGCCAGAAGCAGAGCCTGCCATTCATAAGGGCTGCATACTGCAGTGGTTTGCATATCGCTAAATACCGATCATGAGACATTACTGATATGAGACAACATTTCACAGCTACTAGAGAACCAAAGAAATCAAGTTGTGCAATACAGGCCTGGACAGAAATGGTTCTGTCCTCAGTCAGGAAACTGGCAAGCATCCTGGGTAGGATGGTTGAGGCATAGCAGGTTTCCAAGCATGACAAGTTCCCCAGGAAGAAGTACATGGGGGTGTGAAGGTTGCATAACTAGTGCAACGATGAGGATGTTCCCGGCCATGGTCACAATGTAGATCACTAGAAACAGCAGGAAGAGAAGAATCTGCAGTTGAGGGAGATTTCCGAATCCTAGTAGGATGAATTCTGTAATGAACGTTTGATTTCTCCAGTCTGTGTCTGCAAGAAATGTAATTAAATTAATAACCTATGAAATATGACATTAAAAAATATAACTTGGGGTTATGTGGTGTCATTTAATTTTGTTGATGTTTAAATGTAGTCGTGGATGAGCTTTGCAGGATCTCTGCTTTTCTATGCAGCTTTTTCCTGCCAGTACCATGTTCATAGATACTGTAACCCCACACCTCCAGCTGGGCTGGTACCGCAATTATCCCCTGTTATGCTGTGTAATATAGTGCCATGGGTGAAATCTGGGAGTCAAGAAAGCAAGGTACTATTCCTGACTCAGTGTGACCTTGAGAAAGCCATGTAGTTCCATACCTCAGTTTCCACAGCTGTAAAATGAGGATAATGGTACCTTGTAAAGTGGCTTGTTATCTTCTGGTAAACTTAAGTATTTAACATCTTCACAGTGCTCTGAGACTATTGACAGATTTCTGTACATACTCACAAGTAAAGTCAAATGCATCGCATTGTCACACTGAGAGCTGATTTTTACACAAATGTCTAAGGGCTTGTCTACACTGGCAAGTTTTTTCAATGAAACTAATGTCACCAAGGAAAAATCGACAAAAGCAAAGTTGCCAAAGCGTGTCTACATTTGCTCCCTCTGTCGACAGTTCTTGTCCACTTTTGGGGCATCTTTGTCAACAGTGAGAGCAATGGACTGTGGGTATGTATCCCACAGTGCCTGGCAACAACATCTGTCACTAGGTGTTGTGGGAATGCGGAAACGGAGCACGGTGCATCCTGGGATGTGCAAAATGTACCGTCATGCACCTCTTTGTGTCCCACCCCTCCAAAGGTCTCTGGCTTCCTTTCGCACCATTTTTCCAACTGTCATTCTTTTGTAGTGCGTGCCAGCATCTGCAGTGAGAGAGGATGGATCCCACACTTCTCTCTTATGCGCTGTTAGCTGTTGTAAGGACATCGCGCATGGAGCACAGTTACTCGCAGAGTTACTTGCAAAGTTAGCAGAGGATGAATCGCAGGCACCCGAGTGTGATATGGATGGCAGCAACTTATCAGTGCTTTGTGCATTCACAGAGCAGCTGCACACGGTAGACTGTTGCTTTTGGGCTAGGGAAACAAGCACTGATTGGTGGGATTACATTGTCATGCAGGTGTGGGATGATGACCAGGGGGTACAGAACTTTAGGATGCGTAAAGCAACCTTCATGGAGCTATGTGCTGAGCTGGCCCCCGACCTGCGGCGCAAGGACACCAGACTGAGAGCTGCCCTTCCAGTAGAGAAGCGTGTTGCAATCGCTGTGTGGAAGCTGGCGAATCCAGACTGCTATCGTTCAGTCGCAAATCAATTTGGAGTAGGAAAGTCCACTGTTGGGGCTGTATTACTCCAAGTGTGCAGGGCAATAAATAACATCCTGCTGCATAGGACCGTGACTCTGGGAAATGTGCATGAAATAGTGGATGGCTTTGCAGAGATGGGTTTCCCTAACGGTGGCGGGGAGATTGATGGCGCACACATTCCTGTTTTATCGCCAGACCACCTTGCCTCTGAATACATCAATAGGAAGGGATACTTATCCATGGTGTTGCAGCCGCTTGTGGAGCACTGGGGGTGTTTCATGGACATCAATGCAGGCTGGTCTGGAATGACGCACGCATCTTCAGGAACAGTGGCCTGTACAGAAAGCTGCAGGCGGGGATTTTCCAGACCACAAGTCCACAGTGGGGGATGTGGAAATGCCCATAGTAATCCTGGGAGACCCAGCTTACCCCTTACAGCCTTGGCTCATGAAACCTTATACATTGCACCTGGACAGCAGCAAGGAGCATTTTAACGACAGGCTGAGCAGGTGCCGCATGGTAGTCGAATGTGCCTTTGGCCATTTGAAAGCTCACTGGAGGTGTCTTAATGTCAGGCTAGATCTTACCGAGGACAATATTCCTGTGGTCATAGCCACATGCTGCACTTTGCATAATCTGTGTGAATCTAAGAGTGAAATGTTTGCTTAGGTGTGGAGCACTGAGGCAGAGCACTTGGCTGCACAGTTTGAACAGCCAGATGCTAAGCCTGGCAGAGGAGCCCAGAGGGCTGCTATTAACATCAGAGAGGCTTTGAGGAACCACTTTGACAATGAGGGGCAGTAACACATGTCTGCTTTGGAGTTGCTTCCCTGGTGCATCCATGTACAGTTTTGGGGCCCTAGATCCATGCAATACAATACTTTAGAATCCTGTTCCCAAGAGTGAACTGATTGCTATACGCTTTTGTAGAACACAGAATAAAAATGCTGTACCATTAAATACCTTAGCCTTTATTTATTGTTAAAAAGGGTAAAACCTCACAACTGTGTGTAGCTCCAGCTATCATTGTGCAAGCTGTGAGAGGGGGTGAAATGATAGGGAAACTCAGGAGTGCTGTGGAGTGAAAAGGAATATGTGGGCATAGAGGGGGGTAGGGTTGGCAAAGAATTGTGCATCTGCTGCAGAGGTGCTCAAACTCGGAACTGCTTAGTCTGTAGCTGTATCAGAGACTTGAGCATCTCTGCCTGATCCTCCATAACTTTTATCATCCGCTCTGTTTCTTGCCTAGCAAAAGCAGCATTATCTTTTGTGTCCTGCCTTTCGGCTTCCCAGCACTCTTTCCGTTCCGTGGTCTGTCTCTCATCGCGCTGTATAACCTTGCGGAACATGTCTCCTTGGCTGCGCCTAGGTTTTTTTCTTATCTGCTGCAGCTGGTCCATGGGTGTGTGTCAGGGTTCCCTCCCCACTCTGAACTCTAGGGTACAGATTTCGGCACCCACATGAAAGACCCCCTAAGCTTATTTCTACCAGCTTAGGTTAAAAACTCCCCAAGGTACAATTTCTCTCTTATACCTTGGATTAAGTAACACTGCCACCACCAAGTGATTTAAACAAACATTTAGGGAGGGCCACTTGGAGCCCTACCTTCCCTAAATATCCCCCCAAGCCACTACACCCCTTTTCCTGGGAAGGCTTGAGAATATATCCTCACCAATTTTTACAAGTGAACACAGACCCAAACCCTTGGATCTTAAAACAATGAAAAATCAATCAGGTTCTTAAAAGAAGAATTTTAATTAAAGAAAAGGTGAAATAATCACCTCTGTAAAATTGGGATGGTAAGTACTTTACAGAATAACAAAAGACTCAAGAACATAGAGGATCTCCCCTCTAGGCAAAACCTTAAAGTTACAAAACCAGGGATAAACCTCCCTCTAGACAAGGAAAATCACAAGCCAAAATAAAAGTAAGCTAACGCATTTCCTTATTATTACTTACTAATTCTAATTGAGTTGGATTGCTTGCCTTCTTGATCTGTCTCCAGCAAGCACACAGAACAGGCAGACAAAGAACAGACAAAACAAAGCCTTTTCCCCCTCCCCAGATTTGAAAGTATCTTGTCCCCTTATTGGTCCTACGGGTCACTCACAGCTGCAACTGAACAGACTCCTCTCCCCATATACTAATCAGATCCAACAACTCAGCGGTGGTCCAACTGGGAGCACTTTTGGTGCGATAGCCAGCCATGCTCACCTGGGAAGCCAGCAAACCGGAAATGAGATTTAAAATTCCTGGGGCTTACAAGGGGGAGTCCCCTGCTAACCTCTGTGCTTAGGCTGACCTATCTATAAGATGGGGATAATAATATATTTTCATGACACTATTGGAGTGTGGTGAGTTGCTGTGAGGATTGATCAGTTGATATTTGTCCAGGATGGGTAACTGAACCAGGTGAAATTTTACTCTGTGGAAAAAAAATCATGTGAGGGTATATCAGGAATAACACAAGAAGTCAGCCAGCCAGCCAGATACCCAGATAGTGATTTCAATGAAGTAACAGAGTTACATCAGCTGAGGATCTAGCCCAGTGGGGTCACAGCAAAAATAAATCCACTGAAGTCTATAGTCTAAAGTTCGATATTTGAATAACTTTCTGTATGGCTAGATTTTTCTCTCACTTACCCCATGTGTACAATTATAGTCGGTCTAGGTCTCCTCTCACTCATCCCAGTGTAAATCAGGAGTAATCCCTTTGCACTCAGTGGGACTGATTCTCCTGGGGCTCATCTTGGTGTTAATCAGGAGTGACTCCACTGAAGTCAATGGACCATATTCTCCTCTCACTCATCCTGGTGTAAATGAGGAGCAACTCCACTGAACACCATGAGCCAAATTTATTCTCACTTATGCTGGTGCAAAAGCAAGAGGAACTTAAGTGAAGGAACTTAAGTGAAGGAACTTCAGTTACATTGAACAAGAACAAGACGTTAACCCCCTTCTGCCCCCCATCCATCCCCCCCAAAAAATAACTGATGTGTGAACTTCAAAGATTTCTACATTCTGGAATCAAAATGTTACATTTCAATTTGTTGACCCAAAACTGAATGTTTCGTGTAGATTTGGGCTGGGTTTACATTGATCTCTGTATCTGTCAGAGTCGCTGCGGTATCCCATGGGAACTGCAGTTCCAAGTCCCACGTTTTCATTCTGCTCCATGGGCCTTCCTCTCTGGCCAGACTACATCTCCCATGGTGCACAGTGGTCTCTCCCTGTGGCTGAGCTGCTGCAGTGGATCATGGGGCATGTGTGGAGAGGGAAGTCCATAACTTTACCCTTTGTTCAATGCTCGACAGACGTGGCCTGGTTCTCTGCTCACTCACACATTTGTAAATCAGGAGTAACTCCACTGCAGTCAATGGGGATGATTCTCCTCTCACTCAACTGATTGTAAATCAGGCATAACTGCTCTAGAGTCATAAGAATGGCCATACTGGGTCAGACCAATGGTCCATCTAGACCAATATCCTGTCTTCCGACAGTGGCCAATATCAGGTGCTTAGAGGGAATGAACAGAAGAGGACAATCATAGAGTGATCCAAACCCTGTGTAACAAAGTTCCTCCTCTCCTCTAGTAGGTCCTGCGCTTATTGGCGGATTTCCTCCCCTCAGTGGTCTTCCCCTTGAATGAAACCCACAGTCTGGATCAACTCCTTCTATGTCTGATTAGGAGTAGCGGGTCTTGGGGGGAACCCGGGCCCGCCCTCTACTCCGGGTTCCAGCCCAGGGCCCTGTGAATTGCAGCAGTCTCTATAGTGTTACTTGTAACCGCTGCTTGACTGCTACAGCTCCCTGGGCTACTTCCCCATAGCCTCCTTCAAACACCTTCTTTATCCTCACCATAGGATCCTCCTGGTGTCTGATACTGCTTGATTGTATGGTGTTACCTCAATCCTCCAGTAGTACACCCTCTCAGTTCTTAGTTCCTTGTGTTTTTGGCTCCCAGCTCCTCATACGCACTTCCTTCCTCTGGCTCCTCCTCCTCTGACTGGAGTGAGCTCCCCTTTTTATACCAGGTGCCCTGATTAGCCTGGCCTGATTGGCTGCAGGTGCTCCAATCAATGTAGCTCTCTCCGGTGCCTTCTAGAAAGTACTTAATTGGCCCCAGGTGCCTTAATTACCCTGGAGCAACTGCCATTTTGGTTCCCATGGTACTAGGGATTTGCTTAGCCTGGGGCTAATATACCTGTTCCTTAGTACTTTCCTGTAGCCATCCGGCCTTGCTCCATCACACCTGTCATCCACTCACAGCTTCTGGCAGTCAGAGGTTTAAGAACACCCAGAGCACGGGGTTGTGCCCCTGACCATTTTGGTTAATAGCCATTTGTGGACCTACCCTCTATGACCTTATCTAATTCCTTTTTTAATCCAGTTATATTTTGGTCTTCACAACATCCCCTAGCAATGAGTTCCACAGGTTGACTGTGGGTTGTGTGAAGTCCTTCCTTATGTTTGTTTTAAATCTGTTGCCTGTTAATTTCATTGAGTGACCCCTGGTTCTTTGCTATGTGAAGGGGTAAATAACACTTCCCTATTCACTTTCTCCATACCATTCATGATTTTATAGACCTCTATCATACCCCCCCTTAGTCATCTCTCTTCTAAGCTGAACAACCCGAGTCTTTTTAATCGCTTCTCATATGGAAGCTGTCCCCTAATCATTTTTGTTGCTCTTCTCTGCACACTTTCCAATTCTAATATATATATTTCAGATGAGGCAACAAAAACTGCACATAGTATTCAAGGTTTGGGCATACCATTGATTTATATACTGTCTTTATGATATTTTCTGTTTTATTATCTATCCCTTTCTTAATGATTCCCAACATTCTGTTAGCTTTTTTGACTGCTGCTGCACATTGAGCAGATGTTTTCAGAAATTTTTCCCCCTACAAGGATGTGAAACTTAATTACATTATGGTCACTGTTTCCAAGGGTTGATTCTCTTCTCACACACCCATTAACATAATAGATCTGCTTTTGATAATTAGTACTAAATTTCTCTTGTCTACTCACCTCTCTTTGACCTTGAGCTTTCTACCTCTCCCACGTGCAAAACACTCCTGGACCATATTCACTTCAAACTTCCTATCTGTTCATTCAAACGCATATAATCTGTTTCACAGTGGCACCATTCAGGAGTAGGCCACTGAAATCAGCAAAAACAACGAGGAGTCCTTGTGGCACCTTAGAGACTAACAAATTTATTTGGGCATAAGCTTTCGTGGGCTAAAACCCACTTCATCACATGCATGGAGTGAAAAATACAGTAAGCAGTATATATATTACAGCACATGAAAAGATGGGAGTTGCCTTACCAAGTGGGGGGTCAGTGCTAACGAGGCCAATGTAATCAAGGTGGATGTCGTCGAGTCATCCATTTCCAACAGTTGACAAGAAAGTGTGTTGGAAATGGACGACATCCACCTTGATTGCATTGGCTTCATTAGCACTACAAAAGTAATTTTCCCTCTCTTGATATTCACCCCTTCTTGTCAACTGTTGAGAATAAGCCACTTCCACCATAATTGAATTGGCCTCGTTAGCACTGACCCCCCACTTGGTAAGACAACTCCCATCTTTTCATGTGCTGCAATATATATACTGCTTACTGTATTTTTCACTCCATGCATCTAATGAAGTTGGTTCTAGCCCACAAAAACTTATACCCAAATAAATTTGTTAGTCTCTAAGGTGCCACAAGGACTCCTCATTTTTGCTGATATAGACTAACACAGCTACCACTCTGAAACCACTGAAATCAATGTATCTCCTCCAGGAGTTAGTTTGGCCTGATGTTTCTCTCATTGTCAATTCTGTGCATAGTTATGATAATATGAAAAATAAACAGATCTCTGATTTTGCCTCCTGTGAGCATCATACATCCCATGATGGGACCTCAGGGACCTTTCCCCAAAGGCCCTTTAAAGCACACATTGTATTAATAAGTCTCCTTTCAGCAACCTAGGCAGTCTGCACCGGTGAAGAATCAGGGAGGTTATGCATCTTCCAGCCCAGGTATGCTTCATGGACTCTATAGCTGAATAACTTACGTGTTTGTTCCCACAACCACTCAGTGAAAGACACACAAGCACATCTCTCTGATTTTCAGATTGGCTGCCATCAGCTTCTTTACATATCACCATAAAGCTGGAGAACAGATGGGGTTTGTGTGGATGTGTGAGATGTGTGTGTGTGATCACTGACTTACATAGGGGTGTATCTGTTTGTGTCTGAGTGAGCAAGAAGGGGTCTCTGTGGGCCAGTAAGATTTTGAGGTTTATCGATTCATAGATTCCAAGGTCAGAAGGGACCATGGTGATCATCTAGTCTCACCTCTTGTGGAACAAAAGTGTGTATCAGCTCTCAGAAATTCACTTCCTTTACACTCACATAAATATGGAATGAGTGAATCCCCGTTCTCTTTTTGAGCTTGTGATTTTCTCATTCTGTCCAATGACTTTATCTTATTTCTATACAGTTCTAATTCTTGTTAGAACTCCTTCTGCTACTCTTGTTAATTGGCTAGATGCTGCTGCTAATTAATCTGATTTGGCATAATTTTGAACAATCACTGCATTAATATAAGAGCTTATCTATCTATCTATCTATCTATCTATCTATCTATCTATCTATCTATCTATCTATCCGTTTACCTAGATAATTGTTTGTCTAAATGCATGTGATGGTCTACCTATCTTGCACCTTCCTCAAAAGCAGTTGTTACTGGCCGCTGTTGGAGAAAGGATACTGGGTTAGATTGATTACTGGTCTGATCCAGTATGGCAATTCCTCTGTCCTATATTCCTATCGCTGTTTGTCTGTCTGTCTTTCTGTCTATCTCTCTATCATTCCCTCTCTCTCTCCCTTTCTGGCTGAGGTTTTCAAATCTCCCCAAAGTATTTGGATGTCCAATTCCGAATTAAAATTAATGTTATTTGGACATCTAAATCCTCTTTCTGGCTTTGACTATATCTCTAAGCTTTAATACTATGCAGAGCATCACCATAATACCTGGTGATTTAATGAAATTATACAATTAGATAGACAGATTCCAAGCAGTCATCTGAAGCTGAGGCACTCATCACCTTTTAGGAAGGCCTGAGCACCAGAGCTGGTTGAAAAAAGTTCCATCAACACATTTTTTAGTGAACAAGAGGAAACATTTCCCCCCACAAGAAATGTTGTGCAAATGTGTCGTTTTTCCAAGCAGTTCTAGTTAGCATCTTGCATGACTGGATCATCTATTCAGTGTTGCTCTTTAATTAGGTCAAACTTTGCATTTTGGTTGAATGTAATGAGGACGCTAGCTACTATTATGGCATGTGGGAGTGAGTTCTATTCCACGCTCTGTCTATCTCTCTGTCTGTCTGTCTGTTTGCAGTGGTGTTGTAGTCATGCTGGTCCCAAGATAAGACAGAGACGAGGTGGGTGAGGCAATATCTTTTATTGGACCAACTTGTGTTGATGGCAGGTACAAGTTTTCAAGCTTCACAGAGCTCTTCTTCAGGTGTGGGGAAGGAAAGCAGAGTGTCTGAGCTAAATACAAGTTAAGACAGATTTTTAAGTGTAAGGGGTTCACACATGCTATAGGAGACCACTTAAAATTGAGTTGGCAATTAAGGATTAGCAGGCAGTAGGATGTGTTACAAATTGTTGTAATGAGACATAAAACCAGTGCCTCTGTGGTGTCCATGTTTTTTAGTGTCCAGCAGAGTTATGAATTTAAGTTCCCAGGCTCTCCTTTTTTAGGTGTCCTGCAGGGTTTTTTTGAGGGTGAGGACTGACAGCTCGGAAATGGAGTGAAAAGTGTTCACTCATGGGTTTTATCCTTTATCATTTTTCTGTGTGAGTTCATTCAAGAGCATCGTGATGGTTTGGTTCACTCACATAGTTGTTGTTTGGACATTTGATGCACTGGATGAGGTACACCACATGTTGTGATAGGTGTGTATAGGACCCATGAATCTAGAAAGGTGTGTTTTGGTGAATATTGATCATCGTAGCAGTGGGGATAGGTTTTCAGGTTTTGCATCTGTTGTTCTGGCAGGGTCTGGTGCTGCTTTAAGTTGGTGTGCCCTGGTCTGTGGTGAACTTGCTTCTGATGATGAGCTTGATGAGGTTGGGGGGTTGTTTGAAGGCCATAACAGCCTAACCCTCAATTGCCCACTTCATTTTAAGTGGTTTTCCCAAAATATGTGTTTACCCCTTATGCTTAACAATCTGTCCCAACTTGTATTTACCTCAGACACTCTGCTTTCCTTCCCCACACCCGAAGAAGAGCTCTGTGAAGCTTGGAAGCTTGTAGCTTCCACCAACACAAGTTGGTCCATTAAAATATATTACCTCACCTACCTAGTCTCTGTCTGTCTGTCTCTAATGATATCTTCATCGCTCATCAAAATGGTATGTGTGAGGTGTAAAGCTATTATAAAGCTCAGCAAACAGATTCCATTAAGTCAGTTTTTAATCTTTTTAAAAGTTCTCTTTCTCTCTGTCTCTCCAGAGTGGCTCCAGGAAGGACATGGCCAATCAAACTACTGTGAGTGAATTCTTTCTCATGGGAGTCTCCAGGAATCGGAAGCTGCAGATTTTACACTTTATGGTCTTTCTGGCTATTTACCTAGCTGCTCTCATGGGGAATCTTCTCATCATCATAACCATAAGTCTTGACCACCACCTGCACACCCCCATGTACTTCTTCCTGAAAAACCTATCCTTCTTGGATATTTGCTTCATTTCAGTCACCATCCCCAAGTCCTTCATCAACTCCCTCATGAACAGCCGGGCTATTTCTTTCCAAGGATGTGTTGCTCAATTGTTTTTATTTCTTTCATTCATAGAGACAGAGCTTGGGTTCCTCACCATTATGGCTTATGACCGTTACATTGCCATCTGCAACCCTCTGCATTATACAGTAATTGTGAACAAGACAGCATGCCGTAAACTAGCATGTGGCTCATGGCTGGGTGGTGGTGTCTATTCTGCTTTGAACACTGCTAGCACATTTTCACTACCCTTCTGTGGGTCACTTATCAACCAGTTCTTTTGCGATATTCCCCCATTACTGAAACTGTCTTGCTCCCATCCTAACATCGGTGAGACTGTCCTGATTGCATTTGCTATATGTGTAGCTTTATGCTGCTTTGCTTTCATAACCGTGTCTTATATTCACATTTTCTCTGCTGTGCTAAAAATCCCTTCAGTGGAGGGGCGTCACAAAGCTTTCTCCACCTGCCTGCCTCACCTCACAGTTGTCACGTTATTCCTTGGTACCGGCATCTTTTCATACATGATGCCAACTTCTGACTCTGCATTCGAACAGTACCTGGTGGCTGTGTTTTATTCTGTGGTGCCCCCACTGATTAATCCCATCATCTATAGCTTGAGAAACCAGGAGATAAAAATGGCTCTTGGAAGAGTTTTAAGGAAGATTCTCCTTCAGAAGAAAGCAATGGACATCCCTTTCTGAGGACATTTTATTCTGCCATGCAGGCAGCATGGCCTAGTAGCCAGAACATTGGTATGGGAGTCAGCAAAACTGGGTTCTATCCCTGGCTCTACTGGTGGATGACCCTATGCCTCTGTTTCCCCACCTTTAAAATGGAAATAATGATACTGACCTTCTCTACAAAGTGTTTTGAGAGCCATCAGTGAAAAATGCTGCATACGAGCAAGGTCTTATTATTATCATCCATCCTCCCATTTTCTGTTTCTCTCCTGGCTTTCTTTTAATGTTATGGATAAGACGTCAGAACTCTGTAAACTCCCCAGTGGGGAAAATGTAATAGGGACGAGACAAAACAATAAACAGCACAAAAGGATGGGAAATGGTAAAGCTCTAAACGGCCACCAGCAGAAGTGGAGACCATTTCATTGTATAAATACAAATGGAACCACCAGAGTGGTGAATTTGCACCTAATGCCTATCAGTGTATGAAATGCTTCACCAGATACTTGCAAACTCTGGGGAATGCAGCTTTCAATGGTATGGCTGACTTGTTCTCTGTGCACTCTAGCTTCACATGCAGATAAATCCTTATTCCCAGCTACAAACCTCTTGTGCTGAGTAGGGTGAAGGCTATTAAGGAGACACACACACACACATGCACTGGGATCTCTAATGCAGCCTCTACTTTTGTCCTTAATGTTAAAATAAAGGTTAACACTCTGTAAGTGGCTGCTCTTTGTGTATAATGTGGACCTACCGGTCTTTATTGAGCCAAATAGTTATGTATTTACTCACGTCAATCCATACTGCATTAAGCGTGTAATCTGACCTCAGTAACAGTAACGCACCCTGGACCTGTGTAGATATCTGTTTATTTAATGGGTGTCTCTCTTTCTAAGTATTCCTGTGCCCCTCATAACCCTCTTCACACACACCCCTGTTCCTATAATCTGGCTCACCACACCAGACTAGCTCATGCCCCTATTCCCCTATAGCTCCACTCACAACCCCATATTCTTCTATAATATGACTCATCACCCACATACCTCCATATAGTCCAGATCAGGGATCGGCAAACTTTGGCACGCAGCCCGCCAGAGTAAGCACCCAGGCGGGCTGGACCAGTTTGTTTACCTGCCGCGTCCACAGGTTCGGCCAATCGTGGCTCCCCCTGGCTGCGGTTCGCTGCTCCAGGCCAATGTGGGCTGCGGGAAGCCACGGCCAGCACATCCCTCGGCCCGCATCACTTCCCGCAGCCCCCATTGGCCTAGGACGGTGAACCGCGTCTAGTGGGAGCCGCGATCAGTTAAACCTGCGGACGCGGCAGGTAAACAAACCGGCCCGGCCCGCCTGGGTGCGTACCCTGGCAGGCCGTGTGCCAAAGGATGCTGATCCCTGGTCCAGATAATCATTCCTCATGCCCACTCACCTCTCAGCTCCCTTTGCCCTTATATCCTTCTCCACATAGCCCCACTCATTGCCTCTAAACCCCACATTTCCCTCTGCCTCCCCATAGCCCCATTCCCTCCTATATCCCCACCCCTTTGCACCCATTGCCCCCCACGTTCCTTCCAGTTCTCAATCACAGTCCTCATTCTGGAGCTTTAGAACATCTTCTAGCCACTGAGCGACTTGAAGATAAGGACCAAGACCTCGGCCTTGATTCACTATTCTATGGGTAAGCAGTGCCAAGAGTGTAGGACAGGTTTGATGTGCTTGTGGTGCTCTGTGTGGCTAAGGAGATGAGCTGTAGCAATATGAACTAGTTGGAGTTTCTTAAGAGCTGATGGCTTCATTCCTAGGTATAGTGTATATTGACATCCAGCACTATCCATCCTCCATTGCTCCACCCACCAACTATTCATATTCCCCCCAACTTCTGCATATATTTGCTTAACATACTGGCTGAAGATGTTTGTCCCCCTCTAGGAGCTGAAACACATAAAGAAGTTCGTGGTTTTGCTACAGCTTCCAAACTAGCAGACGGAGAGCAATGTTTTCAAAATTGCCTATGGGCCAGATTTTCAATGGTGCCTAAAGATGCAGATAGGAACCTAGCGGGATTTTAAAAAGTGCCTAATCAAGTTAGGGCCCAGATTTGTACAGGTATTTAGCAGGGCCGGCTCCAGGCACCAGTGAAGGAAGCAGGTACTTGGGGCGGCCAAGGGGAAGGGGCGGCACGTCCAGCTCTTCGGCGGCGGGTCCCTCTCGGAGGGAAGGACCTGCCGCCGAAGTGCTGCCGAACAAGAAAGCAGTGCGGTGGAGCTGCCGCTGATCGCGACTTTGTTTCCCCCCCCCCCCCCGCTGCTTGGGGCGGCAAAAACCCTGGAGCCGGCCCTGGTATTTAGTCATCTAGCCCCAGATTTTTAAAGGTAATTAGTCATTGCTGTTCTCAGCAACTAATTGACACAAGTAGCTTATATTGCCAATCAGAAGTATAATTATCGTCACCCGGAATACAACACATGGAGAGAGGGCAGGTCCAGTCTTCAGTGCGGTCATGGAAAGAGTCAAATATGGCCACAGATATGTGTGGGTGGAATAAGATAAGGGTATAGAAGATCTGCATATTTGTCCTGGAACTTGGGTGTGCCGGCTCCCTGAGACAGCGTAGACTGAACCGGGACCTTCCTTCTGATGTGCTCTACTGACTGATTTCTTCTATCTGTGTAGCCACCTAAGGGAAGAACCTGTGACAATAAATAAATTCTAGAGTTGCAATAATTGACCAGACTACGATGGTCTGCAGTTTACTGGAGTTGTGTTAATGGTAACACTGGCAACACAGCTGAAGACAATAAGCTAGATCCTCAGATATTGCAAGTAATTTACTTTAGTTGAACGACATCCATTTACATCAGCTCAGGACATGGCCCAAAGGAGTCAGACACTTACTCAGTGGCTCAGATAGAAAGAGCCCAGTTTACAAGACAGCTTGACCCTCAGAAATTTGAAGTCCCCTGTATTTATTTATGAATACTGTATTTTCTATATTTATGTTTATTGGAAGTGTTGGAGGGTTACCATATCTTGACTGGGTTATTGTCATGTCTACTGTAGGCATAGATTGAGTTAATCCCAAGTAAGGAGGACTGTCAGGAAATGCAACCAGGAAGGGAAGGAAGTGGAACCAGATACACCCCTCCCAGCAACAATGCAAGAGCCATTCACACTGATGCTCTTGCCCCCAACCCCCTGTGGAACTCACCAGATTGGTTTGGGGCAGCAGGTCCATGCATGTGAGCAGAGAGAACAAATAACTTCATCTGGGTTTAAAAAGACAGGACCTGCAAATATTAGGGGACTGGGGTAAAATAGTCCTGACTAGGATGGAAGGTAATGCAGGCATGCTGGTAGAACTTTTGTTGTTTTAAAACCCATTTTCTCTAATGTTATGTTTTGTTCCTACTGTTAAGATTAAAAAAGACGTTGGGTCACTCTATTCACCACTGGTCACAGATTCCTAAAAGGAAGATTTGCGGGTGCCAGAATGCAGCTGGACCTGCTGGGTAAGCATGGTCAATACACATGGTACTGTAACCAAGGGCTTGGAATTGGGGGGTTCCACCCCAAGTGAGATGACGACATGAAGCCTGCAACCTGAGGGGATGCACTCAGAGAGCCCAGAGAAAGGTTCATTCCGAAGTTGGACGGGTGCATGGCTACAACTCAAGGAGGACAGATGCATGATGCATTAGCTGAAAAGGAAGATCACATCTAGGATTCAATCTCTGGTTGCATGGCTAATGCACAGAGTATTGGCTGCATGACAGAAAAATGGATTGGCACAGAGAATTAGGTAGGGTGTGTAAAGAGGAATGGGAGGGGAAGTCTGGGTGCACCTATATTTGGGTCTGCCTGAAACTACCGCTATAGAGGGTTTTTTCCAAACTTCCACGGGAATTTGCATGTCCAATTTCCATTAATTTCTGAGGCAGAGTGGAGAGCATTTAAAATTGGAGCCTATATAACCATGGCCAGTCTTTAGGGGAAATGAGGAAGAGGGTGTATCTGAACTGGGATGGAGATTTGATGTAGGGATATGAAGTAGGGTGGAGATGGCCAGAAAATGGGAATTTTTCCTGTGAGAGTTTTTGCAACATAAATTCCCATTGGAAGTTTATCTGTTGAGGAAAATAGTTTTCCTGAAGGAAAATTGGAAAATAGAGTAATAGATTCAGAGTTTTTTAAGGCCAGAAAAGACCAGTATGATCATCTAGTCCGATCTCCTGCATAATAAAGGCCAGAGAAGTACATGCAATAATTTCGGCAGAAAGCCCATATCTTCTGGTTGGGCTATAGGATGTATTTTAAACAGGGCTTTGGAGCTGTGCTCCAGCTCCAGAGCAAGCTCCAGGTAAAAACCTGCAGCTCCACTGCTCCGGAGCTGCTCCGCACTCCAGTTCCAGGCTCCACTCCAAAGCCCTGATTTTAAAAAGGCTCAATTTAAAGACTTCAAGAGGTGGAGAATACACCACATCCCTAGGCAAGCTGTTTTAATGCTTGATTATCCTCACTGTCAACAATTTGCTACTTTTCCCCATTTCTTCATAGAATCATAGAATATCAGGGTTGGAAGGGACCTCAGGAGGTCATCTAGTCCAACCCCCTGCTCAAAGCAGGACCAATTCCCAACTAAATCATCCCAGCCAGGGCTTTGTCAAGCCTGACCTTAAAAACCTCTAAGGAAGGGGATTCCACCACTTCCCTAGGTAACCCATTCCAGTGTTTCACCACCCTGCTAGTGAAAATGTTTTTCCTAATATCCAGCTTAAACANTTTTCTGCAGAACTGCTGCCTAGCCACTCGGTCCCTAGTCTGTAACAGTGCATGGGATTCTTCCGTCCTAAGTGCAGGACTCTGCACTTGTCCTTGTTGAACCTCATCAGGTTTCTTTTGGCCCAATCCTCTAATTTGTCTAGGTCCCTCTGTATCCTATCCCTACCCTCCAGCGTATCTACCACTCCTCCCAGTTTAGTGTCATCTGCAAATTTGCTGAGAGTGCAGTCCACGCCATCTTCCAGATCATTAATGAAGATATTGAACAAAACCAGCCCCAGGACCGACCCTTGGGGCACTCCACTTGAAACCGGCTGCCAACTAGACATGGAGCCGTTGATCACTACCCGTTGAGCCCGACGATCTAGCCAACTTTCTATCCACCTTATAGTCCATTCATCCAGCCCATACTTCTTTAACTTGCTGGCAAGTATACTGTGAGAGACCGTATCAAAAGCTTTGCTAAAGTCAAGGAATAACACATCCACTGCTTCCCCCTCATCCACAGACCCAGTTATCTCCTCATAGAAGGCAATTAGGTTAATCAGGCATGACTTGCCCTTGGTGAATCCATGCTGACTGTTCCTGATCCCTTTCCTCTCCTTTAAGTTTCTGACTGTTTCCTACATTTGTCAGTTAGACAACAGTAAGAAAGTGTGGAAAAAGAGCATTTTTTTCTCCACTTTCTGACTCTCCTCCAACTTTTGCCAATTACCAAAATGTGAGAAAATGTTAGAGAGAGAAAGTAACATTTTCACTTGAAAAAGTTAACAATGTAAACTTGAAAAGTATTTTTTTTAATGAAAGTGTTCCTTTCTCTTACATATATATATGTGTGTGTGTGTGTGTTTGTGTAGTATTTGGAAATTGAGGTAAAATGCCCACTTTACCTATTTTTTTCCCTGGAAAGGTATCTAGAGGAAAAATAGGGAAAGTAGGCATTTTACCTCAATTTTCAAACATTTTTACATACTAAAAATGTTACTTTTTTACCCATATTTCTTGTTTCAAAATTGTCATTATAATGCAAAATTTCATTGCAAATTATTTTTTCCATGAAAAAGTCACTTTCAATAAAATCTCATACAATTTTTTTCAAAATATAAGATAGCGAGGAAGGGGCTTATGAACCTTTCTGACCAAGATATAACAAGATCTGGTGCCTGGAAATTGAGTTTAGATAAATTCAACCTTGAAATAAGATGCACTTTCCTAGCTGTGTGGATAATTAAATATTGAAACATTGGAATTCACTGGTTAACTGGGCAGCTAACTCTCTTGGGGTCCTTTGAAAACCTCAGTGTAATGTATTATTCATGCAAAACATAGACAGTGCCACAGTGTTGTTTATTGTGAGAGCTTATCTCATTATGGGGCCTCCGGCCATTTCCCCAAAGGTGCTTGGAAACCGATAATTTACCAGTGAATCTTCCTTCAGCATTTCAGTCATTCTGAAACAGTGAAGGCAAAGGGAAGTCAGACAGCATTCAAAGTAAGAGGGCTGTGTGGTTTTCACAGCACAATTCGTTCCTGGAAAACTAAGCCAAGGGAGTGAGGGATACATGGGCATTTCCATGATCTTCCCATATGGGTCTCATCATTCTTTTTAGAGTTCACCGTGAAGCAAGAGGTGAAAAGAGACCTTCATAATTGAAGAGAGAGCTGACTGTGCTAAAATGGTAAGTTCCTTTAGATTCTTAGATAAACTGTAACATTTGTACAACTAAAATATCAGCTGACATGGAAATACCGGTATAGATAGCTAGATACTCAGCATTTCACAGGAATGGACTGATAGCGAGGATTTAACTGAATACAATATCATTCAAAGGTCTTAATTTCCTCATTCTCTTTCACGTTTTATGAACCTGTGCTGTATTGTAAATTTTCTCTTGATGCATTAGATGGCTTGGATGTCACAGTTTCCTATTCAAAGTTGGAGTTAAGGGTATCATGGAGAGCTATTATGGCACAAACACACATACACAAAGTCCTTTGTTGTTCACAAACATGTACACATGCACATACACACAAACCCTGTGGAATTCTTTAAAATTGATGTAAATTTGGATTTTCAAGCCCCTTCCAGAGAATATTCAGCAGGGTGTTGTATAACTGAACCCTGTATGGAATACAGGACATGTCTATATTGCTCCCGATGTTATATTTTAACACCATTCTTCTTGTTTTTGTCATTGCAGGCTGAGCGCAGTTTATACAGGAAGAAGATGGGAAATCAAACCACCATGACCGAGTTTCTTCTCCTGGGATTCTCTGATGTTCGGGAGCTGCAGATTTTACACTTTGCAGTGTTTCTAGTGATTTACCTGGCAGCTTTGCTGGGGAACTTTGTCATCATCACAGTCGTAGCTGTCGATCACCACCTTCACACCCCCATGTACTTCTTCCTCGGCAACTTATCATTCATAGACCTCCTCTACATCTCTATCACTGTCCCCAAATCTATGGTCAATTCCCTGTGCAACGCTAGAGTGATCTCTCTCCCTGAATGTGCTGGACAATTGTTTTTATTTGTTTCCCTGATAGCTACCGAACTCATCTTCCTCACTATTATGGCATTTGACCGGTATGTTGCTATATGCAAACCTCTGCACTATACAATCACTGTGAATAAGAATCTGTGTCTTAAATTAGCCTGTGGGTCATGGGCGGGCTGTGGATTGTATTCCGCTTTGCACACTGTAAGTACATTTTCGCTGCCCTTCTGTGGTTCGGTTATCAACCAGTTCTTCTGTGATATCCCCCCACTGCTGAATCTCCTTTGCTCCAAGGACAATATTAGTGAAACTGTGATGATTGCCATTGGTCTTTGTTTGTGTTTCAGCTGCTTTGCTTTAATAGCTGTGTCTTATGTTAAAATCTTCTCTGCCATCCTGAAAATACCTTCCATTCAGGGTCGGCATAAGGCCTTCTCCACTTGTCTGCCCCACCTCATGGTTGTCACTTTATTCCTCAGTACGAGCATTTTTGTCTATATGGTGCCCACCTCCAACTCGCCATCTAAGCAAAACCTGGTGGTGGCTGTTTTCTACACTGTGCTGCCACCACTGATTAACCCTTTCATCTACAGCCTGAGAAACCAAGAGATCAAAAAGGCCCTGGGAAAACTGATTGGGAGAAATTTTCATCCTAACAATAAAATGTCCATCCCTGAAGAAGAGCTCTGTGTAAACTCGAAAGCTGTGTAAGCTTGTCTCTCTCACCAACAGAAGTTGGTCCAATAAAAGATATTACCTCACCCACCTTGTCTCTCTAATATCTTGGGACCAACATGGGTACAACAACACTGCAAACAGCCCTCATAGGTCAGTTTCCAGGATTGTGTCTTCCTCCCACTTCTCCGACTTCCATCATCGTCACCACCCTCACTGGGAGATGGGATAATCCAGTGGTTAGAACAGTGACTTGGGAGACCCTGGATCAGTTCTCTGCTCTGGCACAGAGTTTCTAGCCAAGTCACTTATGGTGACATTTTTAAAGATATGTAGGCATCTCAAGAAGTAGATAGTAACCTGATTAGGTTTTCAAAAGAGCCCAAGAAATCAATGGAAGGTGACTAAGTACTTTTGAAAAATCTATTGATTTTAATTGGAGTTATGTGCCTAGATACTTTTGAAAATCTGATTAGGTGCCTATCTACATCTTTAGGTATCTTTACTCTTCTTCTTACTCTTAATCTCTGTGGCCAGATTTACAAAGGTATTTAGGTGCCTAACGATGCAGAGTGGTGCCTAGTGACATTTACAGAAGTGTCTGTGCAGCTTAGGTGCCTAACTCCCATTGAAAGTAAATAACTTTTTAAATCTAAAAAAATCTATGTCTCAGTTCCTCACCTGGAACGTGGGGATAATTGCCTTTCTCTACCCCACGGATGTTGTTAAAATAAATACATTAAAGACTGTGAGTTGTGCTAATACTATAATAGTTCTATAGTTGAAGAGAAAAGCTTGAAAATGTGATGCAAAAGCATCCTAACTGTTCAAAAAACAGAAGGCAAATAAGCAATCAAAATATATTATTATTCTTTCAAAAATCTCATGAATTTTAAGCCAATCTCATGATTCTTTTGGAGCCTGATTCATGAATTGTGAAGACTTGAGGTTGGCAATAATGGTAACTTAGCTACATCATTACTGTTGTGTTATACTACACTGTCTACCTATTTTTAATCCCCTGTAGGATAGGATCTGGAAATGAACCTGAGGGAGTTAGGCACATGAGTCCCATTGAAACCAGCCATAATTATGAGAATCTATATGCTATCACGGGTGAGATTTTCAAAAGCTCCAAAATGAGCTAGGCAACAAGTCTTACTGAAAGACAATGGGGCTTATACTCCCAACTCACTTAGGCACTTGATAAGTGCTACCCTGTCTTACTTTACTTCCATGGAAACAATTGGACTTTTGCCTCTGATTTCAGTGGAAACAGGGTCAAGACCCTATGGGTACATCTGCATGGCAAAAACAAAACAAAAAAACACAGCAGTGAGTCTCAGAGCCTAGGTCTACAGACTCAGGCTTCTGGGGCTTGCACTATGTTGCTAAATATAGCCATGTAGCCATTCCCTCTTGGGCTGGAGCTCAGACTCTGACACCCAGGGAGGGGGATGGGTTTCAGAGCCCAAGTGGGAACAGTAACATGGCTATTTTTAGTGGCGCATTGAACTTGGGTAGTATCGCTTTAAACAGTTTGTGGGCACACTAGTGGCGTTCACTGTGTTCTCTGTTTCAGAAGCCAGTAGAACCCAGCCAGAGCAGAATCATGTGCATGTAGCTAGGTCTTGCATAGTGTATATAATTAGTAGACATGGTTATTTGGAGTTCACCATGCCTGTTTGTTTTTGTGTTGTGTCTTTTGCTCTTTATACAGGTGTAATATAAAGGGACCGATCACAACTCTCTCTCCGATCATATAGCGAGAGACATGGACACCTGCCTTCATTCCACAAATCATGCCAGTCCTGATTGCCCATTTCTAACATGTTCCAACATGCACCTTCATGTTTTCTCCCATGTAACCCTTCAAGCAAGGGAGGAGCTCCCCACCCGCAAAGCCACCTCATTGTCCTCCCTCAGATCCCTTCCTTACATGCTCCCTGACATGACGCTTAAAAAAGCACTTGATAATGGTTAGACAGCTGGTTTGCTGTGGCAGCTCTTTCTCATGCTGATCAGAATTGTCTCGTTGTTTCACATGTCTAATAATAGGCTGAGCAGAATTCTATTTTTATTTTTTTAATAATTGTGATGAATAATATCAGTGTTGATTGATAAGCATTTTTTTAGATTTTTAAAATTTATGTGAAATTGAGCAAAATTATGGGGGCATAAGATAATTATTTAACGACAGTAGATGTTGAGTTTCAAAGAGCTAAAGTTTTATCACCATCAAAACACACATTGTCTACATTAGAGGTCAAAATATACAAAGTAAATAACTTTACATTAAACTCTAAGAAGTTCTCAAGCAGCATTTTTCTTCCTTTGCTTAGCTGTAAATTTTGATTATTATCAATGGAAATATTTTTTATTTGATTTGTATGTGTTCAGTGAAATCAATGTTTACTGACATTTACCGATGAAATTCTAATCCTTTCAAGCCTAGCCTTAGGGTATGTCTACACCACACTGTAAACCTGGGCTCAGATTCAGGTTTCAGCCCAACCCATACCCAGCTCCTGGAAGTGCTACAGGAAGGTGGATCGGAGCCTGAGCCCCACTGAGACTCAAGTCCAAGCCCTGTCATTTTGCAGTGTGGATGCAGCTCAAGCCTCAGTCCCGAGTCAGAAGGTCTGCATGGTGCAGTATGGACACGTTAGCATGGCTGTGAGACCTGGCTCCAGCAATTGCAAACCCAGGCTTGCAATGCAGTGTGGGTCCTCAAGCATGGACTTGGAAATGCCGAGTCCACAAGCCTGGGTCCCACAGACCTGGGTTTCCAATGGGGTGTAGTCATACCATTAGATTGGACACTCTGCAGGGCAGGTAATGTCTGTTTGAGATAGGGTCCTGGCCTACAGGAACTAATCATCATCTAATACTGCACCCACTGTTGTAACTTGTGATTAAGGGACTACTACAACTTTTCCTGCCACTATTGAAGATGAAGGTGGTGTTAAACTAACAAAAAGTACACACAACATGGCTGAAATTCCCTTGCTGTCCCACCCTCACCCTCTGCTGCCCCAGTGCCCATTATACAAAATAGCCGCCCCTTCCCCACCCCTCACCCTCTGCTGCCCCAGTGCCCATTATACAGAATAGCCGCCCCTTCCCCACCCCTCGCCCTCTGCTGCCCCAGTGCCCATTATACAAAATAGCTGCCCCTTCCCCACCCCTCACCCTCTTCTTCCCCCGTGCCCATTGTGCAGGCTAGCCGCCCCTTCCCCCCCCCCCACCCTCTGCTGCCCCCGTGCCCCTTGTGCAGGCTAGCCCCCCCTTCCCCCCCCCTCCCCCTCTGCTGCCCCAGTGCCCATTGTGCAGGCTCGCCACCCCTTCCCCACCCCTCACCCTCTGCTGCCCCAGTGCCCATTGTGCAGGCTAGCCACCACTTTCTCTTGTTAGTGCTGTGGAGAGTTGTTCCGGCTGCTCAGTGCTGCTGTTCTTGGAGCTCTGGTGTCAGCTGCACGAGCAGAGGACGCAGGTTGCCTTTTCAGGAGACCTCAATGTTACTCATAAAGAAAGACCACAGGCTCGGTTGGGTGGTGAAGGCCCTCAGCCAGGTTTATTGTTGATGAAGCCCGGCACTAGTGCCCTGGCTCAATGGTTACAAGTTCACTAACACATATATGCCCACGACAATGGTACCAGCTCAGTCAGGACACCATGGTCTTGTCCTCTAGGCCAACACAAAGATGCCCCTCCTAGGACGTCTCCTTTTATACAAACTTGATACAAACAAGTTATGTTTTACACTCCAGATGTTAGTTACCACCCTTGTCCTTGTACCTGCTAGTTCGAACAAAACATCCTCACCCATTATCCTGTCATTCCCTCCTTTTCTTAGGAGGGGTTGATGTGTTCTTGTACCATCTCTTAAGAATGTGTTTACATAGTTACTTGAGAGATCTGTGTGTTTTTGTACCATCCTCTCTGGTCAGGAATGTGCTTACTTGGTTAGCTGGCACCTGGTGCATTACTATTTTGCCAGCCTTTGATTCATACTGGTTCTCATGCATAGGGCTCCAGCAAGGCCTACAGCCACCAGCATCCATTATACATTGTGTCTCCTTATCTTTGGTGCCATCTTATGACCAGTATAAACCTCTCTTTACCATTTGTTACTGTTCTCTGCCGTTTCATTTACTGATTAATTTACAGGGGTTTGTAAATAAAGCAATTTTTTTTTGGAATTCACTGTGTCTTTTTTGTTCTCTGTTCTGTTAGATGAGCTGATGAGTTGATTTTTATTGATTTTGTTTTGTTTTATTTTATTTTATTTTTTGTTTTGTTACTATTGGAGGAGACCAAACATTTTGAAACAGAAAAAAAATCCTAAAAAATGGTCTTTCATAAATGTGTGATGTGAGTGTATAAAAAGTTGTGTACATTTTATTTTTTTAGGGGGTTTTTTGCAATTAGTTATTATATAAAAATTTTATTGAAATAGTTGTTTTTTTTACCTGAGCAGTTTCAGTAAATGAAAAATTGTGCTAACCATTTTGAGAATTATTTTGAATACAATTTCACTTAAATATTGTAAAAAACAACAACCCATCATTAGCAATTCAGTACGTTTAATAAAAAAAGACAAAAACGGGACCATTTCAATGTCCAAACTGAAAACAATGTCTAGATTTTTATTGTATATTGTAGTAAATTTTTTTTTTTTCATGTTTTCACCAATTCTACTGAACATAGATGGGAAAACACAAAGGAGAGAACTTTAGCCCCCAGATAATATTGAGAAGCCTCCGGGAGGGGAAATTTGCCCCTTTCATTGCAAACACAATTTCCCCATGAAAACTTTTCTCAGAGCCCCCTTCACATCCTTGTTCCTCAGGGTGTAGATCAGTGGATTCATCATGGGGGTTACTATGCTGTAAAGCACCGAGATCAGTCTGTCATTGTCCAGCGAGTAGCTGGAGATGGGCCGGACATAGGTGAAGATGGAGCTTCCGTAGTACAGCAGGACGATGGTCAGGTGGGACGCGCAGGTGGAGAAAGCTTTGAGTCTCCCCTCTGTGGAACGAATCTTCAGGATGGTGGAGATGATGTAGACATAAGACAGGACTATGCACAGGAACGGGGTCCACCCGATGAAGACCCCGATGGCGAGCAGGATGATCTCATTGAGGGAGGTGTCCCCACAGGAGAGTTTGAGGAGGGGTGGGATGTCGCAGAAGAAGTAGTTGATCTGGTTGGCCCCGCAGAAAGGCAGCCGGAAGGTGAAAAATGTGTGCACCACAGAGTTGAGGAAGCCGCTGGCCCAGCAGGCACCAGCTAGCTCGAGGCAGAGGGCTTTCCTCATGATGACCAAGTAGTGCAAGGGGTTGCATATCGCCACATAGCGGTCATAAGCCATCACAGCCAGAAGGATGCACTCTGTGCCCACAAAGGAGAGGAAAAAATAGAGCTGTGTGATGCAGCCTGCATAGCTGATCCTCTTCCTTTCTGCCAACAGGTGCACCAACATCTGGGGGACATTGGTGGTGGTGTAGCAGATGTCCAGTAAAGAGAGGTTTCCCAGGAAGAAGTACATGGGGGTGCGGAGCCGGGGATCTGTACAGACAATCACGATGATGGAGATGTTCCCCACCAGAGTGCAGAGGTAGGTGACCAAGAAGACACTAAAGAGCAAGAACTGCAGCTGCTGGAGGTTGGAGAACCCCATGATGATGAATTCAGTCGGGGCAGTTTCATTTGCCATTTCTTCAGCGCTCAGAGGGATGACTCTAAAGGGAATAAATGTAAGGAATGAGGCTAAGGTTTTCAAAGTCACCTAAAGGATGTGGATGCCCAGTCCTCATTACAGTTTATGGGAACTGGGCATCTAAATCCCTTAGGTGGCTTTTGGAAATCTCAGATTTAGGTTGTTTGTGAACTAGGACAGAAAATTTTAGGGGATAATTTCATCTTAAATTGTGCACTATAAAGGCAAGAAAGTGTATCTGTGTGTCTCTTCATGTGTGCGTTTGTGTTTGATTGCATGATTGTGTTTGCTACTGTATTTGGTTTNCTAAATCAGCCCAGCCAGGGCTTTGTCAAGCCTGACCTTAAAAACCTCTAAGGAAGGAGATTCCACTACCTCCCTAGGTAACCCATTCCAGTTCTTCACCACCCTACTAGTGAAAAAGTTTTTCCTAATGTCCAACCTAAACCTCCCCCTCTGCAACTTGAGACCATTACTCCTTGTTCTGTCATCTTCTATCACTGAGAACAGTCTAGATCCATCCTCTTTGGAACCCCCTTTCAGGTAGTTGAAAGCAGCTATCAAATCGCCCCTCATTCTTCTCTTCTGCAGACTAAACAATCCCAGTTCCCTCAGCCTCTCCTCGTAAGTCATGTGCTCCAGCCCCCTAATCATTTTTGTTGCCCTCCGCTGGACTCTCTCCAATTTATCCACATCCTTCTTGTAGTGTGGGGCCCAAAACTGGACACAGTACTCCAAATGAGGCCTCACCAGTGCTGAGTAGAGGGGAATGATCACATCCCTCGATCTGCTGGAAATGCCCCTACTTATACAACCCAAAATGCCATTAGCCTTCTTGGCAACAAGGGCACACTGTTGACTCATATTCAGCTTTTCGTCCACCGTAACCCCTAGGTCCTTTTCTGCAGAACTGCTGCCCAGCCATTCGGTCCCTAGTCTATAGCAGTGCATGGGATTCTTTCGTCCTAAATGCAGGACTCTGCACTTGTCCTTGTTGAACCTCATCATATTTCTTTTGGCCCAATCCTCTAATTTGTCTAGGTCCCTCTGTATCCTATCCCTACCCTCCAGCGTATCAACCACTCCTCCCAGTTTAGTGTCATCTGCAAACTTGCTAAGGGTGCAGTCCACACCATCTTCCAGATCGTTAATGTTCGTGTATGTGATTGTGTATGATTCTGTGTGATTGTGGTAGTGTCTCTATTTGTGTTCAATTGTGTATGTATACAGTTATGAATGTTTGCTGATTTGTATTTAGGTGTTTGTGTGTTCAATTGTGTGTGCTTTTGTGTGATTCTGGTAGCATCTGCATGTGTGTGTTTCAATGTGTATGTATATGATTGTGTGCGTTATGTGTGTATGTTTTTCTGTGTGTATTTGTGGTAGTGTCAGTGTATGGGTTTAATTGTGTTTGTGTGTGTGTAAGTGCAGTAGCGTATATGTGTGGTTTCTGTGTCCGTATATGTTTGTGCATGTCTGTGCTCTTGTGTACTTAGCTATTTCTACTCAATACAAATTTGGGCTGCAGACTTAAAGTCATCATTGATCAAGGAGAGGATAACCCCTATGTATAGTGCTGTGAGGAGAGAACGCTATTTCAATTCTGGTCAGGTCAATACAATAGGAATCCTGTATCAGAACATTCCCTCTATACAACTCTGGTACTAAATTCATAAAGCTCCACAAAAGTCTCCCATGGCTGGCGTGTTTCATACCAACCTTTCCCACTGCCACCTCTATGAATTTTCTATGCCACCTCCCAGCCATCCAGCACACACCATTTCCTCATCTACATCCCATCTGGGCCCATACCCAGGTACATCACTAAATATGACACATAAAAACCTAACAACACTTTTCAGCGGTAGAAGAAAGAATCAACTAGTTCCCCTTATCTCCTGCTAATCACTCCCTCACTCCTATCTAATCTATCTATCGTCATCAGCATGGCTAGATTAGTCTCTTTCTTTCTTTCTTTCTTTCTTTCTTTCTTTCTTTCTTTCTTTCTTTCTTTCTTTCTTTCTTTCTTTCTTTCTTTCTTTGCGTGTCTCTCTATCTCTTGCTCTCTTTCTATGTCCTTCCTGCCTGTGGCCACCCCCCACTCTCTGCTCCTCACCTAATTAATATCCCTCTCCCACCCTGCCATAAAGCACACAAGCCCCAAGACTTTCATACTGCCGCTGAGGTCTTATCGGCATGGACACTTAGTGCGCGGCAGCAGTGTTCAGATGGACACTTGTTACACTGCAGGCTAGTGTGGGGTAGATTTACACCCATCACTAACAGTCTCCTAGTGCTTTGATCTAGCCTGCTTTGCAACGGGAGTAGCTCAAAGTGCGCTCGGGAGCTATAAGTGTGTGGCAGCAGCATCCAGTCAGATACTTAGTGCACCCCAGCTTGCTGCAAACTAAGTGTTCATTTAGACGAGACGTGACACTGATACTTAGCCAAGTTATGTTGAGTTCACAGGAACCATAGATTTCCTTGGGATGCAGGGGCCTGGCACACAAGGGAGGGATATGAACTGTAGAATATGGGGCTGCCCAGATGAGCTGACGCCCAGCTACGATATTTAATATGGCATTGAGAGTTGGCACTGGAGAAGGGGGAGGATTTTTAAAGACACAGGCTGCCTTTGAAATGGGAGCCGGAGGCCTAACTATCCCTTGTGCCTTTAAAAAATCTCCCCCTATGACTAAGATTTTCAAAGCTGCCTAAAAGATTCTGAGTTGCCCAATTTAAGTCACCTTAAAGGGACATGATTCTTCAGCACTTTCTGAAAATCAGCCCTCTTTAAGGCATCACACATTAGAAAACTGAAAATTGAGGCATCCAAAATCACTAAGGTCCAAATGATTTCAATGGGTGTTAGGCACCTAGATCTTTTGAAAATCCCATGAGGTGCCTAAATACCTTTAAAAAACTGTCCCATATCTCCCTTTGAAAATTCTGGCCTTAGTCATCAACATACATACACAACAGTCTGACACAAACAAATCTACAGATATAAGTAGACATCGAATCGCAGAGATGTGGGGCTGGAAGAGATCTCAAGAGGTCATCTAGTCCAGCTCCCGGTGCTGAGGCAGGACCAAGTAAACTTAGATCAGTTCTGACAGGTGTTTTTCCAACCTGTTTTTAAAAATCTTCAGTGACGGGGATTCCACAACCTCCCTAGGTAACCTGTTCCAGAGCTTAACTATCCTTAGAGCTGGGAAGTTTTTCCTAATATCTAACCTGAATCTCTCCAGGTGCAAACTACACTGATTCCTCCTTGTCCTGCTCTTAGTGGACATGGAGAACAATTGATCACCGTCCTCTTTGAAACCACCTTTCACATATTACACAACATACAAATACAAACACAATGACATAATGAAATAATGACCTGAAGAAGAGCTCTGTGTAAGCTCGAAAGCTTGTCTCTCTCACCAACAGAAGTTGGTCCAATAAAAGATATTACCTCACCCACCTTGTCTCTCTAATGAAATAAGGGTTGTTACGCTCTGGAAAAGGCTTCCAAGGGTGGCAGTGGAATCCCATCACTGGAGGTTTATAAGACGACGGTGGACAAACATGTCAGGAATGATCTAAGTTTGCTGCCTCAGCACAGGGGGCTGGATTTGATGACTTCTCAAGGTCCTTTCCAGAGCTATGATTCTATGACACACACGTGAGCACAAAGACACAATCTGCAAACACAGATCCTCAGACCTTGTGTGGGATTTTTAAAAGTGCCTAGAAAGACAGAGATACAAGTCTCTGGAGTTTCTGTGTGACTTGTGCTCCTTACTCACTTAGTTTCTTTGGAAAATCCTCCCAAAAAACAATTAAACATACACAGATGAACATACATTCACAACAGTCAATCTCGCACACAAAGCTACAGTCAATCACAATGACACACACACACAGATGAGCAGACAAATGCAGTTAGACACACACTTAAGAACATGCAAAAACTGATTAACCCAGGTATATGACCATAAAAACACAATGACACATTGTCAGCTGCAAACAGAATCACACACACAAACCTACAAACAAAATAAAACACACAAATATGATCACACAAACATGATCTCACCCACGCAGAACTACAAACACATCCATACAAATTCCAGACAAATACAGTTCTAGACACATACACACACAGAGAGTAAAGGAAACAGACAAACACATGTACCAAATGAACTGTACACAAACTCAGACAAACACACACTAGCCATTTTGAACCAGGTCCCTAAACTGGTATAATTCAGCATAGCCCCTTTGGAGTCAATGGGCCAGATTCCCTGCTTGCATAAATCTGTGTAGCTCCATTGACTTCAGTGTTTGCTGTACTGCTTTATACAAGTTTAGGATCTGGCCAGCTGGCTTTGATTTGCTTCAGACATGATCCATTAATTAATCTACTGGAAATGCCAGTGGAATCGAGAAACAGAGAATCCTCCCCCCCCCCCCTCTCCCCCAACACACACACACACACCTAATGTCCTCAATACAAATCCCTGCCTAATTCACCTAGATAGAAGTGAATGGCACAATCTAAGCAAGATTCCCAAAGTGCCACACTGCGATTACTTATATATGTTTTCATGACCACAAGGGAATTATCCCCAAAGATCTTCTGTCGTGATGTTGCCAAGAAACTCCAACTGCCCTTAGTAACAAGAGAGGAAAGAAATCAAACATACAGAATCCTGCAAGGAGCATCTGGCTCTATTTCACACAGGGATGGATTTGCAGCTGGACATCTTAGATTACTAGAGATTTAGACTCAAGGAAATGGAGAGTCACTTTGGACCAAATTTTTAAAGGTATTTAGGTACAGATTTTCAATGGGTATTAGATACCCAGATGCTTTTGAAAATCCCACTAGGTGCCAAATATCTTTAAAAATCTGGCCTTTGTGTCTGAACAAAGTTGCAAAGAACAGCTGTACCATCCTGCTCCCTGTTGTTGCTTTGCAGTATTTGTGCCATGGAATAAATGCTGCCTTGAGGTAATATTATGAAATGCTAATGCACCATCAGGACTCAAGACATTGACAGGAAGATGCACCAGGGATACTTTTGACCCTGTGTGACACCATTTGCTATATTGGGCCAACTATCAACCCTGGTTTAACACATTTCTCTCTCTTGCTCTCTCCCTTTCCAAATTCTTCACCCTTTCTGCATGCTGAAGGGCAGGGAAGATGTTTCTTCTCTCTCTTCTTCCTCCTGAATTCTTCTCCTTCCCCTCTCTTTCCCAACCCTTCCTGGGACCTGAATTTCTCACTTGAGTATGGAATTGATCCAGTGACCACGGAAGTAATTGGAAAGGCTCCCATTGGGTTGTGTGATGCCTATTATATCAATATCCTCATTTAATACCAGGCACTCAAGTTCACTCATCTTAGTACTTCTAGCATTTGTATACAAGCACTTATAATATTTGTCAATATTTAGTTGTCTGCCTTTATGTGATGTAATTGAATGGGACTCTTTTTCATTTGTCTGTTTCTCTTCACCTCCTACCTGTGCTTTATCAATTTCTATCCTCTCCTCTTTACTAGGATATAAAGAATCCCCATCAATAGATCCTCTCCTAAGGGATGTCTCTGTCTGAACCATGTACTCTTCTGTAACTTTCGGCTTTCCCCCAGACCTTGGTGTAAGAACTCCTCTGTGACCTTTTTGATTTTACATGCCAGCAGTCTGGTTCAATTATTGTTTGGGTGGAGCCCATCCTTCCTCTATACTCTGGTCCTTTCCCAAAATATTCCCCAGTGTCGAACAAACCTAAAATCCTTCTCCCTACACCATCATCTCATACACGCATTGAGATCCTGCAGTTCTGCCTGTCTAACTGGCCCTGTATGTGGAACTGGAAGCATTTCAGAGAATGCTACCATGGAGGTCCTGGACTTTAATCTCTTACCTAGCAGATTAAATTTGGCCTCCATGACCTCTCTCCTACCTTCCCCTATGTCACTGGTACCTACATGTACCACAACCACCGGCTCCTCCCCAGCACTGCACATAAGCCTGTCTAGATATCTCAAGAGGTCAGCAACCTTCACACCCAGCAGACAATTCACCATGCGGTTCTCCCAGTCATCGCAAACCCAGCTATCGATATTTCTAATATTCAAATCCCCCATTACTGTAACCTGTCTCTTCCTAATAACTGGGTTCCCCTCCCTTCTAGGGGTATCCTCAGTGCAAGAGGATACCATGACATCATCTGGAAGAAGGGTCCCAAATATGGGGTCATTGCCCTCCACTCAGGCCTGATGTTCTCCTTCCCCAAGACTTTCATCTTCCTCAACAGCGCCAAGGCTGTCAGACCGGGGGTGGGATGGCTTTACTGTGTCCACAGAGATGGAATGAAGGAACATATTACTGATTTTGTTAATCCTATCAGAGAAATCCCCACAGGATGGAGGAGAAAGAAATTCCATTATTGCCTCAGAAGACTAAAACCAGGTGAGTGTCATCTAATGTTTATTATATCCTTCACCCTGGAAATTCGATCTCACTTTGCATGTACACTTGTGGAGAATTGATATTGGTGAAAATGATGTGAAAAGTTGCAGAGTTATGCAACACATAGCATTTAAATTATAATATTATGCTGTGTAACATTCAAGTGGTTAATTGCCCGCACAGATGAACATTTACACCTTACTTCCTGTTTGAGTTTTGCTGACTTCTATTTCCAGGTGCTGGATCTTGTTTTGTCTTTGTCTGCATAATAAAGAGCCCTCCACTATATCTTCTCTCCATGTGAATACTTATAGATGGTACTCCAGTCAAGATAGATAGTTATCTGAGCTAAAAGATGGGAGAGGTACAGCTGTGAGAACCTTGTACCTCAAATCTTGTGTGGTGCTGAGTACCTGTTACTCCCATTGTTTTCAGAGGGACAGATACTCAATATGGTTAGTGTTCTTAAGTGCTGAAGGATGTTATTGCTGCTGCAATGTTGTTACTGTTCTTGGAGCTCTGATGTCAGAGGCACTAGCAGACAGTGCCGCATGTTAATTCAGCAGACCTCAATGTTACTCATAAAGAAAGACCACAGGCTCAGTTCGGTGACAAAGGCACTCAGCCAGGTTTATTGCCCTCAAGGCACAGTTCTAGCATCCTGGTTCTATGGTTACAGGTGCACTAACACACGAGTGCCCAGTGCCAAGGAGTGGCTCAGTCAGCAGCGGGAATTTCTACTGTCCCTTCAGCTACACAGAGGTTTAAACTGAGGTACCCTGACATTTATAGACTGAGACAAACTTACGTCCCACCTCACATGTTTCATGACATCTGCTTGTTACCTCCCCTTGTACCTTACTCCAGGTGTCTCAGGCAAAACATCCATATTCATCACTTCTGTCAATCCCTCTTATCTGGTGTTAGGTCAGGATGTACCTGGGTTAATCTTTTGGAGTGTGTTCACACACATACCAGTGTCTGTTGCTTCTTAGCATAATACAGTGGTTTGCATATTGCAAAATACAGTCACAAGACATTGAGGCTAGGAGATAACATTCTGTAGATACAAGACCACTAAACAAATTGAACTGCACAAAACAGCTGCTAACAGGAATGGTTCTGTGCTCAGTCGGGAGACTGGCCAGCATCCTGGGCAGGATGGTGGAGGTGTAGCAGGTCTCCAAGCAGGACAAGTTCCCCAGGAAGAAGTACATGGGGGTGTGAAGGTGCCGATAAGTCACAACTAGCACCACAATGAGGATGTTCCCAGCCATGGTCACAATGTACCTCGCTAGAAACATCAGGAAGAGAAAAATCTGCAGCTCAGGGAGATCCCCAAACCCTAGGAGGATGACGTATGTGATGGTCGTTTGGTTTCCACATTCTATATTTGTTATGGCTTGCATCTAAGAGGGAATAAAACAAACTCTGAAACAAAACTCAAGGAATCAAAACTTTTAGTATTTTAATATAATGTTAACATTTTAATTCCAAATTGTTCAAAAGCTGTCTTACAATCATAGAATCATAGAATCATAGAATCTCAGGGTTGGAAGGGACCTCAGGAGGTCATCTAGTCCAACCCCCTGCTCAAAGCAGGACCAAACCCAACTAAATCAGCCCAGCCAGGGCTTTGTCAAGCCTGACCTTAAAAACCTCTAAGGAAGGAGATTCCACTACCTCCCTAGGTAACCCATTCCAGTTCTTCACCACCCTACTAGTGAAAAAGTTTTTCCTAATGTCCAACCTAAACCTCCCCCTCTGCAACTTGAGACCATTACTCCTTGTTCTGTCATCTTCTATCACTGAGAACAGTCTAGATCCATCCTCTTTGGAACCCCCNGGAGTGCCCCAAGGGTCGGTCCTGGGGCCGGTTTTGTTCAATATCTTCATTAATGATCTGGAGGATGGCGTGGACTGCACTCTCAGCAAATTTGCAGATGACACTAAACTGGGAGGAGTGGTAGATACGCTGGAGGGTAGGGATAGGATACAGAGGGACCTAGACAAATTAGAGGATTGGGCCAAAAGAAACCTGATGAGGTTCAACAAGGACAAGTGCAGAGTCCTGCACTTAGGACGGAAGAATCCCATTCACTGTTACAGACTAGGGACCGAATGGCTAGGAAGCAGTTCTGCAGAAAAGGACCTAGGGGTTACAGTGGACGAGAAGCTGGATATGAGTCAACAGTGTGCCCTTGTTGCCAAGAAGGCTAACGGCATTTTGGGCTGTATAAGTAGGGGCATTGCCAGCAGATCGAGGGACGTGATCATTCCCCTCTATTCGACATTGGTGAGGCCTCATCTGGAGTACTGTGTCCAGTTTTGGGCCCCACACTACAAGAAGGACGTGGAAAAATTGGAAAGAGTCCAGCGGAGGGAAACAAAAATGATTAGGGGGCTGGAGCACATACTTATGAGGAGAGGCTGAGGGAACTGGAACTCTATACTATGTAATGAACTGTGGATAGTAGCAGATATTATTGAATGAGTTATGGGCTGTTATACTAAATAACATCCACCAGGTGACATGAGAGTCAAAAATGTATATTGTCTCCATACACCTGCTTTCCAGAAGTTGGTATACAAGCATGAAGTTCTCATTTTTTAACCCAAGTTTTCTCATATGAACCCTAATAAAATTATTGTTTCAGCTTTTCGGCAACAAACCACTTGATTTATTTATTATTAGTTTGGTTGCAAAATAGATTGGTAAAACATTATTCTCAACCCATTTTCGGGTTGGTTGGTTTGTTTTTATGGTGATGGTGTTTGAACTTTTTAATAAGGGTCCCACTTCAACCTATCTTTCAGCTGACTAATTTTGCGTCTCCAAATCTTTGTTGCGAACATTGCCCAATGTGACATATTGATTCCTTATGTAACCCTTCTGCCAGTTGGAGTCGACAGCAACAGGGGCCGGGTTCAATATCTAAGGGTTCCTTTCCAACAATAAAACCCCAAACCAGCTCGAGCCCCAACCCAGTAACCTGAGACAATTACACACTACCCCTTGGGCGCCTCTAGAGGCAACACTTCCCCTCTCACAAGCACAGAGTCTGAGTGCAGAAAAGAAAGTTTTAATAAAAAGGGGGAAAGTAGCCCGGCATTAACTTGGGAAAATGCTGCAAGCAGGATTCATAACATAAAACCATGAGCAAAACACCCACCCCAGAGTATGCTGGGCAGTGTCCTTGTGCCTCAGGTTCTTAAGTCCAGCAACCAAAAGTTCCTTCAGCGTGGCCCTCCCTTCACCACACCCCACTCACAGTTATTGTCCTTGGTCAGTAAAGACTCAGAGTTCAGAAGTGCATCTGCGTGAGTTCACTTCCCACCCGGGGGGGTTGGGGAGAAAAAAGCACCTTGCTCGCTCCGCTGCCCAGGTTCTTGCCCTGACATCTGATGCTCCGCCGGTCACNATGAACCCTAATAAAATTATTGTTTCAGCTTTTCGGCAACAAACCACTTGATTTATTTATTATTAGTTTGGTTGCAAAATAGATTGGTAAAACATTATTCTCAACCCATTTTCGGGTTGGTTGGTTTGTTTTTATGGTGATGGTGTTTGAACTTTTTAATAAGGGTCCCACTTCAACCTATCTTTCAGCTGACTAATTTTGCGTCTCCAAATCTTTGTTGCGAACATTGCCCAATGTGACATATTGATTCCTTATGTAACCCTTCTGCCAGTTGGAGTCGACAGCAACAGGGGCCGGGTTCAATATCTAAGGGTTCCTTTCCAACAATAAAACCCCAAACCAGCTCGAGCCCCAACCCAGTAACCTGAGACAATTACACACTACCCCTTGGGCGCCTCTAGAGGCAACACTTCCCCTCTCACAAGCACAGAGTCTGAGTGCAGAAAAGAAAGTTTTAATAAAAAGGGGGAAAGTAGCCCGGCATTAACTTGGGAAAATGCTGCAAGCAGGATTCATAACATAAAACCATGAGCAAAACACCCACCCCAGAGTATGCTGGGCAGTGTCCTTGTGCCTCAGGTTCTTAAGTCCAGCAACCAAAAGTTCCTTCAGCGTGGCCCTCCCTTCACCACACCCCACTCACAGTTATTGTCCTTGGTCAGTAAAGACTCAGAGTTCAGAAGTGCATCTGCGTGAGTTCACTTCCCACCCGGGGGGGTTGGGGAGAAAAAAGCACCTTGCTCGCTCCGCTGCCCAGGTTCTTGCCCTGACATCTGATGCTCCGCCGGTCACTCCCTGTACCCTCTGGAGTGGTTTGAGGGCCCACAACTTAACACAGCTCTCTGTGATTTCAGCTGTTAGTGGGCAAGCCCCACTCCTAGTGCAGGCTGGACAGTCTCTGGCATCAGAGACACTGCCCCAAAACAGATCTAATGCTTAGAGCTGGTTATTAGTGATTTCAATTCTGTTGGTTTGCAACAAGACTTTAAGTGAATCTTACTAAACTCTATTATTAAACAGTGGTGAAAAGAAGGACACACCACAAACTACCTGTCCCCGCCCTTTCTCAATTCCACTGGGCTTTGGCACCCGTCTCCTGCTTACCAAATGCAGTTTAGCTGAGGGTGAGTCCCTCCATCAGAGTATGCCAAGTATAGTTCTGCTACCCTTGATCTCCACACAAGGATACACAACTCTTTATTACCCCATCTCCAATAACAAAGTGACTTGTGATCCAACACCACCAAAAGTCATTATTTGGGCAAAGCATTTCCATTGTGCCTAGGCAGAATGGGCATGTCTCTGCAAACAAGGTCAGTTCCTGAAGTCTTCTTCCCCAGTTCATCACTAGAGGTCAGGGGAGAATTCATGCAGACCTTGCTTACACTTATAAAAGGGAAAAAAATCCCACAGGGGAAAATACTTCACATAATGATGAAACTCTAGGTGATGGCCTGTTCAAACCTACTGCCCATAGAATAATAAATAATATTAATCCTATATCTGCTGCCACCTACTGGGCATTTCAGAAAAGAGCTGCCCATTTCTCCTGCTTTGAAAGTGCTGCCATCTAGTGGACACCTTGCAGCATCACTGACCTTTCCTTTTCACATTGCAGGACTTTATCCTGTTCTGAAATACATTGGCCAATACGATGGACCTTTCCTCATTTCTTTCAATCTGCTGCCCCTGGGGTCGATTACACAGCATGACAGTCTATTGGTCTGTTCTTACCCTCTGCTCTCTTCTGGAGTTAACTACAGTGGATGTTGTAGCTGCCTCTTTCCATCCTTGATGCTCTTGTGTCCCTGTTGGTCATTGTTCCACCATGGTACACTTTTCCTATCTTTAGGTAATGTTGGTAACGTAGGACTAGCTAGGCTGTCTGTCTCTGATTCCCTTATTAACACGGCTTCAGAATTCCTCAATATCTTCATTTATACATTGCTCACTCATTCTAAAGATATTTCCAGTTCATTACATAGCATAGAGGTCCATTGATTCACAAAATTATTTCCTCACCATTTACACTGATGCCATCTAATCTGTATTATACAGCTTTACCTCTGTCCACTTCCCTTTGCTGGTCATTTGGCAACATAACTTCTCCTTTCATGACTTCCACTTTGGCTGCTATCCACTGGGTAGCACCGCTGCACCTTTCCCATATCTCTATCCTCTAGTGACCCTAGAGAGCATAATCACATCGTTCCTCATTTCTTACCTACTGCTAGGTGTGCACTGTTCCAAATTAGAGCCACTGGGAACAAGACTGTACAACAGCATGATTGCAACATTAGTGTCTACAAAAGCACATACAACAATAGCAGTGGCTCTCAAAGGTTTATCAGGTGTTTCCCATCCATCCAGTGCATTTCTGTTGCTGTGGGGTCTGTTTCCAATGGAAATGCATAGATTGAACCTGTATTAGAGAGAGCCTGAGACTGTGCAGAGCAGAGACAACACAACACACACACGCAGCCGAAAAACATTTGACGACAGAACCTACCGTGACAGAATCTCAGTGACTCTTGAAGCTGAGATTCTCAGAGGCCTCTAAGAGAGTTAAGCATCCAACTCCCATTTCAAAGGGATTTGGGTGCCTAATTCTCATAGGTCCCTTGGAAAATGGTTTCTGCAGGGATCAAGTCCTACCGTTCTCACTGGTGCCCAGCTCCCCTGCCCCTGGACAAGCCCTGACGTGCTCCCTGTGACTGAGCCAGCACAGCCATTTTGACATCACAGGAGTTCTGCCCGTTGGTAGGTTGTAGCCGCTTCCTCTCACCATAGGTTGCCTCACGCCCGGAGGGGAGGGCCCTGCATGGAGCAGAACTGTCTAAGGCACCCGGGCTGTCTGCACAGTGTGTCCTGAGAACTAGCCCTCTCGGGACGTGCACTCATTGCAATCAGTTTTAGGGACACTCATTGTAACAGGTCCCCTCCCTTTGATATGTTCTGTGCAGCTGGCAGCAGCAAAGCAGCTTCTGCCCTGCAGGGTCACATGCCGAATCCCTCCTCGGTGCCTGTTTGACAGACGCGACCCCAGGAATGACCTCAGTTCTACATGTGCACTGGCAAACCCCCACCTGGGTCTGGACAGTGCCACTGACTTGTGAGTCTGCCTCTTTGTTTGCCCAACCTCCCTGCCTCCAAGGGCCCTGTGAGCCTGGGGCTGGTGCTTTGTCGGAGCTGGTCCCACCCGGGTTTAGCCCAGATAAGGGCTATGAAGCTGTTTCTGGTGAAATGTCCAGAGGGCACTGCTGGGGCCTGGCTGTTTGCATCCAGCCTGTGTGAGTGCAGTGAAGGTAGGGTTGCAGAGGGGTATGATGGCAATAATCTCAATTTCAGGGGTGGCAGATTTCCCAGGCTTACGTCCCCATCTATGCTGCACCAGAGTTAGTATTTTTATTGTCCAAAAAATAATTTTGATCAAAAACACCTTTTTTTATGGAAATAAAAAAATTGGTTAAAATTGTCTCCATTCTGCCTGGTGCCCAGTTAAACTCCATGATGGAAACATGGTTATGGCCACATCCCTCCCTGGTCCTTCCACTTAGATGAACAACACTGACCCGCGTTCCGGCTGGATTGTCCATTGTGGCCTTAGGGGCATAAGAACTGCAGCAAAAAACATGATGTCACCCATTCTGTTTTATTTCTATTTGACTGTCTGAATTAGATTACAAAACTTTATTATCTAACATAGAGAAACAATGAACAGGGATTTACTTTGATCGTTAGTGGATTTTGTGCACAATGTCAGCTCTGTGCACTTTCAAATGTTGTACACACTCCTCATGTAGGGTGAATGTTTAGCCAAGACAATGGACAAAAATACCATTATACTGCGGGTATCAGTTCTGAACATGAGAGAGTGACAGAGCTGTCCACAACTTCATTTTCCTATATGAGGTGTTACATGGAGACAGCACGGAACTGTAAACACTGTCTCAGTAACTCCATACAGATCATCTCCATTTTTTCCACATTAGTGGTGAGATTTTTAATGGGGGTTTTCAACTCAATTTCAAAGGGAGCTGATAGCCTGAGGTTTTCACAGCTGCCTGGCTGATTTAGGCAAAGTTGTTATCTAGGAATCTCTGCATGTTTTTCTGAAAGCCACATGTTTACTGACTGCTTTGCTCAAGGCTTCCTTGACCTCTCTGTTTCTCAGGCTGTAGATGAGGGGGTTTACCAGGGGAGTCAGGACTGTGTAGCAAAGAGAGAGCACTTCGTTTAGGAAGCTTAATGTGTCGCGTTTCGGTAGCAGGTACACAATCATTAGGGTTCCATAGTAAATTGTCACCACAATGAGGTGAGAGGAGCAGGTGGAAAATGCCTTCTGCCTCCCCGTGGTGGAAGGGATTCTCAGGATGGTGGCAATGATACACACATAGGATGTCAGGGTTAGTAGAAATGGAGGCAGAGTGAATACACAGGCTAGTATGAAATTCAACAATACGATCAGGCGTGTGTCCCCGCAGGAGAGTTTTATCAATGGGATGATATCACAATAGAAATGGTCAATTTCATTCGGGCCACAGAATATTAACTGTGACATGAATAATACGAAGATGTCAGTAACCAAACAACCATTTAACCATGACCCAGCAGCCAAGTGGAGGCAAAATCTGGTATTTGTAAGAGCTGAATAATGCAAGGGTTTAGATATTGCTAAATACCGATCATAAGACATTGCTGCTAGGAGACAGCATTCTGTAGCTGCCAGAGCACAAAAGAAATACATTTGTATGAAGCAGCCACTGAATGAGATGGTTTTGTCCCCAGTCAGGAGACTGGCCAACATCCTGGGCAGGAGGGTGGAGGTGTAGCAGGTCTCCAAGCAGGACAAGTTCCCCAGGAAGAAGTACATGGGGGTGTGAAGGTGCTGATCAGCCACAACTAGCGCAACAATGAGGGTGTTCCCAGCCACAGTTGCCACGTAGATCACTAGGAACATCAGGCAGAGAAGAATTTGCAGGTCAGGGAGATCCCCGAATCCCAGGAGGATAAATTCTGTGACAGCCGTTTGATTTCTCCAGTCTGTGTCTGCCATGGGTTGAGTCTAGGAACAATAAAGCAAACTGTGCAATTGAATTGGAAGAACATAGAGCTGAAAGGTAATCAAGTGTCCTGAATTAATTCCATAAATATTCAAAAAACTCCCCTCCCTCTCCTGGCTACCAGCTGAAATTTAAGGCTAAATGTTGACTTCAGTCAAAGTGCAAGGAGTCTCAGTTCAAGAACAGATCTTTTGTATTCATGTAGACCACCCTCTGCCATATCACAGCAATGACTAATATAACAGTCCATTTCTCTGGTAGCCGAGTACTGATACAACAGATCAGACTCTTTCTTTATCTACTATTGTATCCCATCTAGTGACATACTGAAGCTTAACAATGATGCTTAAATGCAGTATTTCATTTCTGGCAATTGCCAGAATCATGCCATGACTTAGGAGTCAAAATCAATAAATACATCAACTAAAATGTTGAACTGAGATTTTCAGTGCAGTCTATTTTCCTTAGGCATTGATTTTCTGTTAGAATTAATGGAAATTAATCTATCAATGTTTCCTGGAATATTCAGTATTTCAATGTCCTGTAAGAGAAGGAATAATTCCCAGACCCCTCACAAGAGATCAGTTTGTGCCATAAATTTATGAAGTGGGGTAAATTCTCCCTTAGTTCCTGTGGTTGTGATGGTGACGTGGTGAGGGACTGGCAATGCCTTTCCTGTTTCCCGACGTTCACTATGTAGCAGTAATAAAATACAGCTCTTTGGAAGGTGGATCTTAGGAAGGGACAAAACCAGGCTGATGTAAAACCCAAACTGGGGAGTGACCCTCCCCACTCCATAATGATNAAGGGGGGGGGGGGGGGGGGGGGGGGGGGGGGGGGGGAAGGAAGATGCTGTCCCTGAACTCGGAGTCTAGAAACAATCTGGCATGTGTCATCTGGGCTAGTAAGACTCCATCAGCATTTGCCACCACATTGGGGCACACAGGGAGCCAGAACCTCAGCTGGTGTAAATCAAGGTAACTCTATTTGTGTCAGTGGGGCAGATCCCCAACTGAGGACCTGTCACAAAATATGGATCTCAAGCTCCATCTCTGTGAAATGGTGCTATGAACGCTGATGGGCACTGAGGTGGGAAGGTGAGGCTAAAACTGTTAATATTCACCTGAAGAAGAGCTCTGTGTAGCTCAAAAGCTTCTCTCCTCCACCAACAGGAGTTAGTGCAATATAAGATGTTACCTCACCCACCTTGTCCATCTAATATTCACAAAGCACATTCATGCCTCTGTTTTGTGGTGGTATAGAAATACAGACAGGAAGACGGTCCTCACCTGTAACCACAGCACAGCACAAGCTTGGAGTGATGAGCTCTTATTTCTCAGGGCCTGGCCGCCAGGATGTAGGTTCATCAGCTGAGGTTCTTGTCTCTCCTCTTTCTGCAGAAACTGGATTTTCTCCTTGAAGAGACCTGCAGTTACCTGAAGGGGTGAGCAGGTGCGTTTGATCTACCTTTGGATAATGAGCTTCCCCTTCGATTTCCAAAGTGTAAATGCTGCATCATATTTGTATTCGGTCTTCACGCTTTTTAATATGGTCCCACTACAACCTTTCTCCCAATTGGTTCATTTTGTGTCTCCAAAGCTTTGTAGCTAACAATGCCCAATGCGACTTGTGCAGTGTGACTTGTATAATTGCAACTTTTTTAAGTCTAATGATCCTATGTGTAAAATATTTGAGATCATGAACAAACACCAGCTTACATTTTTGGGAGATGCCTATCCAAGGTGATGGCCTATTATATGGACCGCTATTTTCAGAAATACGCACTAGATGGCAGCATATATTGAATATTATTAAAGGGATAGTGTAAGTATATTATATCACCCTTACAACATGCTTTCACTTAGGGAAGAAAAATTAAATGCACAAATACAGAATGGGGGATAACTGGTTTGGCAGCAGCACTACTGAGAAGGATCTGGGAATTGTGGTGCATCACAACCTCAACATGAGTCAAAAATGCGATGCTGTTGCAAAAAAAGGAAATGCAATTTTAGGTTTCATTAAGAGAGGCATAACATGCAAGTCTCGGGAGGTGATAGTACCACTCTGCTTGGCTCTGGTTAGGCCTCAGCTGGAGACTGCGTCCAATTTTGGTCACCAATGTATAGAAAGGATGTAGAGAAACTGGAAAGGATCCAGAGGCAAGCGACAAAAATGATCAAAGGGATGGAATGCAGCCATATGAGCAAAGGCTGAAGTAACTGGGTATGTTTAGTTTGGAAAAGAGGAGATGAAGGGGGGACATGATAGCGGTCTTCAAATACTTGAAAAGCTGCCATAAAAAAGATGGAGAAAAGTTGTTCTCACAGCGGGCAGGACAAGAGGGAATGGGTTCAAACTGCAGCATTGCAGATTTAGATTAAATCTCAGGAAATACTTCATAACTGTAAGGACAGTAGGACAATGGAACAGACGCCTAGGAAAGTCATGGAATCTCCTTCACTGGAAGATTTCAAAAGGAGGCTGGACAGCCATCAGTCTTGGATGGCTGAGACTGAACAAATCCTGCATCTTGGCAGGGGGTTAGACTAGTTTACCCTTGTGGTCCCTTCTAACCCAATGGTTCTATGCTGCCACCTAGTGGCCATTTTACAGTATAACTTTCCCATTATTTTATTGGCTACTGAAATCTATTCGTCACTAGTCAGTATTTCTGACCCCCGCCTCACCTTTCATTTCCTCTAATCTGCTGCCATCTAATGTCGATTTCCCAGCATGACAGCCTGTTACTCTGCTCTCCTCTAGTGGATTCTTCTTGCTAGAGCTGCCTCTGTCCCATTTTTGACTCTCATGTCACCTGGTGGATGTTATTTAGTATAACAGCCCATTTCTCAATCCGTAACATCTCCTACTATCCCCCGTTCATTACAAAGCACAGAGTTCCTTTTCTTTTCAATGCTTTTTGCTCACCACTTATACAGTGTTATATAGCTTCACCTCCCTTTCCACTTCCCTCTGTTGGTCATTTGGCAACATAAGTTCTGCTTTCTTGCCCTTCCACTTTGGCTGCTGTTCATTGGGCTGCACCGCTACACCTTTCCCATTCCTCTGCCCTCTAGTGCCCCTACACAGCATAACTCCATCTTTCCTCATTTCTTACCTATTGCTAGGTGTGCGCTGTTCAAAATAATAACCATTGGGAACCAAATCACACAACAGCATGATTGCAACATTAGTGGCCACAACTACACGTACAACATTAGAGGGTCTCAAAGGTTTAGCAAGGGGTTCCCATTAATTCAGTGCATTTCTGTTGCTGGGGAGTCTGTTTCGAGTGGAAATACATAGACTGAAGCTACAGTGACAGCAGCCCAGTGGTTCTCCAGGCTGAGATTCTAGGAGGCGTCTAAGTGAGTTAGGCACCTAAATCCTTTTGAAATGGGAGATGGATGCTTAAATATGTTAGGTCACTTGGAAAATCCTTTCCGCAGTGCAGAAGTGCTACAGTTCTCACGAGTGCCCAGCTCCCCTGCCTCTGGCAAAATCCTGACGTGCTCACAGTGGCTGAGCCAGCAATGCTGTGTTTGGCACCACAGGAATTCTGCTCGTTGCTAGGTGGTAGCCACTTCCTCTCATCATAGCCTGTGTCATGCCCCAAGGAGAGGGCCCTGCATGCAGCAGAGCTGTCCAAGACACCTTGGGCAGGCTGGACACCGTGTCCTGAGAACTAGCCCTCTCAGGACATGCACTCGTTGCAGTGAGTTTTGGGGACACTCATTGTAACAGGTCCCCTCCCTTTGGACTGCTCTGTGCAATTGGTGGCAGCAGAGCAGCTCGTGCCCTGAAGGGCCACATGCAGAGTCCCTCGTCGGTGACCATTTGACAGACTCAATCCCAGAAATGGCCTCAGTTCTAGAGGTGCCCTGGCTTGTGAGTCCAGCTCTTTGTTTGCCCAACCTCCCCGCCTCCAAGGGCCCTGTGAGCCTGGAGCTGTTGCTTTGTCGGAGCTGGTCACAGCCAGGTTTAGCTCAGATAAGAGCTATGAAGCTGTTCCTGGTGAAGTGTCCAGAGGTCACTGCTGGGGCCTGGCTGTTTGCATATGGCCTGTGTGAGTGTAATGAAGGTGGTTGGTTTGCAGCGGGGTATGGTGGGGATGGAATTAGGCACAATTTCAGAGGTGGCAGATTTCCTAGGCTTATGACCCCACAAAGGCTGCACCAAGAGTTTGGACAATAAAAATACTAACATTTATTTTGGTAATAATGCCTTTTTACATATATAAAACAATTGGTTAAAATTGACTCCACTGCTCCTGGTGCCCAGTTGATGGGAACATGGTTTTGGCCACCTCCCTCCCTGGTCCTTCCACTTAGATGGACAATGGGAGTTTTCAACTTAATTTCAATGGGGCTATGCGACGGGACCCCCAGTGTACAACTTGGAGCTGTGGGACCGCTGTGCCCCCTTATCTCTCCAGCCTGGGCTGTCTCTCATGATGCTTTAATAGTGAGAAGCAGCAAACCCCCTCCCCCCCCACACACACACACAGTTGCTTTTATCACTCAGTCACAAGCATACACAGACACACTCAACTGAGTTGCATGAATGCTCTCCAAGCTACTCATGAACTATACAGAGGGAGACACCAGCAAATCCCCCCAGCCTTGCACCCCCAGAAATGTACCATCTTACACTGCTGAAGACCTTCTCTTGAACAAGGCAAGCTCATTAATTAGTTCGCCACTTCATCAAAGGATAGTGGACATGCACCAGCCCTTATAATCTGAGCAGATTCCCCAAGCATTTTAGACAAACTCACTGATTAAGATTAAACATTAAAATAAGTTTATTAACTACAGAAAGATAGATTAAATAATTATAAGTGTTAGGTAATTATCTCTGAGGTTTATGCCTAAGAAAACAAATTAAAAACTCATTCTAAATCCTAAACTTTATCAGACTCAGTAAGATTTGATTCAAACAGCTTCTCACCCCACTGAATGTCACAGGCAGGTTACAGTTCTTAATACACAGGCAGAATTCCCTTCTCAGCCTGGGATCAACCTCCCCAGTTCAAAGTCTTTGTCTTCCCAGTTTTCTTGTTGCCTCTAGAATAGGTGCGGGAGGAGAGAGGTGGTCTCATGCTGCCACTGTCACTTATTTTATACTCTCAATTCATGTCTCTGGAAAAATACTGGCCCAGACATGTCCTGGTGGGCCTTGCTGAGTCAGAGTTCAGCAATTCCCATTGTGTGGTGCTTGTGCAACTGTCTTACAGAATTGTGAATCTCTTGTTTACAATTCCCCTACTGGTCAATGGCTGGTGATGGTCGTTTAACGCCCGACTGGGTGTGGGTCAGCTCCTATGTTGTCACTGGAGAACTAACAGTGGGCGAATCCCAGACTCCCAATATATTTCAGTAACAACCATATAACAAAATCTGATAATGACGTATACAATGATGATATACATATTTTGACAGAGCAATGTGTTTTAACAGACCATGATGTTTCATATGATACCTTACAAGGCATGCTTTTTATCACAACCACATAAAAAAGATGAATATAGGGGCTACAGGGTGCTACTTTGAGGTACAGTGCATCACAGGCTCATTGCTTCAATCACCTAGGCAGCTTTCAAAACCTCAGGCTATTTTATTATCTCAGAGTCTGTGCATGTTTTTTGTGTGAAAGCCACATTTACTGACTGCTTTGCTGAAGGCTTCCTTGACCTCTCTGTTTCTCAGACTGTAGATGAGGGGGTTTACCAGGGGAGTTAGGACTGTGAAGCAAAGAGAGAGCACTTTCTTCAGATCTCTGAGTGTATCACGTTTCGGTAGCATGTAGAAAATCATTATGGTGCCATAGAAAATTGTCACCACAGTGAGGTGAGAGGAACAGGTGGAAAAGGCCTTTTGTCTCCCGGTGGTGGAAGGGATTCTTAGGATAGTGGTGATGATACACATGTAGGACATCATGGTTAGTAGGAATGGAGGCAGGGTGAATAGGGAGACTAATATGAGATCCACCAATATGCTCAGGTGTGTGTCACTGCAGGAGAGTTCCATCAGTAGGATGGGATCACAATAGAAATGGTCAATTTCATTCGGGCCACAGAAAATTAACTGTGATATGAATAATATAAAGATGGTAGTGGCCAAGCTACCATTTAACCATGACCCAGCAGCCAACTGGAGGCAAAACCTGGTATTCATAAGAGCTGAATAATGTAGGGGTTTACATATCGCTAAATACCGATCATAAGACATCGCTGCTAGGAGACAGCATTCTGTACCAGCCAGAGCACAAAAGAAATACAGTTGTGAGAGGCAGCCACTGACTGAGATGGTTTTGTCCCCAGTCAGGAGACTGGCCAGCATCCTGGGCAGAAGGGTGGAGGTGTAGCAGGTCTCCAAGCAGGACAAGTTCCCCAGGAAGAAGTACATAGGGGTGCGAAGGTGCTTATCAGCCACAACTAGTGCAGTGATGAGCATGTTCCCGGCCACGGTTGCCATGTAGATCACTAGGAACATCAGGAAGAGAAGAATTTGCAGGTCAGGAAGATCCCCGAATCCCAGGAGGATAAATTCTGTGACAGCCGTTTGGTTTCTCCGGTTTCTGTCTGCCATGGGTTGAATCTAGGAATAATAAAGCAAGCTGTGCAATTGAATTGGAAGAACAGATCTGAATGGTAATTGAGTGTCGTGAATTAATTCCGTAAATATTCAGAAACTCCCCTCCCTCTCCTGGTTACCAGCTGAAATGTTAAGGCTAAACGTAGATTTCAGTCAAAGTGGAAGGAGTCTGAGTTTGAGAACAGATCTTTTGTATCCATGTAGACCACCCTCTGCCATATCATAGCATTGACTGATATAACAGTCCATTTCTCTGGTAGCCGAGTACTGATATGCAGATCAGACTCTTTCTTTATCTACTATCGTCCCTGAACTCAGAGTCTAGAAACAAACAATCTGGCATCTGTCATCCCGGCTAGTAGGACTCTATCAGCATTTGCCACCCCATTGGGGCACACAGGGAGCCAGATTCTCAGCTGGTGTAAATCAAGGTAACATTTGTGTCAGTGGGGCAGATCCCCAATTGAGGACCTGTCACAAAACATGGATCTCAAGCTACATCTCTGTGAAATGGTGCTATGAACACTGACTGGCACTGCTGTGGGAAGGTGAGGCTAAAACTGTTAATATTCACCGGAAGAAGAGCTCTGTGTAACTCAAAAGCTTCTCTTCTTCACCAACAGGAGTTGGTCCAATAAAAGATATTACCTCACCCACCTTGTCCCTCTAATATTCACAAAGCACATTCATGCCTCTGTTTGGTGGTGGAATAGAAATACAGACAGTATGATGGTGCTCACCTGTAACCACATCACAGCACAAGCTTGAAGTGATGAGCTCTTATTTCTCAGGACTTGGCCACCAGGATGTAGGTTCATCAGCTGAGATTCTTGTCTCTCCTCTTTCTTCAGAAACTGGATTTTCTCCTTGAAGAGACCTGCAGTTGCCTGAAGGGATGAGCAGATGCGTTTGATCTACCTTTGGAAAATGAGCTTCCCCTTCGATTTCCAAAGTGTAAATGGTGCGTCATATTTGTATTCGGTCTTCACGCTTTTTAATATGGTCCCACTTCAACCTTTCTCCCACTTGGTTCATTTTGTGTCTCCAAAGCTTTGTAGCTAACAATGCCCAATGGGACTTGTATAGCGTGAATTGTACAATTGCAATTTTTTTTAAGTCTAATGAANAGCTGAGATTCTTGTCTCTCCTCTTTCTTCAGAAACTGGATTTTCTCCTTGAAGAGACCTGTAGTTACCTGAAGGGATGAGCAGATGCATTTGATCTACCTTTGGAAAATGAGCTTCCCCTTCGATTTACAAAGTGTAAATGGTGCGTCATATTTGTATTCGGTCTTCACGCTTTTTAATATGGTCCCACCTCAACCTTTCTCCCACTTGGTTCATTTTGTGTCTCCAAAGCTTTGTAGCTAATAATGCCCAATGGGACTTGTATAGCGTGAATTGTACAATTGCAATTTTTTTAAAGTCTAATGAACCTATGTGTAAAATATTTGAGACCATGAACAAACACCAGCTTACATTTTTGGGAGATGCCTGTCCAAGGTGATGGCCTGTTATAATGTACTTACACCACCCCTTTATTAATATTCAATTTATGCTGCCATCTAGTGGGCATTTCTGAAAATAGCTGCCCATATATCACCCTTACAACATGCTTTCACTTAGGGAAGAAAAAACAAATGCACAAATACAGAATGGGGGATAACTGGTTTGGCAGCAGCACTGCTGAGAAGGATCTGGGAGTTGTGGTGGATCACAACCTCAACATGAGTCAGCAATGCGATGCTGTTTCAAAAAAACCAAATGCAATTTTAGGTTTCATTAACAGAGGCATAGCATGCAAGTCTCAGGAGGTGATAGTACCGCTCTCCTGGGCTCTGGTTAGGCCTCTGCTGGAGACTGTGTCCAATTTTGGTCACCAATGTATAGAAAAGATGTAGAGAAACTTCAAAGGATCCAAAGGTGAGCGACAAAGATGATAAAAGGGATGGAATGCAGCCATATGAGCAAAGGCTGAAGGAACTGGGTATGTGTAGTTTGGAAAAGAGGAGATGAAGGGGCAACATGATAGCGGTCTTCAAATACTTGAAAAGCTGCCATAAAAAAGATGGAGAAAAGTTGTTCTCTCTTGCCACAGAGGACAGGACAGGAGGCAATTGGTTCAAACTGCAGCATTGCAGATTTAGATTAAATCTCAGGAAAAACTTCCTAAGGCTACGTCTACACTACCCGCCGAAATCGGCGGGTAGCCATCGAACTATCGGGGATCGAATTATCGCGTCTTGTCTGGACGCGATAAATCGATCCCCGAACGCGCTACTTCGAACTCCGCTACTCCTGCAGGGCGAGCGGAGTTACCGGAGTCGACGTGGGAGCCGCGAACGTCGATCGCGCGCCGCGCGGACGCGAGGTAAGCGCGCCAAATTCGAACTAAGATACTTCGACTTCAGCTACGCTATTCGCGTAGCTGAAGTCACGTATCTTAGTTCGATCCCTGCCCCTAGTGTGGACCAGCCCTAAGTGTAAGAACAGTAGGACAATGGAACAGACCACCTAGGAAAGTCATGGAATCTCCTTCACTGGAATTTTTCAAAAGGAGGCTGGACAGCCATCAGTCTTGGATGGCTGAGACTGAACAAACCCTGCATCTTGGCAGGGGGTTAGACTAGATGACCTTTGCGGTCCCTTCTAACCCAATGGTTCTATGCTGCCACCTAGTGGCCATTTTACAGTATAACTTTCCCATTATTTTACTGGCTACTGAAATCTATTGGTCACTAGTCAGTATTTCTGACCGCCCCCCGTTTCATTTCCTCTACTCTGCTGCCATCTAATGTCAATTTCCTAGCATGACAGCCTGTTACTCTGCTCTCCTCTAGTGGATTCTTCTTGCTATAGCTGCCTCTTTCCCATTTTTGACTCTCATGTCACCAGGTGGATGTTATTTAGTATAACAGCCCATAACTCACTCAATAATATCTGCTACTATCCACAGTTCATTACATAGTATAGAGTTCCTTTTCTCTTCAATGCTCTTTCCTCACCACTTATGCATCATTATACAGCTTCACCTCCCTTTCCACTTCCCTCTGTTGGTCATTTGGAAACATAATTTCTTCTTTCTTGCCCTTCCACTTTGACTGCTGTCCATTGGCCATTGGGCTGCACCTCTCCCATTCCTCTGCCCTCTAGTGGCCCTACACAAAATAACTGCATCTTTCCTCATTTCTTACCTATTGCTAGGTGTGCGCTGTTCAAAATTATAACCATTGGGAACCAAATCACTCAACAGCATGACTGGAACATTAGAGGCTCCAACTACACGTACAACATTAGTGGGTCTCAACGATTTATCAGGGGTTTACCATTAATCCAGTGCATTTCTGTTGCTGTGGAGTCTCTTTCCAATGGAAATACATAGATGGAAACTACAGTGACAGAAGCCCAGTGGTTCTCCAGGCTGAGATTCTAGGAGGCATCTAAGGGAGTTAGGAACCCAAATCCTTTTGAAATGGGAGATGGATGCTTAACTCTGTTAGGTCACTTAGAAAATCCTTTCTGCAGTGCTGGAGTGCTACAGTTCTCACTGGTGCCCAGCTCCCCTACCTTTGGCCGAGTCCTGATGTGCTCACAGTGGCAGAGCCAACACTGCTGTGTTTGGCACCACAGGAGTTCTGCTGGTTGCTAGGCGGTAGCCACTTCCTCTCACCACGGGTTGCATCATGCTTTGAGGAGGGGGCCCTGCATCCAGCAGAAATGTCCAAGACACCTGGGGCGGGCTGGACACCTGTCCTGAGAACTAGCCCTCTCGGGACATGCGCTTACTGCAGTGAGTTTTGGAGACACTCATTGTAACAGGTGCCCTCCCTTTGAACTGCTTTGTGCAGTTGGTGGCAGCAGAGCAGCTGGTGCCTTGCAGGGCCATATGCAGAGTCCCTCGTCAGTGACCGTTTGATAGACCCGGCCCCAGAAATGCCTTCAGTTCTACGGGTCCCCTGGCAAACCCCCAGCTGGGTCTGGACAGTCCCAGTGTCCCTGGCTTGTGAGTCCAGCTCTTTGTTTGCCCAACCTCCCTGCCTCCAAGGGCCCTGTGAGCCTGGGGCTGTTGCTTTGCTCGAGCTGCTCACAGCCAGGTTTAGTTCAGATAAGAGCTATAAAGCTGTTCCTGGTGAAGTGTCTAAAGGTCACTGCTTGGGCCTGGCTGTTTACATCCAGCCTGTGTGAGTGTAATGAAGGTGGTTGGTTTGCAGGGGGGTATGGTGGAGATGGAATTAGGCACAATTTCAGAGGTAGCAGATTTCCCAGGCTTACGTCCCCACATAGGCTGCAGCAGAAGTTAGTATTTTAATTGTCCAACCATTTATTCTGATAAAAGATTGTCTCCACTCTTCCTGGTGCCCAGGTGAAAACTCCATGATGGGAACATGGTTTTGGCCACCTCCCTCCCTGGTCCTTCCACTTAGATGGACAACACTAAGTGCTGAGATTTTCAATGGGAGTTTTCAACTTAATTTTAATGGGGCTGTGTGACAGGACCCCCGGGGTACAACCTGGAGCTGTGGGACCACTGTGCCCCTTTCTTCTCCAGCCTGGGCTGTTTCTCATGATGCTTTAATAGTGAGAAGCAGCAACCCCCCGCCTCCCGCAGTTGCTGTTATCACTCAGTCACAAGCATACACAGACACACTCAACTGAGTTGCATGAATGCTCTCCAAGCCACTCATGAACTATACAGAGGGAGACACCAGCAAATCCCCCCAGCCCCTGCCTTGCACCCCTGAAATGTATCATCTTAAACCGCTTAAGACCTTCTCTTGAACAATGCAAGCTCATTAATTAGTTCGCCACTTCATCAAAGGATAGTGGACATGCACCAGCCCTTGTAATCTGAGCAGATTCCCCAAGCAATGTAGACAAACTCACTGGTTAAGATTAAACATTAAAATAAGTTTATTAACTTCAGAAAGATAGTTACCTAACACTTATAATCACTTAAAATCTATCTCTGACCTTTATGCCTAAGAAAAAAAAATAAAAACACATTCTAAATCCTAAACTTTATCAGACTCAGTAAGATCTGAATCAAACAGCTTTTCTCACCCCACTGGATGTTGCATCCAGTTTACAGTTCTTAATACACAGGCTGAATCCCCTTCTCAGGCTGGGACCAACCTCTCCAGTTCAAAGTCTTTGTCTTCCCAGTGTTCTTGTTGCCTCCAGAATAGGTGGGGGAGGAGAGAGGTCATCTCATGCTGCCACTGTCACTTATTTTATACTCTCAATTCATGTCCCTGGAAAAATAGTGGCCCAGACATGTCCTGGTGGGCCTTGCTGAATTACAGAGTTGAGCAATTCCCATTGTGTAGTACTTGCACAACTGTCTCTTACAGAATTGTGAATTTCTTGTTTACAAGTCCCCTGCTTGTCAATGGTTGGTGATATTCGTTTAACACCCGCCTGGGTGCGGGTTACCTCCTATGTTGTCACTGGAGAACTAACAGCGGGCGACTCCCAGACTCCTAATATATTTCAATAACAACCATATAACAAAATCTGATAATGACGTATACAATGATGATATACATATTTTGACAGAAGAATAAGTTTCAGCAGATCATGACCTTACACTTTACAAGGCATGTGTTTTATGAAATATCACAATCATATATAAAAGATGAATAAGGGGCTTACAAGGGGCTACTTTGAGGTACAGTGCATCACAGGCTCATTGCTTCAACAACCAGGCAGCTTTCAAAATCTCAGGCTATTTTATTATCTCAGAGTCTCTGCATGTTTTTGTGAAAGCCACGTTTACTGACTGCTTTGCTCAAGGCTTCCTTGACCTCTCTGTTTCTCAGGCTGTAGATGAGGGGGTTTACCAGGGGAGTTAGGACCGTGAAGCAAAGAGAGAGCACTTTCTTCAGATCGCTGAGTGTATCACGTTTCGGTAGCATGTAGAAAATCATTATGGTGCCATAGAAAATTGTCACCACAGTGAGGTGAGAGGAGCAGGTGGAAAAGGCCTTTTGTCTCCCGGTGGTGGAAGGGATTCTTAGGATGCTAGCAAGGATAATCACATAGGACGTCAGTGTTAGTAGGAATGGAGGCAGGGTGAATACACAGGCTAGTATGAAATCCACCAATATGCTCAGGTGTGTGTCACTGCAGGAGAGTTCCATCAGTGGGATGGGATCACAATAGAAATGGTCAATTTCATTCGGGCCACAGAATGTTAACTGTGATAGGAATAAGACAAAGATTGTAATAGCTAAACAACCATTTAACCATGACCCAGCAGCCAACTGGAGGCAAAACCTGTTATTCATAAGAGCTGAATAATGCAGGGGTTTACATATCGCTAAATACCGATCATAAGACATCGCTGCTAGGAGACAGCATTCCGTACCGGCCAGAGCACAAAAGAAATACAGTTGTGAGAGGCAGCCACGGAATGAGATGGTTTTGTCCCCAGTCAGGAGACTGGCCAGCATCCTGGGCAGGAGGGTGGAGGTGTAGCAGGTCTCCAAGCAGGACAAGTTCCCAAGGAAGAAGTACATGGGGGTGTGAAGATGCTGATCAGTCACAACTAGCACAACAATGAGGATGTTCCCAGCCACGGTTGCCATGTAGATCACTAGGAACATCAGGAAGAGAAGAATTTGCAGGTCAGGGAGATCCCCGAATCCCAGGAGGATAAATTCTGTGACAGCCGTTTGGTTTCTCCGGTTTCTGTCTGCCATGGGTTGAGTCTAGGAACAATAAAGCAAACTGTGCAATTGAATTGGAAGAACATAGAGCTGAAAGGTAATCAAGTGTCCTGAATTAATTCCATAGATATTCAAAAAACTCCCCTCCCTCTCCTGGCTACCAGCTGAAATTTAAGGCTAAATGTTTACTTCAGTCAAAGTGTAAGGAGTCTCATTTGAGAACAGATCTTTTGTATCCATGTAGACCACCCTCTGCCATATCAGAGCAATGACTAATATAACAGTCCATTTCTCTGGTAGCCGAGTACTGATACAACAGATCAGACTCTTATTTTATCTACTATTGTATCCCATCTAGTGACATACTGAAACTTAACAATGATGCTTAAATGCAGTATTTCACTTCTGGCAATTGCCAGAATCATGCCATGACATAGGAGTCAAAATCAATAAATACATCAACTAAAATGTTGAACTGAGATTTCCAGTGCAGTCTATTTTCCTTAGGCATCGATCTTCTGTTATAATTAATTAATCTAACAATGTTTCCTGGTATATTCAGCATTTCAGTGCCCTGTAAGAGAAGGAATAATTCCCGGACCCCTCACAAGAGATCAGTTTATGCCATAAATTATGTAGTGGAGTACATTCTCCCTTAGTTCCTGTGGTTGTGATGGTGACGTGGTGAGGGACTTGCGATGCCTTTCCTGTTTCCTGATGTTCACTATGTAGCAGTAATAAAATACAGCTGTTTGGAGGGTGGATCTTAGGAAGGGACAAAACCAGGCTGATGTGCAACCCTAACAGGGGAGTGACCCCACCCCACTCCATAGTGGTTGTGGGATGATAATATAAGAACAAGAAAGGCACTGGGGGGGGGGGAGGGGGAAGATGCTGTCCCTGAACCCAGAGTCTAGAAAGAATCTGGCATGTGTCATCTGGGCTAGTAAGACTATTAGCACCCCATTGGGCACATGGTGAGCCAGATTCTCAGCTGATGTAAATCAAGGTAGCTCCATTTGTGTCAGTGGGGCAGATCCCCAACTGAGGACGTGTCACAAGACATGGATCTCACACTCCATCTCTGTGAAATGGTGCTATGAATCTTGACTGGCACTGCTGTGGGAAGGTGAGGCTAAAATTGCTAATATTCACCTGAAGAAGAGCTCTGTGTAGCTCAAAAGCTTCTCTCCTCCACCAACAGGAGTTAGTGCAATATAAGATATTATCTCACCACCTTGTCCCTCTAATATTCACAAAGCACATTCATGCCTCTGTTTGGTGGTGGTACAGTCAGTATGATGGTGCTCACCTGTAACCACAGCACAGAACAAGCTTGAAGTGATGAGCTCTTATTTCTCAGGGCCTGGCCGCCAGGATGTAGGTTGGTCAGCTGAGTTTCTTGTCTCTCCTCTTTCTGCAGAAACTGGATTTTCTCATTGAAGAGACCTGCAGTTACCTGAAGGGATGAGCAGGTGCGTTTGATCTACCTTTGGATAATGAGCTTCGCCTTCGATTTCCAAAGTGTAAATGCTGCGTCATATTTGTATTCGGTCTTCGTGCTTTTTAATATGGTCCCACTTCAACCTTTCTCCCACTTGGTTCATTTGGTGTCTCCAAAGCTTTATAGCTAACAATGCCCAATGGGACTTGTACAGTGTGACTTGTATAATTGCAACTGTTTTAAGTCTAATGTGTAAAATATTTGACTTCATGAACAAACACCAGCTTACATTTTTGGGAGATACCTGTCCAAGGTGATGGCCTGTTAAAATGTATTTACACCGTCCCTTTATTAATATTCAATATATGCTGCCATGTAGTGGGCATTTCTGAAAATAGCTGCCCATATATCACCTTTACAACATGCTTTCACTTAGGGAAGAAAAAACAAATGCACAAATACAGAATGGGGGATAAACGGCTTGGCAGCAGCACTGCTGAGAAAGATCTGGGAGTTGTGGTGGATCACAACCTCAGCATGAGTCAGCAGTGCGATGCTGTTGCAAAAAAAGCAATTGCAATTTTAGGTTTCATTAACAGAGGCATAGCATGCAAATCACAGGAGGTGATAGTCCCGCTCTCCTCAGCTCTGGTTAGGCCTCAGCTGGAGACTGTGTCCAATTTTGGTCACCAAAGTATAGAAAGAATGTAGAGAAACTGGAAAGGATCCAGAGGATCCAGAAGCGAGCCATATGAGCAAAGGCTGAAGGAACTGGGTATGTTTAGTTTGGAAAAGAGGAGATTAAGGGGGGACATGATAGCGGTCTTGAAATACTTGAAAGACTGCCATAAAAAAGAAGGAGAAATTTTGTTCTCTCTTGCACAGAGAGCAGGACAGGAGGCAATGGGTTCAAACTACAGCATAGCAGATTTAGATTAAATCTCAGGAAAAACTTCCTAAGTGTAAGACCGCCTAGGGAAGTCATGGAATCTCCTTCGTGAGGAGTGTGAAACTGCACAGAGCTGACATGAGTATCCTGTTCATTGTAAGGCACAAAATCCACTAACAATCAAAGTAAATCCCTGTGTATGTATCCTGTTCATTGTTTCTCAGACAGTCAAATAGAAATAAAACACAATGGGTGACATCATGTTTTTTGCTGCAGTTCTTGTGCCCCTAAGGCCACAATGGACAATCCAGCCGGAACACGGGTCAGTGTGGTCAATCTAGTGGAAGGACCAGGGAGGGAGGTGGCCATAACCGTGTTTCCATCATGGCGTTTAACTGGACACCAGGCAGAATGGAGACAATTTTAACCAATTTTTTATTTCCATAAAACTGTTTTTGGACAATAAAAATACTAACTCCTGGTGCAGCATAGATGGGGATGTAAGCCTGGGAAATCTGACACCCTTAAATTGAGATTATTGCCATCATACCCCTCTGAAAACCCACCTTCACTGCACTCACACAGGACAGATGCAAACAGCCAGGCCCCAGCAGTGCCCTCTGGACACTTCACCAGAAACAGCTTCATAGCCCTTATCTGGACTAAACCCAGCTCCGACAAAGCACCAGCCCCAGGCTCACAGGGCCCTTGGAGGCAGGGAGGTTGGGCAAACAAAGAGGTAGACTCACAAGTCAGTGGCACTGTCCAGACCCAGGTGGGGGTTTGCCAGTGCACATGTAGAACTGAGGCCATTCCTGGGGTCGTGTCTGTCAAACGGGCACCGAGGAGGGATTCGGCATGTGACCCTGCAGGGCAGAAGCTGCTTTGCTGCTGCCAGCTGCACAGAGCATTTCAAAGGGAGGGGACCTGTTACAATGAGTGTCCCTAAAACTGATTGCAATGAGTGCACATCCCGAGAGGGCTAGTTCTCAGGACACACTGTGCAGACAGCCCGGGTGCCTTAGACAGCTCTGCTCCATGGAGGGCCCTCCCCTCCGGGCGTGAGGCAACCTATGGTGAGAGGAAGCGGCTACAACCTACCAACGGGCAGAACTCCTGTGATGTCAAAATGGCCGTGCTGGCTCAGTCACAGGGAGCACGTCAGGGCTTGTCCAGGGGCAGGGGAGCTGGGCACCAGTGAGAACGGTAGGACTTGATCCCTGCAGAAACCATTTTCCAAGGGACCTAACAGAATTAGGCACCCAAATCCCTTTGAAATGGGAGTTGGATGCTTAACTCTCTTAGAGGCCTCTGAGAATCTCAGCTTCAAGAGTCACTGGAATTTTGTAACGGTAGGTTCTGTCATCAAATATTTTTCGCGCTGCGTGTGTGTTGTGTTCTCTCCGCTCTGCACAATCTCAGGCTCTCTCTAATACAGGTTCAATCTATGCATTTCCATTGGAAACAGACCCCACAGCAACAGAAATGCACTGGATGGATGGGAAACACCTGATAAACCTTTGAGAGCCACTGCTATTGTTGTATGTGCTTTTGTAGACACTAATGTTGCAATCATGCTTTTATACAGTCTTGTTCCCAGTGGCTCTAATTTGGAACAGCGCACACCTCGCAGTAGGTAAGAAATGAGGAACGATGTGATTATGCTCCCTAGGGTCACTAGAGGGTAGAGATATGGGAAAGGTGCAGCGGTGCTACCCAGTAGATAGCAGCCAAAGTGGAAGTCATGAAAGGAGAAGTTATGTTGCCATATGACCAGCAAAGGGAAGTGGACAGAGGTAAAGCTGTATAATACAGATTAGATGGCATCAGTGTAAATGGTGAGGAAAGAATTTTGTGAATCAATGGACCTCTATGCTATGTAATGAACTGGAAATATCTTTAGAAACCAAAGTGCGGAATGTGAGTGAGCAATNTGCCAGCTGCACAGAGCATTTCAAAGGGAGGGGACCTGTTACAATGAGTGTCCCTAAAACTAATTGCAATGAGTGCACATCCCGAGAGGGCTAGTTCTCAGGACACAGTGTCCAGAGAGCCCGGGTGCCTTATTTTAGACAGCTCCTCGCAGGGCCCTCCCCTCGGGGTGTGAGGCAACCTATGGCGAGAGGAAGCGGCTACAACCTACCAACGGGCAGAACTCCTGTGATGTCAAAATGGCCGTGCTGGCTCAGTCACTGGGAGCACATCAGGGCTTGTCCAGGGGCAGGGGAGCTGGGCACCAGTGAGAACGGTAGGACTTGAGCCCTGCAGAAACCATTTTCCAAGGGACCTAGCAGAATTAGGCACCCAAATCCCTTTCAAATGGGAGTTGGATGCTTAATTCTCTTAGATGCCTCTGAGAATCTCAGCTTCAAGAGTCACTGAGATTCTGTCACGGTAGGTTCTGTTGTCAAATATTTTTCGCGCTGCGTGTGTGTTGTGTTGTCTCCGCTCTGCACAATCTCAGGCTCTCTCTAATACAGGTTCAATCTATGCATTTCCATTGGAAACAGACCCCACAGCAACAGAAATGCACTGGATGGATGGGAAACACCTGATAAACCTTTGAGAGCCACTGCTATTGTTGTATGTGCTTTTGTAGACACTAATGTTGCAATCATGCTGTTGTACAGTCTTGTTCCCAGTGGCTCTAATTTGGAACAGCGCACACCTCGCAATAGGTAAGAAATGAGGAACGATGTGATTATGCTCCCTAGGGTCACTCGAGGATAGAGATATGGGAAAGGTGCAGCGGTGCTATCCAGTAGATAGCAGCCAAAGTGGAAGTCATGAAAGGAGAAGTTATGTTGCCAAATGACCAGCAAAGGGAAGTGGACAGAGGTAAAGCTATATAATACAGATTAGATGGCATCAGTGTAAATGGTGAGGAAATAATTTTGTGAATCAATGGACCTCTATGCTATGTAATGAACTGGAAATATCTTTAGAAAGCAAAGTGAGGAATGTGAGTGAGCAATATATAAATGACGATATTGAGGAATTCTGAAGCCGTGTTAATAAGGGAATCAGAGACAGACAGCCTAGCTAGTCCTAGGTTACCAACACTACCTAAAGATAGGAAAAGTGTACCATGGTGGAACAATGACCAACGGGGACACAAGAGCATCAAGGATGGAAAGAGGCAGCTACAACATCCACTGTAGTTAACTCCAGAAGAGAGCAGAGGGTAAGAACAGAGCAATAGACTGTCATGCTGTGTAATAGACCCTAGGGGCTGCAGATTGAAAGAAATGAGGAAAGGTCCATCGTATTGAATCATAGAATTATAGAATATCAGGGTTGGAAGGGACCTCAGGAGGTCATCTAGTCCAACCCCCTGCTCAAAGCAGGACCTAATCCCAACTAAATCATCTCAGCCAGGGCTTTGTCAAGCCTGACCTTAAAAACCTCTAAGGAAGGAGATTCCACCACCTCCCTAGGTAACCCATTCCAGTGCTTCACCACCCTCCTAGTGAAAAAGTTTTTCCTAATATCCAATCTAAACCTCCCCCACTGCAACTTGAGACCATTACTCCTTGTTCTGTCATCTGGTACCACTGTGAACAGTCTAGATCCATCCTCTTTGGAACCCCCTTTCAGGTAGTTGAAAGCAGCTATCAAATCCCCCCTCATTCTTCTCTTCTGCAGACTAAACAATCCCAGTTCCCTCAGCCTCTCCTCATAACTCATGTGCTCCAGCCCCCTAATCATTTTTGTTGCCCTCCGCTGGACTCTTTCCAATTTTTCCACATCCTTCTTGTAGTGTGGGGCCCAAAACTGGACACAGTACTCCAGGTGAGGCCTCACCAATGTCGAATAGAGGGGAACGATCACGTCCCTCGATCTGCTGGCAATGCCCCTACTTATACAGCCCAAAATGCCGTTAGCCTTCTTGGCAACAAGGGCACACTGTTGACTCATATCCAGCTTCTCGTCCACCGTAACCCCTAGGTCCTTTTCTGCAGAACTGCTGCCTAGCCACTCGGTCCCTAGTCTGTAACAGTGCATGGGATTCTTCCGTCCTAAGTGCAGGACTCTGCACTTGTCCTTGTTGAACCTCATCAGGTTTCTTTTGGCCCAATCCTCTAATTTGTCTAGGTCCCTCTGTATCCTATCCCTACCCTCCAGCGTATCTACCACTCCTCCCAGTTTAGTGTCATCTGCAAATTTGCTGAGAGTGCAGTCCACGCCATCCTCCAGATCATTAATGAAGATATTGAACAAAACCGGCCCCAGGACCGACCCTTGGGGCACTCCACTTGAAACCGGCTGCCAACTAGACATGGAGCCGTTGATCACTACCCGTTGAGCCCGACGATCTAGCCAGCTTTCTATCCACCTTATAGTCCATTCATCCAGCCCATACTTCTTTAACTTGCCGGCAAGAATACTGTGGGAGACCGTATCAAAAGCTTTGCTAAAGTCAAGGAATAACACATCCACTGCTTTCCCCTCATCCACAGACCCAGTTATCTCCTCATAGAAGGCAATTAGGTTAGTCAGGCATGACTTGCCCTTGGTGAATCCATGCTGACTGTTCCTGATCACTTTCCTCTCCTCTAAGTGCTTCAGAATTGATTCCTTGAGGACCTGCTCCATGATTTTTCCAGGGACTGAGGTGAGGCTGACTGGCCTGTAGTTCCCCGGATCCTCCTTCTTCCCTTTTTTAAAGATGGGCACTACATTAGCCTTTTTCCAGTCATCCGGGACCTCCCCCGATCGCCATGAGTTTTCAAAGATAATGGCCAATGGCTCTGCAATCACATCCGCCAACTCCTTTAGCACCCTCGGATGCAGCGCATCCGGCCCCATGGACTTGTGCTCGTCCAGTTTTTCTAAATAGTCCCGAACCACTTCTTTCTCCACAGAGGGCTGGTCACCTTCTCCCCATACTGTGCTGCCCAGTGCAGCAGTCTGGGAGCTGACCTTGTTCGTGAAGACAGAGGCAAAAAAAGCATTGAGTACATTAGCTTTTTCCACATCCTCGGTCACTAGGTTGCCTCCCTCATTCAGTAAGGGGCCCACACTTTCCTTGACTTTCTTCTTGTTGCTAACATACCTGAAGAAACCCTTCTTGTTACTCTTAACATCTCTTGCTAGCTGCAACTCCAAGTGTGATTTGGCCTTCCTGATTTCACTCCTGCATGCCTGAGCAATATTTTTATACTCCTCCCTGGTCATTTGTCCAATCTTCCACTTCTTGTAAGCTTCTTTTTTGCGTTTAAGATCAGCAAGGATTTCACTGTTTAGCCAAGCTGGTCGCCTGCCATATTTACTATTCTTTCTACACATCGGGATGGTTTTTTCCTGCAACCTCAATAAGGATTCTTTAAAATACAGCCAGCTCTCCTGGACTCCTTTCCCCCTCATGTTATTCTCCCAGGGGATCCTGCCCATCAGTTCCCTGAGGGAGTCAAAGTCTGCTTTTCTGAAGTCCAGGGTCCGTATTCTGCTGCTTTCCTTTCTTCCTTGTGTCAGGATCCTGAACTCGACCATCTCATGGTCACTGCCTCCCAGGTTCCCATCCACTTTTGCTTCCCCTACTAATTCTTCCCGGTTTGTGAGCAGCAGGTCTAGAAGAGCTCTGCCCCTAGTTGGTTCCTCCAGCACTTGCACCAGGAAATTGTCCCCTACACTTTCCAAAAACTTCCTGGATTGTCTGTGCACCGCTGTATTGCTCTCCCAGCAGATATCAGGGTGATTAAAGTCTCCCATGAGAACCAGGGCCTGCGATCTAGTAACTTGTGCTAGTTGCCGGAAGAAAGCCTCGTCCACCTCATCCCCCTGGTCTGGTGGTCTATAGCAGACTCCCACCACGACATCACCCTTGTTGTTCACACTTCTAAACTTAATCCAGAGACTCTCAGGTTTTTCTGCAGTTTCATACCGGAGCTCTGAGCAGTCATACTCCTCTCTTACATACAATGCAACTCCCCCACCTTTTCTGCCCTGCCTGTCCTTCCTGAACAGTTTATATCCATCCATGACAGTACTCCAGTCATGTGAGTTATCCCACCAAGTCTCTGTTATTCCAATGACATCATAGTTCCTTGACTGTGCCAGGACTTCCAGTTCTCCCTGCTTGTTTCCCAGGCTTCTTGCATTTGTGTATAGGCACTTAAGATAACTCGCTGATTGTCCCGCTTTCTCAGTCTGAGACAGGAGTCCTCCCCTCTTGCACTCTCCTGCTCGTGCTTCCTCCCGGTATCCCATTTCCCCACTTACCTCAGGGCTTTGGTCTCCTTCCCCCGGTGAACCTAGTTTAAAGCCCTCCTCACTAGGTTAGCCAGCCTGCTTGCGAAGATGTTCTTCCCTCTCTTCGTTAGGTGGAGCCCGTCTCTGCCTAGCACTCCTCCTTCTTGGAACACCATCCCATGGTCGAAGAATCCAAAGCCTTCTCTCCGACACCACCTGCGTAGCCATTCGTTGACTTCCACAATTCGACGGTCTCTACCCAGGCCTTTTCCCTGCACAGGGAGGATGGACGAGAACACCACTTGCGCCTCAAACTCCTTTATCCTTCTTCCCAGAGCCACGTAGTCTGCAGTGATCCGCTCAAGGTCATTCTTGGCAGTATCATTGGTGCCCACGTGGAGAAGCAGGAAGGGGTAGCGATCCGAGGGCTTGATGAGTCTCGGCAGTCTCTCCGTCACATCGTGAATCCTAGCTCCTGGCAAGCAGCAGACCTCTCGGTTTTCTCGGTCGGGGCGGCAGATAGATGACTCAGTCCCCCTGAGGAGGGAGTCCCCGACCACCACCACCCTCCTCCTTCTCTTGGGAGCGGTGGTCGTGGAACCCCCATCCCTAGGACAGTGCATCTCATGCCTTCCAATCGGTGGAGTCTCCTTCTGCTCCCTTCCCTCAGATGTATCATCTACTCCACTCTCCGCATTAGTACCTGTGGAGAGAACATGAAAACGGTTGCTCACCTGTATCTCCATTGCTGGTACATGGACGCTCCTCTTCCTTCTTCTGGAGGTCACATGCTGCCAATTTTCTTCACCGTCCCTCAGTCCCCCCTGCGCAACTTGCTCCAATTCTTCAGAACGTTGTGCCCATAGAAGCATATCCTGACGTCTGTCCAGGAAATCTTCATTTTCTCGTATGCAACGCAGGGTCGATACTTAGAATCATAGAAGCATAGAATCATAGAATATCAGGGTTGGAAGGGACCTCAGGAGGTCATCTAGTCCAACCCCCTGCTCAAAGCAGGACCTAATCCCAACTAAATCATCACAGCCAGGGCTTTGTCAAGCCTGACCTTAAAAACCTCTTGTTTCTCCAGACCTCGAACCTTCTCTTCCAATATGGAGACCAGCTTGCACTTTGTACAGACATAGTCGCTTCTGTCCTGTGGAAGAAATACAAACATGGCACAACCTGTGCAGGTTACAACAACTGAACGCTCACCTTCCATATCACCTTCCTTCTAAGAGCTTCCTCAGCTGTTGCAGCAACTCACAGAAGCCCACGAGATGTAAGCCTCAGTGGGCTCTCCGCGAACTCCCAGGCAAACTCCCTCTGTTAGCCTCCGCTGTTCGCTGCTCAGCTGGTTCGCTGCTGACTGCCTTTTTATAACAGTCAGGCCCACTCAAGGCCCACCCCAAGGGTCCTGTATTTGCTCCTCCTTCACCTGGAGAACTACCTTGCGAAACTCCCTGTTAGCAGCCCCTGTTCGCAAAAGCTCCCTGGTCGCTTGTGCGCTGCTTTATAAAGCCCTGGCCTGGGTGAATGTCCCGCCCACTGATTAAGGCTCAACCAGTTACCAGAGGCTTCTAGCTTTCAGACCTTCCTTTGAAGCTCACAGCTTCCAACTGCCAGCCACAGCACACGGTCCCCAAGGGTCCTGTATTTGCTCCTCCTTCAGCTGGAGAACTCCCTTGCGAAACTCCCTGTTAGCAGCCCCTGTTCGCAAAAAAGTGAAAAGTGGCCAATGTATTTCAGAACAGGATAAAGTCCTGGAATGTGAAAAGGAAAGGTCAGTGATGCTGCAAGGTGTCCACTAGAGGGCAGCACATTAAAAGCAGGAGAAATGGGCAGCTATTTTCTGAAATGCCCAGTAGGTGGCAGCAGATATAAGCTTAATATTATTTATTATTCTATGGGCAGTAGGTTTGAACAGGCCATCACCTAGAGTTTCATAATTATGTGAAGTATTTTCCCCTGTGGGATTTTTTTTCCCTTTTATAAGTGTAAGCAAGGTCTGCATGAATTCTCCCCTGACCTCTAGTGATGAACTGGGGAAGAAGACTTCAGGAACTGACCTTGTTTGCACAGACATGCCCATTCTGCCTAGGCACAATGGAAATGCTTTGCCCAAATAATGACTTTTGGTGGTGTTGGATCACAAGTCACTTTGTTATTGGAGATGGGGTAATACTCTGATGGAGGGACTCACCCTCAGCTAAACTGCATTTGGTAAGCAGGAGACGGGTGCCAAAGCCCAGTGGAATTGAGAGAGGGCGGCGACAGGTAGTTTGTGGTGTGTCCTTCTTTTCACCACTGTTTAATAATAGAGTTTAGTAAGATTCACTTGAATGTCTTGTTGCAAACCAACAGAATTGAAATCACTAATAACCAGCTCTAAGCATTAGACCTGTTTTGTGGCACTGTCTCTGATGCCAGAGAGTCTCCAGCCTGCACTAGTAGTGTGGCTTGCCCACTAACAGCTGAAATCACAGAGAGCTGTGTTAAATTGTGGGCCCTCAAACCACTCCAGAGGGTACAGGGAATGGCCGGCGGAGAGTCAGATGTCAGGGCAAGAACCTGGGCAGCGGAGCGAGCAAGGTGCTTTTTTCTCCCCAACCCACCTCTCCCGGGTGGGAGGTGAACTCACGCAGATGCACTTCTGAACTCTGAGTCTTTACTGACCAAGGACAATAACTGTGAGTGGTGTGTGGTGAAGGGAGGGCCACGCTAAAGGAACTTTTGGTTGCTGGACTTAAGAACCTGAGGCACAAGGACACTGCCCAACATACTCTGGGGTGGGTGTTTTGCTCATGGTTTTATGTTATGAATCCTGCTTGCAGCGTTTTCCCAAGTTAATGCCGGGCTACTTTCCCTCTTTTTATTAAAACTTTCTTTTCTGCACTCAGACTCTGTGCTTGTGAGAGGGGAAGTGTTGCCTCTAGAGGCGCCCAAGGGGTAGTGTGTAATTGTCTCAGGTTACTGGGCTGGGGCTCGAGTCGGTTTTGTGTTGTATTGTTGGAAAGGAACCCTTAGATATTGAACCCGGCCCTTGTTGCTGCCGACTCCAACTGGCAGAAGGGTTACATAAGGAATCAATATGTCACATTGGGCAATGTTCACAACAAAGATTTGGAGACGCAAAATTAGTCAGCTGAAAGATAGATTGAAGTGGGACCCTTATTAAAAAGTTCAAACACCATCACCATAAAAACAAACCAACCAACCCAAAAATGCATTGGGAATAATGTTTTACCAATCTATTTTGCAACCAAACTAATAATAAATAAATCAAGTGGTTCGTTGCCGAAAAGCTGATACAATAATTTTATTTGGGTTCATATGAGAAAACTTGGGTTAAAATGAGAACTTCATGCTTTTATACCAACTTCTGGAAAGCAGGTGTATGGAGATTTGTGGGATGCAGAAATGGAATGGATCTATAGACAATATAAAAATAATTTAAGGAAATGTGTGTGTGTGGGGGGGGGCTAGATCCTATCAAATGTGCCCTCTGCAACTAGTATCTTATTCAAGTATTGCAGAACACAGATACTGGTCTGTGCTTTGAGCAGAATGACTCCAGATTTACCTTTTCTCTTTTTATAGGAACATAGGAATTGCCAGACTGAATCAGACACTAGGTCCATCTAGTCCAGGGGTCGGTAACCTTTCAGAAGTGGTGTGCCGACTCTTCATGTATTCACTTTAATTTAAGGCTTCGCATGCCAGTAATACATTTTAACGTTTTTAGAAGGTCTCTTTCTGTAAGCCTATAATATATAACTAAACTATTGTTGTATGTAAAGTAAGTAAGGTTTTAAAAATGTTTAAGAAGCTTCATTTAAAATTAAATTAAAATGCAGAGCCCCCCGGACCGGTAGCCAGGACCCGGGCAGTGTGAGTGCCACTGAAAATCAGCTCACGTGCCGCCTTCGGCACCCGTGCCATAGGTTGCCTACCCCTGGTCTAGAGTTATCATAATGAATGACAACCCACATTTTGGAAGGAATATTAAACCTCATGCTTCAGGGCTTGAGCCAATATCTAAGTATTAGAGATCAAGGTGTGAGCTATATGGGGGGCAGGTTATCCCACATCTGCCTCCTGTGGGGTTCTTCCACCTTTCGATTAATCATCTAGGTCTGGTCACTGTCAGGCAGGATATTGGACTAGATGGACCTAGTGTCTGATCCAGTCTAGCAATTCCCATGTTCCTATGGAAACAGAATAGGTAAAACTGGGGTCATTCTGCACAAAGCACAGACCAATATCTGAGTTCTAGCAGAAGAGGGCACATTTGACACGGTCTAGCTCCATCCACCAGAGGGCAGTCCCCCCAACACAGTTTCTTATTTTGANATAGAATCATAGAATCTCAGGGTTGGAAGGGACCTCAGGAGGTCATCTAGTCCAACCCCCTGCTCAAAGCAGGACCAAACCCAACTAAATCAGCCCAGCCAGGGCTTTGTCAAGCCTGACCTTAAAAACCTCTAAGGAAGGAGATTCCACTACCTCCCTAGGTAACCCATTCCAGTTCTTCACCACCCTACTAGTGAAAAAGTTTTTCCTAATGTCCAACCTAAACCTCCCCCTCTGCAACTTGAGACCATTACTCCTTGTTCTGTCATCTTCTATCACTGAGAACAGTCTAGATCCATCCTCTTTGGAACCCCCTTTCAGGTAGTTGAAAGCAGCTATCAAATCGCCCCTCATTCTTCTCTTCTGCAGACTAAACAATCCCAGTTCCCTCAGCCTCTCCTCGTAAGTCATGTGCTCCAGCCCCCTAATCATTTTTGTTGCCCTCCGCTGGACTCTCTCCAATTTATCCACATCCTTCTTGTAGTGTGGGGCCCAAAACTGGACACAGTACTCCAAATGAGGCCTCACCAGTGCTGAGTAGAGGGGAATGATCACATCCCTCGATCTGCTGGAAATGCCCCTACTTATACAACCCAAAATGCCATTAGCCTTCTTGGCAACAAGGGCACACTGTTGACTCATATTCAGCTTTTCGTCCACCGTAACCCCTAGGTCCTTTTCTGCAGAACTGCTGCCCAGCCATTCGGTCCCTAGTCTATAGCAGTGCATGGGATTCTTTCGTCCTAAATGCAGGACTCTGCACTTGTCCTTGTTGAACCTCATCATATTTCTTTTGGCCCAATCCTCTAATTTGTCTAGGTCCCTCTGTATCCTATCCCTACCCTCCAGCGTATCAACCACTCCTCCCAGTTTAGTGTCATCTGCAAACTTGCTAAGGGTGCAGTCCACACCATCTTCCAGATCGTTAATGAAGATATTGAATAAAACCGGCCCCAGCACCGACCCTTGGGGCACTCCACTTGATACCGGCTGCCAACTAGACAAGGAACCATTGATCACTACCCGTTGAGCCCGACCATCTAGCCAGTTTTCTATCCACCTTACCGTCCATTCATCCAGCCCATACTTCTTTAACTTGCTGGCAAGAATACTGTGGGAGACTGTATCAAAAGCTTTGCTAAAGTCCAGAAATAGCACATCCACTGCTTTCCCCTCATCCACAGAGCCGGTTATCTTATCATAGAAGGCAATTAGGTTAGTCAGGCATGACTTGCCCTTGGTGAATCCATGCTGACTGTTCCTGATCACTTTCCCCTCCTTTAAGTGGTTCAGGATTGATTCCTTGAGGACCTGTTCCATGATTTTTCCAGGGACTGAGGTGAGACTAACTGGCCTGTAGTTCCCTGGATCTTCCTTCTTCCCTTTCTTAAAGATGGGCACTACATTAGCTTTTTTCCAGTCGTCCGGGACCTCCCCCGATCGCCATGATTTTTCAAAGATAATGGCCAATGGCTCCGCAATCTCATCGGCCAACTCCTTTAGCACCCTCGGATGCAGCGCATCCGGCCCCATGGACTTGTGCTCGTCCAGCTTTCCTAAATAGTCCCGAACTACTACTTTCTCCACAGAGAGCTGGTCACCTCCTCCCCATACCGTGCTGCAGAGTGCAGCTGTCTGGGAGCTGACCTTGTCTGTGAAGACAGAGGCAAAAAAAGCATTTAGTACACTAGCTTTCTCCACATCCTCTGTCACTAGGTTCCCTCCCTCATTCAGCAAGGGGCCCACACTTTCCTTGACTTTCTTCTTGTTGCTAACATACCTAAAGAAACCCTTCTTGTTACTCCTAACATCTCCGGCTAGCTGCAACTCCAAGTGTGATTTGGCCTTCCTAATTTCACACCTGCATGCCTGAGCAATACTTTTATACTCCTCCCTGGTTATTTGTTCAATCTTCCACTTCTTGTAAGCTGTTTTTTTGTGTTTAAGACGAGCAAGGATTTCACTGTTAAGCCAAGCTGGTCGCCTGCCATATTTACTTTTCTTCCTACACATGGGGATGGTTTGTTCCTGCAACCTCAATAAGGTTTCTTTAAAATACAGCCAGCTTTCCTCTACTCCTTTCCCCCTCATGTTATTCTCCCAGGGGACCTTGCCCATCAGTTCCCTGAGGGAGTCAAAGTCTGCTTTTCTAAAGTCTTAAACATTTTAAAAGCCTTATTTACTTTACATACAATAGTTTAGTTATATATTATAGACTTATAGAAAGAGACCTTCTAAAAACATTAAAATGTATTACTGGCACGTAAAACCTTAAATTAGAGTGAATAAATGAAGATTCGGAACACCGCTTCTGAAAGGTTGCCAAACCCTGCTCTAGACATTACTGCTATCCATGTAAATATCCCATCCCTGACATTCCAAACGGTGATGCTTTTCAACTTAGTAATAACCATGACATGCCCACAGGTTAGTTACCTTAGAACAACCCCTGTGCAGTNATAAAAGGACATATTTATGGAAAACCCTTTCCAAACTGTCATCTCTACAATCTCTCAGGCACTTTTGCAGGTACAGATTTGAGAACTCCTCAGTGACGCTTGGGATGAACATTGGCAAATCAAAGAGATCAGAAAACCTAAGAAGTTTACTTTAAAACAGGGTTTCCCCCAAAAGTGGGAACTGTGCATAATCCCAGTAGCCTCAGGACTGAGAAGGCTGGACATTTCCTTTCCCATTTCAAATGAATTATTTTCTGTTCCTTTGGAAGAGGCAGGAATCTCTCAGAAATGAGAATCCAACACACAGAATGGTCAGTCAACCCATAGGGTACATCCCAGGAATGACACAGGAACTATAGAGAAACTATTGCAATAGCTAGTATGATACAGCCCAGAGGGCTGCTGCATCGAAAATATGTGAACAGTTAGTTCATGATGGAAAAACATTAGTGACAAGCATGCAACACTCGTCAGAGAGGTCATAGTGAGAAGTTACTACCTTGCCCAGCTCCCACTTGCTGATGATGACCCAGCTTTCACCCTTAGTGTCCCAGGCTAAAAGTACTGTGTGAGGGAAGGTCCTTGCATGCTAGTCCGGCTCCTGGCATATAGGCTGAGATCCCTAAAAGCGGGGACTCCCTGCATTTTATCTCTGGCCACCTCTGCTCCAGAACTGGTGTATATAGTGTAAAAACAAACACGTTACGCTAAGCAATTACCCAGACTCCACATCACTGGATTCTCCTCCAATGGGAAAGCAATCTGCAAGACCCTGAATTCTGCTACCACTCAGCAGAAGGGTTGGAATATTGTTAAATAAACAAACATTAGTAATTACTAATAACATCAAAGTTCCTTGGGAGAAATATTTCCACTGGGGATGTGAGTGTGTGAGAGAGATTCTTTCATCCAAATCTTTCATTTTCAAATTATGGATTAAATTTACTTTACATTCAGTTTCCTGNTGGTTCGATCAGAACATCTCTATCCATCACCCTGTTATCCTGACCTTATCTTTAGGAGGCGTCAGTCTGTCCCTGTTATCTTCGGGGAGTGTGTTTACACCATATTTGGTATCGGGGTGTTCTGGTACTACCCTTCCGGAATGAGTTTACATGAGTGTCCTGTGCCTAGCACTTCTTAGGAATGTTTCTGTTTTTGCAATACCGGCCCTGTTCTTGCCACGTTCTGTGAACTTGCAAGTAGGCATGTTTTGTAACTGGGCCTGACTTCTGCTCACAGCCTGACTTTTCCTAACTTTGTTTTATATCAGCTGGGCCTGACTACTTTAGTTCAGGCCTTAGGTCTCCTACCAGGCCCCTTATACAAGGCCTCATTTCTCAGGCTCTCTTCTTCTACTACAAAGGCAATGGGACAACTGACATGAGTAAAGATTGCAGAGTAGTCTCAGTCTCTGCATGGCCATGCACTCCAGGGGCGCTACATTACATTTCAGCCATGCAGAGCAATGAGCTCATAGAGCTGGTAGCAGAAAGGTGATTCCTCTGGGTGTGGGGGGTTGGTTGTTTCAGGACAGTTGTTTGTACTGTCTGCACAGAAAACAAAGCACTAGCTCCCCAGACTCAGCCCCTTCAGAGGTGGAATCAAGGGAGACGCAGCTTCCATGGAGAAGGATATAAATATGAGGACTCTGCACTTTGTAAATGGAGGGGGCGGAGGATGCTCTAAGAGAGATCGCAGCAGCTGCTCGTCCATTCAGGTAGATGCAGGTGTCTTTGCTGAGAAGAGCCAGTTTCTATTGAATGATGAGACCCAAAAACCTCAGTGGTGGAAACCGAGTCCAAACTGCCAAACCCTGAGAAATAAGAGCTCATTACTTGAAGCTTGAGCCATCATGTGGTTACAGGTGAGCACTCTCTTCCTGCGTTTCTATACCACCTTCCAAACAGGGGCATGAAAGTGCTTTGTGAATATTGTACGCAGCATTATTGTAGCTGTGTTGGTCCGACGATATTAGAGAGACAAGGTGGGTGAGGTGATATCTTTTATTGGACCAACTTCTGCTGGTGAGAGAGACAAGCTTTTGAGCCACACAGAGCTCAACTCGAAAGCTTGTCTCTCTGACCAGCAGAAGTTGGTCCAATAAAAGATTTTATCTCACTCACCTTGTCTCTGTGAATATTAGCAGTTTTAGCCTCACCTTTCCACAGCAATGCCAGTTGTTGTTAATAGCACCATTTAACAATGGGGAAATTGAGATACATGTCTTGTGAAAGGTCCTCATCTGGGAATCTGGCCCATTGACTCCAGGGAAACTATGGCTGATTGATACCAGCTGGCGATCTGGCTAAGGATAACTAGGGTGAAGCCTGGAAGAGAATAATGGAAATCAAGTGAAGCTGATAGAAAGGAACATTCAAATGGCATGTAAGATGGATAAAGTTTAAGAACGAAATTAGGAGCATGAGAGGGAATTTGAAGAACAAATGGTTTTAGTTAAAAGTAAATAACAAAAACTGTTTCACTATTTCTGAGTGAGGCAGGTTGCAAGAGAATCCATGGGCCCACTGAAACATCAGGGAATAAACAAGATATAGACATTGCCGAAGGGCTAAGATTGAGATTTGCAAAGCCACCTAGGAATTGGGTGTCCTAATCTCCTATTAGAATTAATGTCCAGATCCCCTAGTTTGACAACTTCCTCTCAAATGATTTCTTTGTATCGATCTTCACCAAAAAGTGTTACAAAGTTATCTATGCCAGGTCAAAGTTTTTTCAGGTAACAGCCTATCAGAGACTGAAGTATCAAAAGAGTAGCTTCTTGAACTAATTGGAATTTTGGGTTTCTCTGTATCACTTTAGGAGAACGTAGTAATATAGAAACTACCAGCTTAGATCACACCCAAGGGCCATCCTGTCCAGTATCTTTCTCCGCGAGTGGTTAGTACTAGATGTTTCAGAGGAAAATGTCAAAACACTGCAGTAGCAGTTCTGGGATAATCTCCCCCCACATGTGTCATGTTGGACTATAATAGTTAGAGATTGACTTAACCCCCCAAACATGAGGTTTAATATCCATTCCAAAACTGTTGTTTCCATTAATTATAACTCTGGATATTTATATCTGGATATTGATATCAATCTCTTCTGGAATCCAATTAAATCCTTCATATCAATGACACCCTGTTGCATCCCCATTGGGAGCATTACACTCACTGCCACAGGAAGATTGTTGCAACTGTCAGGGCTGACTGTTACAAACCAGGGCACAAACCCCTCGTTGGTTATCAGGTCTAAACTTAGATTTCACCAACCAACTGCACCGAGTGCAAACTCCTCAGGCACTGTAACATCCGTGACGGAGTCCCCCCAGAAAGTCCCCTTGGCTGCGCCGGTCTGTCCTGCCACCCAGCTGAGCGTATCTGTGGTACACGACCCCTTACGCCAAGGATCACAGCAATATTCAGGTTACTCCTGACTTCCCCCAGGTCAATTGCACTTTAGGTCTCACACCAAAGACGACGCTTGGAGCCAATCCTATAGTGAACTACTGTATAGGAAGATTTATTAAATAGGAAAAAGGAAATGAGAGTTATTTAAAAGATTAAAGCAAGAAAACAGACCAGTGAATGAGTCTCAGTCTGAGGTTTCAAAAGGTAATAAAGGCTTCTCTCGGCAGCAAGGCTCATTGCAGTTGTGTATCTGTCAGTGTCCCAATGAGACAGGGAGACCTTGGCAAGAGCTGGCACCTGGTCTGCCAGCATCACAGTGAGTGCCACACTTTAACTACACGCTGTGTGAACAAGTATTTCATTTTATAGATTTTAAGTTTCCCACCTTTTAATTTCATTGTATGTCCCCTTTGTTCTTGCAGTAAGGGGCAGGGAAAACAGAAGTTCCACATTCTGCCTTATCCCAATCATTATTTATCATGTCCCCTTTTATCCCTCTCCTTTCTAAGGTAACAATCCTGACCTTTGCAATCTCTCTTCAGATGGTAGTTTTTCCTATCTCAATCATTCTTGCCACTCTTCTCTGAACACCTCACCCCTACCGGCGCACCCGAGAAGGCCTTTAGAGTGTAGAGAACATTGAGGTTCTTCAGTGGGACATATTAGTCCTTATGGAACACAGGACTGAGTCCCTATGGGGTGGATCACAAGGTAGCACAGATCACAGGGTAGCACATTCCAGATTGTTTCTAGATTCTGAGTTCAGGGGCATCTTTCTTCACCAGTCCCGTTCTCGTTCCTGTTTTATCAGCCCACAACCATTCAGGAGTGATGAGTCACTGCACAGGTAAGGGGCAAAACTAGGAAGATTTGCAACCCTCCTAACACCCACCGACAATACGAGCTGTAGTTTAATACTGCTACATAGTTAACACAAGGAATTCTCATCCAAAACAGAAAAGGGATTGACAGTCCCTCATCATGTCCTTCTCCTTCTCATTACATGAGCTAAGAATTTACTTCACTTCATAATTTCTGACATAAACTGACCTTTTGTGAAGGGTTTGAAAATAATTATTCCTTTTAAAATTGGACACTAAAATGCTGAATATATTAGGATATATTATATTAATTTCCATTAATTCATAAATTCCATTAATTAACAAGATCCATGCCTAAGGACACTAGACTGCATTGAAAAATCTCAGACCAAGATTTTAGTTGATGTATTTATTGATTTTGACTCCTAAAACATGGCATGATTCTGGCCCTTGCCAGAAGTGGATGCTGCATTTTAGCATCATTGTTAAATTTCAGTATGTCACTAGATGGGATATGATAGTAGATAAGGAAAGGGTCTGATCTGCCATATCAGTACTTGGTTACCAGAGAAATGGGCTGTTATATCAGTCATTGCAGTGATATGTCAGAGGCTGGTCTACATGGATACCAATGTTCTGTTCTCAGACTGAGACTCCTGGCACTTTGCTCTGAAATCTACATTTAGCCTTAAAATTTCAGTCTGTAACCAGGAGAGGAAGGGGAGTTTCTGAATATTTATGGAGTTAATTCAAAAGACTTGATTAACTTTAAATTCTATGTCCTTCTGATTCAGTTGCAGTTTTATTATTCCTAGACTCAACCCATGGCAGACACAGACAGGAGAAATCAAACGGCCATCACGGAATTCATCCTCCTGGGATTCGGGGATCTCCCTGACCTGCAAATTCTTCTCTTCCTGATGTTCCTAGTGATCTACATCGCAACCATGGCCGGGAACATGCTCATCACTGCACTAGTTGTGGCTGATCAGCACCTTCACACCCCCATGTACTTCTTCCTGGGGAACTTGTCCTGCTTGGAGACCTGCTACACCTCCACCCTTCTGCCCAGGATGCTGGCCAGTCTCCTGACTGGGGACAAAACCATCTCAGTCAGTGGCTGCTTCACACAACTGTATTTCTTTGCTTCTCTGACATCTACAGAATGCTATCTCCTAGCAGCGATGTCTTATGATCGGTATTTAGCAATATGTAAACCCCTGCACTATTCAACTCTTATGAATAACAGGTTTTGCCTCCAGTTGGCTGCTGGATCATGGTTAAGTGGTTGTTTGGCTACTGCCATCTTTATATTATTCATGTTACAGTTAAAATTCTGTGCCCTGAATGAAATTGACCATTTCTATTGTGAATCCATCCCATTGATAAAACTCTCCTGCAGTGACACCCACCTGATCATATTGCTAGATTTCATTCTAGCCTGTGTATTCACTCTGCCTCCATTCCTACTAACCCTGACATCCTATGTTTGTGTCATCGCCACTATCCTGAGAATCCCTTCCACCACCGGGAGGCAGAAGGCCTTTTCCACCTGCTCCTCTCACCTCATTGTGGTGACAATTTTCTATGGAACAATAATGATTGTGTACATGCTGCCGAAACACGATACACTGAGAGACCTGAACGAAGTGCTCTCTCTTTGCTACACAGTCCTGACTCCCCTGGCAAACCCCCTCATCTACAGCCTGAGAAACAGAGAGGTCAAGGAAGCCTTGTGGAAAGCAGTCAGCAAATGTGACTTTCACAAAAACATGCAGAGACGCCGAGATAATAACTTAGCCTGAGGTTTTCAAAGCTGCCTGGGTGATTTAAGCAAAATTAAGTTGAAAAGTCCCATTGAAAACATCTCAGCACTAAAGTGAAAAAGAATTGGAGATGATCTGTATAGAGTTACTGAGACAGTTTTTGTGGTCCCCCGCTGTGTCCATGTAACACAACTTATAGGAAAGTGCCATTGTGGACAGCTCTGTCACTCTCTCATATTCAGCACTGATATATGCAGTATGATGGTATTTTTCTCCATGGTGTTGGCAGTTCACCCTATGTGACAAGGCTGCACAGTGTCTGAAAATGCACAGATGAATGCTGACATTTTGTAAGGCACAAAATCCACTACCCATCAAAGTAAATCCCAGTGTATATCCCCTGTTCATTGTTTCTCTATGTTAGATAATAAAGTCTTGTAATCAAACTCAGCCAGTCTAATACAAATAAAACACAATGGGTGTGCGATGAAGTAAGAATTTTTCATAACGTTTCATATGAATATGGTGTGTGCCTCAGTTTCCCCTATGTGGTGAAATTTAATTAGGTGGGGGAAAGGGCTGTTTACTCTTTGCAGAATCTCAGAGACACAGGTGTGACTGACGCCTAGCTGCCTGGGACCTGGGTACCCATGCCCATGGAGACTCCCAGAAGACAATGGCCACTACAATTGCCCAGACATTTGGTGCCTAGCAACAAATGACCATGGATGGATCAACCTCCACAGGAATCCAGCTGGGTGTGACCAGCTGGAGGACGAAGGACTGGGGAGGGGCCAGGTGGAGTTCTTAAGTGTAGGCTGTTTGAGGCAAGGAGAAGCTTCTGGACTGGGACTACAGGGGGGTCAGAGGGCTCTGGGCTCTGGGACTGACCCAGATGGGATATGCTGTAACTTTTCATCCTCTATGTTAATGAAGGACTTTCTATGCTGTGTTCCAGACATCTCATAAACCCTTCTGCTTTTACAAGGCTGGCTGAGAGTCACTCCTGAGTCAGGAAGTTGGGGGTGCATTGCTCCCTTTGGGTGTGCAAGTCTTCCCCAGGTATCCAATTCAGGTGGACTCACTGAGGGGAGCTCACGGTGAGAAGCAGGGGTGCCAAAGACTCCGATGTTGGGTCCCCGGAGGCGGTGAAGACAAGAGGCCTACCCTAGTGAGAGTGTGACCCTAAGTGATCTGACACAGTGAAGGGGTCCTCCCAGTGACTGTTCCAGAGCCATTCAAGAGCACCAGACCCGTGGATCCATAACAGGTGGTAGCAGAGTATGGTTGGTGAACGCATACCCAGTAGATGGTTGGCTGTTGAAGGCACCAGAAGCGCCTTGCAGTAAGTGACTGGCAGTGGTAAAACAAGGGAAGTTAAAGGAAAGAGCGAGGAAATGGCCTATAACCATCTCTCTAAGAAGAACATTGCAAACCTGTGTAGGGAGAGAGGGTTAAGCGTTGGGAAGCTCAACAAGGTGTGGCTGATGGCACGGCTGGAGAAGGACGACCAGTCTAAATAGCAGGTTCCAGGCCCAACAAAGCCTGGGAGCAGCAGAGGCAGCAGCCAGAGCAATCCAGGGCATTCACCAGACCTAGTTCTGCATCCAGCAGGGGGTCTTCATGACCTGGTTCCCCATCGGTAGATTTGAAGCGGTTGGAGTTGCAGCTGAGAGCAAAGGAGGTAGTGGACCAAAAGAAGCAGCGAAAGCATGAGGTAGAACAGCAGGAGAAGCAGCAAAAGCATGAGCTGGAGATGGACAAGCGGAGGGGNCGAGGGTATGTCTACACTACGAAATTAGGTCGAATTTATAGAAGTCGGTTTTATAGAAATCGTTTTTATACAGTCGATTGTGTGTGTCCCCACACAAAATGCTCTAAGTGCATTAAGTTGGCGGACTGCGTCCACAGTACAGAGGCTAGCGTTGACGTCTGGAGCGTTGCACTGTGGGTAGCTATCCCACAGTTCCCGCAGTGTCCGCCACCCATTGGAATTCTGGGTTGAGATCCCAATGCCTGATGGGGAAAAAACAGTGTCGCGGGTGATGCTGGGTACATGTCATCAGGCCCCCACTCCCTCCCTTTCTCCCTCCCTTCCTCCCTCCATGAAAGCAACAGCAGACAATCGTTTCGCGCCTTTTTTATGCCCAGACGCCATAGCACTGGGATCATGGAGCCCGCTCAGATCACCGCGGCAATTATGAGCACTATGACCACCACACGCATTATCCTGGAGTATATGCAGAGCCGGAACCTGGCAAAGCAAAACCAGACGAGGAGGCGACAGCAACGCGGTGACGAGAGTGATGAGGAAATAGACATAGACTTCTCACAAAGTACGGGCCACAG
>QXTE01000397.1:2370-64487 GCA_003942145.1 Platysternon megacephalum
GGAATAATCACTTCCCTCGATCTTCTGGCAATGCTCCTACTAATACAGCCCAATATGCCATTGGCCTTCTTGGCAATGAGGGTACACTGCTGGCTCATATCCAGTTTCTCATCCACTGTGATCCCCAGGTCCTTTTCTGCAGAACTGCTGCTTAGCCAGTCGGTCCCCAGCCTGTAGCGGTGCATGGGATTCTTCCTTCCTAAGTCCAGGACTTTGCACTTGTCCTTGTTGAACCTCATCAGATTTCTGTTGGCCCAATCCTCCAATTTGTCTAGGTCACTCTGGACCCTATCCCTACCCTCCAGCATATCTACCTCTCCCCGCAGTTTAGTGTCACCTGCGAACTTGCTGAGGGTGCAATTAATCCCATCATCCAGATCATTGATAAAAATGTTGAACAAAACCGGCCCCAGGACCAACCCCGGGGCACTCTGCTTGATACCAGCTGACAACTAGACATCGAGCAGTTGATCACTACCCGTTGAGCCTGACAATCTATCCACCCTATAGTCTATTCATCCAATCCATACTTTTTTAACTTGCCGGCAAGAATACTGTGGGAGACTGTATCAAAAGCTTTGCTAAAGTCAAGATATATCATATCCACTGCTTTCCCCATATCCACAGAGCCAGTTATCTCATCATAGAAGGCAATCAGGTTGGTCAGGCATGACTTGCCCTTGGTGAATCCATGTTGACTGTTCCTGATCACCCTCCTCTCCTCCAAGTGCTTCAAAATGGATTAGTTGAGGACCTGCTCCATGATTTTGCCAGTGACTGAAGTGAGACTTTCAGAAATTAGAAGTTTGTTGTAGTTTGCTTTGTCTTACTCCCAATGAGTTAAGTTAAAAATATTCACTAAGTGCAACTATTTTACTGTCTGCTTTCATTCACTCCCACTAATTGACAGCTGGACGGGTCTGGTTTACAATGCCTTTTTATGGATTATTATGAATTCTTATAATGTAAAGGCTACTCTTTGTGATGACAAAGCCTTTCCTGTAGGCTTTATTTGAGGGAGGTTCTTTTTTATCTTACTACTGTAGCTGCCTGGGGCTATTTCATATTGACACGACCAATCTGTTGCTAATAATTACACCTTAATTCATATGAGGGGAAGAGAACCTANAACAAGCCACAGGTGTCCAGCACCTGAGGAAGAGACAATGTGATAATTGTAGACACCACTCATAGAATCATAGAATATCAGGGTTGGAAGGGACCTCAGGAGGTCATCTAGTCCAACCCCCTGCTCAAAGCAGGACCAATTCCCAACTAAATCATCACAGCCAGGGCTTTGTCAAGCCTGACCTTAAAAACCTCTAAGGAAGGAGATTCCACCACCTCCCTAGGTAACCCATTCCAGTGCTTCATCACCCTCCTACTGAAAAAGTTCCTAATATCCAACCTAAACCTCCCCCACTGCAACTTGAGACCATTACTCCTTGTTCTGTCATCTGNCTAAGTGTTCGCCTCTATTCAGCTTTCTGTTATATATATTTTGTTGTGGTTTACTGCTGATAGTAAGTTTTTGCCAAGGGCTTGTCTACATGAGGAAATTTACCAACATAACGATACTGGTATAATTCTACTGCTACAGCAACATAAGATAAACTGGAAAAAGGCTCTCTTATTCTGGAATAAGTATGTCCATATAGGAAGTTATATCAGTAAAACTGAAATGGTAGAATTATGCTAGTAATTTTCCCTATGTAGACAAGAGATTTGTACAGTGCTCAGCACAATGGGGCTCTGATATCAGTTGGATTGTTGATATTGCTACTTGTAACAATAATAGTTTACATTATTAGCACACTTCAGAAATGAAAACGACGATATCAGCCAATCAGACATTACAGAATATTCCCAGGAGCGGAGAAGTAAGACATATGTTTGTTTAAAAAGTGGGAAGCTCCAACTCTGAGTGTTTTTACCTATGATGGGTTTTTCCCCAACAGTCCTGTGACCTTACCCACAAAAAACCCTGCCTTCAATATCCTATGAGCTTCTGGTTTCATGTAGATATGTAGTTTCTTTCATATAGATTTTTTTTTCTTAATTGTCTTTAAACACAGAACAAAACACAGGTGTAGATAGAACTGGATAGACAACTATCATTCAGCTAATCAGAATTTCACCTGCTCGTGTGGAGTACAACTGAGACTCGTCATCAAAGCATTTGCTTGAGGAGTGCATATTATAATGCTGGCTGTGACATGAAGAGTTTCCTGCATAGCAACCAAAAGCATTGCCAACAAGCCACAGGTGTCCAGCACCTGAGGAAGAGACAATGTGATAATTGTAGACACCACTCATAGAATCATAGAATATCAGGGTTGGAAGGGACCTCAGGAGGTCATCTAGTCCAACCCCCTGCTCAAAGCAGGACCAATTCCCAACTAAATCATCACAGCCAGGGCTTTGTCAAGCCTGACCTTAAAAACCTCTAAGGAAGGAGATTCCACCACCTCCCTAGGTAACCCATTCCAGTGCTTCACCACCCTCCTAGTGAAAAAGTTTTTCCTAATATCCAATCTAAACCTCCCCCACTGCAACTTGAGACCATTACTCCTTGTTCTGTCATCTGGTACCACTGAGAACAGTCTAGATCCATCCTCTTTGGAACCCCCTTTCAGGTAGTTGAAAGCAGCTATCAAATCCCCCCTCATTCTTCTCTTCTGCAGACTAAACAATCCCAGTTCCCTCAGCCTCTCCTCATAACTCATGTGCTCCAGCCCCCTAATCATTTTTGTTGCCCTCCGCTGGACTCTTTCCAATTTTTCCACATCCTTCTTGTAGTGTGGGGCCCAAAACTGGACACAGTACTCCAGGTGAGGCCTCACCAATGTCGAATAGAGGGGAACGATCACGTCCCTCGATCTGCTGGCAATGCCCCTACTTATACAGCCCAAAATGCCGTTAGCCTTCTTGGCAACAAGGGCACACTGTTGACTCATATCCAGCTTCTCGTCCACCGTAACCCCTAGGTCCTTTTCTGCAGAACTGCTGCCTAGCCACTCGGTCCCTAGTCTGTAACAGTGCATGGGATTCTTCCGTCCTAAGTGCAGGACTCTGCACTTGTCCTTGTTGAACCTCATCAGGTTTCTTTTGGCCCAATCCTCTAATTTGTCTAGGTCCCTCTGTATCCTATCCCTACCCTCCAGCGTATCTACCACTCCTCCCAGTTTAGTGTCATCTGCAAATTTGCTGAGAGTGCAGTCCACGCCATCCTCCAGATCATTAATGAAGATATTGAACAAAACCGGCCCCAGGACCGACCCTTGGGGCACTCCGCTTGAAACCGGCTGCCAACTAGACATGGAGCCGTTGATCACTACCCGTTGAGCCCGACGATCTAGCCAGCTTTCTATCCACCTTATAGTCCATTCATCCAGCCCATACTTCTTTAACTTGCCGGCAAGAATACTGTGGGAGACCGTATCAAAAGCTTTGCTAAAGTCAAGGAATAACACATCCACTGCTTTCCCCTCATCCACAGACCCAGTTATCTCCTCATAGAAGGCAATTAGGTTAGTCAGGCATGACTTGCCCTTGGTGAATCCATGCTGACTGTTCCTGATCACTTTCCTCTCCTCTAAGTGCTTCAGAATTGATTCCTTGAGGACCTGCTCCATGATTTTTCCAGGGACTGAGGTGAGGCTGACTGGCCTGTAGTTCCCCGGATCCTCCTTCTTCCCTTTTTTAAAGATGGGCACTACATTAGCCTTTTTCCAGTCATCCGGGACCTCCCCCGATCGCCATGAGTTTTCAAAGATAATGGCCAATGGCTCTGCAATCACATCCGCCAACTCCTTTAGCACCCTCGGATGCAGCGCATCCGGCCCCATGGACTTGTGCTCGTCCAGTTTTTCTAAATAGTCCCGAACCACTTCTTTCTCCACAGAGGGCTGGTCACCTTCTCCCCATACTGTGCTGCCCAGTGCAGCAGTCTGGGAGCTGACCTTGTTCGTGAAGACAGAGGCAAAAAAAGCATTGAGTACATTAGCTTTTTCCACATCCTCGGTCACTAGGTTGCCTCCCTCATTCAGTAAGGGGCCCACACTTTCCTTGACTTTCTTCTTGTTGCTAACATACCTGAAGAAACCCTTCTTGTTACTCTTAACATCTCTTGCTAGCTGCAACTCCAAGTGTGATTTGGCCTTCCTGATTTCACTCCTGCATGCCTGAGCAATATTTTTATACTCCTCCCTGGTCATTTGTCCAATCTTCCACTTCTTGTAAGCTTCTTTTTTGCGTTTAAGATCAGCAAGGATTTCACTGTTTAGCCAAGCTGGTCGCCTGCCATATTTACTATTCTTTCTACACATCGGGATGGTTTGTTCCTGCAACCTCAATAAGGATTCTTTAAAATACAGCCAGCTCTCCTGGACTCCTTTCCCCCTCATGTTATTCTCCCAGGGGATCCTGCCCATCAGTTCCCTGAGGGAGTCAAAGTCTGCTTTTCTGAAGTCCAGGGTCCGTATTCTGCTGCTTTCCTTTCTTCCTTGTGTCAGGATCCTGAACTCGACCATCTCATGGTCACTGCCTCCCAGGTTCCCATCCACTTTTGCTTCCCCTACTAATTCTTCCCGGTTTGTGAGCAGCAGGTCTAGAAGAGCTCTGCCCCTAGTTGGTTCCTCCAGCACTTGCACCAGGAAATTGTCCCCTACACTTTCCAAAAACTTCCTGGATTGTCTGTGCACCGCTGTATTGCTCTCCCAGCAGATATCAGGGTGATTAAAGTCTCCCATGAGAACCAGGGCCTGCGATCTAGTAACTTGTGCTAGTTGCCGGAAGAAAGCCTCGTCCACCTCATCCCCCTGGTCTGGTGGTCTATAGCAGACTCCCACCACGACATCACCCTTGTTGTTCACACTTCTAAACTTAATCCAGAGACTCTCAGGTTTTTCTGCAGTTTCATACCGGAGCTCTGAGCAGTCATACTCCTCTCTTACATACAATGCAACTCCCCCACCTTTTCTGCCCTGCCTGTCCTTCCTGAACAGTTTATATCCATCCATGACAGTACTCCAGTCATGTGAGTTATCCCACCAAGTCTCTGTTATTCCAATGACATCATAGTTCCTTGACTGTGCCAGGACTTCCAGTTCTCCCTGCTTGTTTCCCAGGCTTCTTGCATTTGTGTATAGGCACTTAAGATAACTCGCTGATTGTCCCGCTTTCTCAGTCTGAGACAGGAGTCCTCCCCTCTTGCACTCTCCTGCTCGTGCTTCCTCCCGGTATCCCATTTCCCCACTTACCTCAGGGCTTTGGTCTCCTTCCCCCGGTGAACCTAGTTTAAAGCCCTCCTCACTAGGTTAGCCAGCCTGCTTGCGAAGATGTTCTTCCCTCTCTTCGTTAGGTGGAGCCCGTCTCTGCCTAGCACTCCTCCTTCTTGGAACACCATCCCATGGTCGAAGAATCCAAAGCCTTCTCTCTGACACCACCTGCGTAGCCATTCGTTGACTTCCACAATTCGACGGTCTCTACCCAGGCCTTTTCCCTGCACAGGGAGGATGGACGAGAACACCACTTGCGCCTCAAACTCCTTTATCCTTCTTCCCAGAGCCACGTAGTCTGCAGTGATCTGCTCAAGGTCATTCTTGGCAGTATCATTGGTGCCCACGTGGAGAAGCAGGAAGGGGTAGCGATCCGAGGGCTTGATGAGTCTCGGCAGTCTCTCCGTCACATCGTGAATCCTAGCTCCTGGCAAGCAGCAGACCTCTCGGTTTTCTCGGTCGGGGCGGCAGATAAATGACTCAGTCCCCCGAGGAGGGAGTCCCCGACCACCACCACCCTCCTCCTTCTCTTGGGAGCAGTGGTCGTGGAACCCCCATCCCTAGGACAGTGCATCTCATGCCTTCCAATCGGTGGAGTCTCCTTCTGCTCCCTTCCCTCAGATGTATCATCTAGTCCACTCTCTGCATTAGTACCTGTGGAGAGAACATGAAAACGGTTGCTCACCTGTATCTCCATTGCTGGTACATGGATGCTCCTCTTTCTTCTTCTGGAGGTCACATGTTGCCAAATTTCTTCACCGTCCCTCAGTCCCCTCTGCGCAGCCTGCTCCGATTCTTCAGAACGTTGTGCCCGTAGAAACATATCCTGATGTCGGTCCAGGAAATCTTCATTTTCTCGTATACAACGCAGGGTCGATACTTGTTTCTCCAGACCTCGAACCTTCTCTTCCAATATGGAGACCAGCTTGCACTTTGTACAGACAAAGTCGCTTCTGTCCTGTGGAAGAAAGACAAACATGGCACAACCTGGCAGGTTACAACAGCTGAACACTCACCTTCCATAATTTCTTCCTTCTAAGAGCTTCCTCAGCTGTTGCAGCAACTCACAGAAGCCCACGAGATGAAAGCCTCAGTGGGCTCTCCCAGGCAAACTCCCTCTGTTAGCCTCCGCTGTTCGCCACTCAGCTGGTTCGCTGCTGACTGCCTTTTTATAACAGTCAGGCCCACTCAAGGCCCACCTGGAACAAAGCACTCCCAATTCACACTTTTCAAACAAGCAAGCAAGCAAGCACACAGTCAAACTGACAAACTGTCCCCTGCAACAGACACTCAGATACTCACCAACACAGCCCCCCTAATGCAGCACTTAGCGTACCTCCTCTCGGACAGATCCCAGGCAAACTCCCTCTGTTAGCCTACGCTGTTCGTCACTCTCAGATTCCACTCTTTTGAAGTTCCACTTTTGCATCTATTATTCTATCTGTAATCCCCTTTGGAGTTTGTCAGCTCCTGGAACACTGGACTGAGTCTTGACAGGACCTTGCTTATGGAGTGCAATAGTAGCTCCATAGCTTTGGACACCATTTACCAGCCTGCTTAGAGTCTGTAGCAGGAACAGAATAGATGGTAAACTCCTGTAAAAGCCAGTAGGGGGGCTTGTGATGGGGTGATTTACACAGACAGTTTGCTGGACCAATGAGGAGCCAGGACTGCTCAATCCTTCCGTGTGAGGGCATAGCCTGACTCACAGACAAAGGGACTCAGCTAGGTTCACTTCTGGAGCTTTTATTTTGAAGTTAGGAATTGAGAGAGAGAGAGAGGATGTCAGAAAGGCAGAGAACCAACCCCCTGTTGGCTATAGGCCCAGCTTAGACCTCCCCAGGACTCTGGACCAGGGAGCCAGGCAACCTGCCCCACTCAGGTGAAAATACTGTGAGAGGGCTTCTTGTTGTCTTCAAGCTGGCTAATGTTTGCAGTGCTCTACACTCCTCTTCAGACTCATTCCTCACATTTCTTCTGCCCGGGAAGATGCCAGGGAGGGAGCTGGTGTTTATGGTACAGTTGTGAATGGTGGAAAGTGGGGAATTTATTGTATTATTAATATATTATTAGTTGACCTTAACCCTCTACTTCCCTGGATCCACTGTTCCCTGCCTACCATAAAGTCCCCCTTTGTTGTACTGTTTTGTGGTGTGGCACATTATTTGTTGGGGTTTGTATTATTGTATTTTGTTTGTGTACAGGGTCCTATTCCTTGCTAAGGGTAGCATTATTAGCCATTTCCCAAGTGACAGCAACCTTTGTGTCCCAGGCACAGAGAGAAATCCCCTTGAGTGGAGGCACAAGGCATCTCAACAAAGAACCCAGGACCCAACTCATGCAAGAAGAGGGGAGAAGCCACTCTGATTAGCAAGCACCAGGGAGGGACAACATAACTATCTACTATAGTAAGTATATCTGCTTAGATAATATAATAAATGGAGATATACCTATCTCATAGAGCTGGAAGGGACCCCGAAGGGTCATTGAGTCCAGCCCCCTGCCTTCACTAGCAGGACCAATTTTGCCCCAGATCCCTAAGTGGCCCCCTCAAGGATTGAACTCACAACCCTGGGTTTAGCAGGCCAATGCTCAAACCACTGAGCTATCCCTCCCCCCCCCTCAGATGTAGATACTTATTACAGTAGCAGATATTGATATATTTATCAATCTATTCTCTATAGCTATATATTCTTTATTTTACATGGCATCTTTCATCCAAGCTCCTCAAGGTGTTTTACCAATATTACTTAAGCCTGAGAATACTTCTCATTTAGGTATTAATATACCTATTTAGCAAATTGGTAAATGGAGGCAGAGAGATGCTAAAGGACCAGCTATCAGACACCATTCCTTCTCTTTATGGGCAACTACAATATATCTATAGGAGTTAGGCACCTAACCTGCTTAGGTGCTTTGAATATCTTGCTAGGCCCTATCTGCATCTTCAGGCACCTACGTACCTTAAAAATCTAGCCCTTCACCCTCCAAAGTGATGAGCACTCCTATGAGATGTTGAACACCCTCAACTCCTATATAAGTCAGTGGTATTAGTTGGTGGTGGTGTTAGTTGTGAACTTTTAGAGTAACCACTCAGGGGCATAGAGCACGGAGATGAGACCATGGGCTTGGCTACACTTGCAAGTTAGAGCGCATTAAAGCAGCCCCAGGCACACTAACTCATGACCTGCTGTAAGGGTTCGGACTCACCCCTGCGGTGCCTCCTGCTGGTTGTCTCTGGGAATTAGCTCATTTTCCAGCCAGGAGCGCCCTCTGCAGGCCGGTGATCTGCCTTACTTCACTCTGGTCCCCATGTCCCTCCCAGGACCCCAGTGCCCCTTCACTGGGTTTCTGCCCCCCTTGCAGTACCCCTCAGTCTCAGGGTCTCCCCACCCACTAACCCCACCTCGCCTCAGTGTAAGGCTACTGCCAGTCACCATCTAGCCCCACTCCCTGGGGCAGACTGCAGTATATGCCACTCATCACAGGCAAGGTTGGGTTTGGACCTGCTGCCTTGGCCTACCCCGAGTACCTGTTGGCCTTTGCTAGGCCGCAGTCTGGGGCTTTCCAGGCTAGAGCTCCTCGGCTCCTCTGCCTTTCCCCAGCCCTGCCCCACTCAGGTACCCTGTCCTTAGCTCCCTGCAGCCAGGCCCTTCTCTCACTGAAGGCAGAGAGAGACTCTCTGTTCTCCTGGCTCAAAGCCTTTTTATAGGGGCTGGCTGTGGTCTGTTTGGGGCGTGGCTCCCAGCTGTGCCTACTTCCCCAATCAGCCTGGGAGCTGCTTGCCCCAGCCACCGCCCTCTGCTGGGCTGTTCTAAGCCCCTCGGGGCAGGAGCGGGTTTCCACCCCGCTACACCCGTCCACACTAGCAAGGCACTTAGAGTGCCTGGACTCTGCAGCTGGAGCGCTCCTGGTAATCCACCTCCACGAGAAGCATAACGCTTGCTGCGCCTCGGCTGAAACGCCCCAGCGTCAGTGTGAATGAGGTGTTGCATTACTGCGCTCTGATCGGCCTCCGGAAACATCCCATAATCCCCTTAAGTCAAGTGGCCACTCTTGTCATTGTTCTGGAATCGGCTGTAGGAATGTGGATATGCCCTTTCAGAGTTCCGTTTCTGACAGCCGGCATACTTATCTGCTCCGGGACAAAGCAAGCCATTACTGTGGAATGTTGCTTGCTGTGAGTGTGTGTGAGAGAGAGAGAGAGAGAGAGAGAGAGTGGGGAGGGGGGGGGGGGCTGCTGCTGTCTGAACTTACAAGACAGCATGCTGACATGCTCTCAGCCCCCCAAAAACCCACTCTCTCTCCCCCCACATATACACAACACACTCCCTGTCACACTCGACCTGACCACCACCACCCCATTTTAACAGCACGTTGCAGCCACTTGCATGCTGAGATAGCTACCACAATACACTGCTCTCTGTGGTGTTGCAAAAGCTGCTAATGTGGGCACGCCAGTGCGCTTGAATCTGACAGTGTGGACACACTGCAGCGCTTTCCCTACTGCGCTCTCCGAGTGCTGGTTTAACTCACAGCGCACTACATCTGCAAGTGTAGCCATGCCCCATGTAAACAGGAAATAAAGTCACTCTTGTGTTCACCTCAACCACAGTGTTCTGGGTCTCTAATCTCTATATGGTGTCAGAGTGGAATCAAATAAAGACCCAACAGATCACAGAACTCCCCCACAAAAAGGGGAAAAGAAAATAGTCAAACTAGCTCTCCAGCCCAGCCAGAACAGTGAAAAGCTGGACAGAGCTAGCAGCAAAACAGGCAGAGAAGAGGCTTGAAAATCCAGATCCCAGAGAGGACTGGTAAGTCCATGATGGGAAAGTAAAGGACACTGAAATTAAGACTTCACTCACAGCAACACCGGTTTGCTTTCTTAAAGGGCCACACCACCTTACTTCTCACAGAAACAAAGGAAAGTGTGTGTGGGGAAATCTATAATCTGTAAAACGGCAGAGATGACTACATCTGACTCAACCTTTTTTCAAATACCACCTCCAGGAGAATTAGATTTCCAGCACCTTGAAGGATGACTACTTTAGGTAAGCAGATTCTAGAGCTCTGTCAGGCTTCCAGTATTGATCAGCAATCCGAAAAAACACAAGCTATCATCCTGCTCTATACAGTGGGACCCGCAGCAGAGGACCCGAAACACTTCAACACAGCTAAAGAAAAAATGGATAAGTATTTCATGACAGGCTGCAATGTGATTTTTTTTTAAAAAAGCAGGCACGATTTCACTTATGCAAGCAAGAGAGGGATGAGTCAGTGAATGATTTAATCACAGCCCTGTACAACCTAATCCAATACTGTGGCTATGTGGAGATGAATGAAAAACTTGTCAGACAGGCTTGTTGCAAGGCAGTGGGACAGCCAGCTATTAGACTCCAAAATGATCCTAACTTCACACTAGAGACAGCCAAGAACATAGTCCTCCTAAGTCAGTATATAAAGAAGTAACAGACTCTTCTCAGGACTAATGTAGAGGAAAACCCCACTGTACATGCTGTGCAAATGGGGAGGGAAATACCTCAGGATGCCCAGAAACAATGCCCACCCAGACCAGAAACAATGCCCACCCAGACAAGCACAGAAGGATCCAGAGAGGGCTATATTAACATAGATTAAAGAACAAGAATAAAACAGGAGCATGAAAGAATGCTCATGGAGTGATAAAACACCTTACAACAAACAGTTTTGTTGAGGAAGGGACACCACGATCAGGAAATGTCTAAAATGGGGACATTATGCAGCAGTCTGCCAGTCTACATGCATAGTAGCAGCTGTCTTTCAAGGAGATGATCCAAAAGACTGTGAGATTGCACTTTTTGGAGCCATAGGATATGACCAAACACCCCCCATTCCCCCTCAACAAATGGATCATCACAATCACCCTGGGGGAAGTATAAAATAGACTTCAAGATAGTCATAAGTGCTAATGTAACAGTGATTCCAGAATCATTTTATAGGAGGATGAAAGCACCAACACTTCAAGAGCCCCAAAAGATGTTGAAAGGCCCAGAACAGTCCCCTTTAAAACAGGGAAGGAAAATGTTTTGGCCACTCTAAAACTGAGAGAGAAGACTACACCCAGAGGTCTATGGTGTAGCTGACCTACACGCGGCTCTACTTGGCTGCCCAGCAATCACAGCCCTAGGCCTGGTTATAGGTATAGAACCAGCCACCACAGACATAAAACCTGAAATCAGGAAGAGGTTCCCAAAATTATTCCAAGGACTGGGGAAAGTGGAGGGAGAAAAACCATTTGCTCTGACTACACCTAGGAAAGTCTACCTTTCTACTGCCCAGAGTGAAAGCAGAGCTCAGTTGCATGGAGCAGATGGGTGTCATTTCGACTAGACACCTCAGTTGAATGGTGTGCAGGCATGGTAGTGGTCCCAAAACCGAATGACACGGTTCAGATCTGTGTAGACCTTACCAAACTCAATGAGAATTTCTGTAGAGAGTGACAACAATGAGTTGACCATACCGTTGGACAACTTAGTGAAACAAAAGTCATCTGAAAATTGGATTCCCAGTCTGGATTTTGGGAGCTACCTCTTGCTGCAGAATCTGCACTACTAATGGCCTTCATCACACCTTTTGGAAGGTTTTGTTTCAATAGGTCGCTGTTTAACATATGACTTGTTCCTGAATACTTCCAGAAGAAAATGTCACAACTTCAGGAGGGTCGGAAAGGGGTCCTCTGCCAAATGAAGGATATCCTTATCTATGGATCATTTCAAACCCAACATGACCAACATCTCTTTTGCAGTCCTTAACAACAAATGTGAATTCTCAAAAGACAATCAAGTTTCTAGGCAAGATCACTAATGGAGGAAAAGTCAGACCAGATTGAGAACGTGTAAGTGATTACCCATATGAAGGAGGTTCAGGGTGTCAGGAAAGTAAGTTGATTCATGGGCATTGTAACATCTGGGGAAATTGACTTGTCCACCAGGTGAGGTAGGAAAGCCATTATGAGATCTCTGGAGTTCACAAAATTCCTGGTATTGGGGAACTAAAAAACAGTAAGGCATTCAGAGAAATAAAGCAAGATCTGAGCACTCTTTTGGGCTAAGGAGCTCAAGACAGATATGGAAGAGGCCCTTTATGGAGAAGATAGCAATGACATGTCCTTTAAATGAGATATATGTGTGTTGTGAGTCAGTAACCACTAAACAAGAAAACAATCAATTCTTCTATCCTTTGTAAGAAAGTTTTTAATAGTTGACTAAGATCGGTCTAGTTTGGAGTGAAATCCTGGCCCTATTGAAGTCATGGGCAAAATTCTCATTGACTTCAGTGAGGCCAGAATTTTACCTCATGTCTAATATATGCCAATGATGCTTGAAAGCAGTAAACAATTTCAGTACTATCCTGAAGGAGACTGTTTTGAATGAGATCTAGTACAAAAAGATGAAGTGTGACTGGTAGATATAGAATGATTTGAAGCTACGTGGATGGTATGTGAAGCTAAAGAGATGGAGGATAATGAGATGAAGGTGAAGTTTTCTTTATAAGTTCTGACTGATCTCTTTGTGACCCCTCAGTTAAGTTGACCATTTAAAGTGTCAGGTTTATGTTCCTGGAATATAAAATGTCACTTTATCATTACTCATTTGAGCAATAGAGTGAAAATCTGTGCAACTTGACAGCATGTACATTTGCCCGGAGCAGCCTAAACTTAGGCAAAGCCATTTTTGTCCATTTTCCTACATTTGTTACTAAATATAGGTTCCCACATCAGTGCACTGAAGCAGCCACATCCCTTTTTCTGCTGATGCTGATTTTTTTTACATCACATATCCCTTGGGTACCTAATGGAGAAGTAGCCACTTCTGTGCAGGGGGAAGAAAAGTTTTAATGAATTTCAATGGCATATGTTTTATTTGTAAAAGTGCCTTGCACACTTTTGTGATTACTGTATCCATACATCATATGCAAATAGTGTATTATGTTCTAATGAATTGGACACTTAATTTCTAATGTCATTCTTGAAAGCTAAATGAAGATCTTGTCTGGTTTATTGTCTTTTACTTTTACATCAGTGCAGATCTAGTCTGGAATAGAATCAGTTTTGTTTTTCTTTTATTCTCTATTTTTACAGCAATGTTTTCATCAGATGCCAAGTAATCAAATATAGACATTCCCATTATCAGTGTTTATCATCACGACTTTTAATTCAAGGTCAAAAAGCATCATGGAATATTTGCTAAGGCTTTCTATTGATTTTCAGGAATGTTAATTTTGAGAAGAAATGGTTCATATCCTTTGTGTATTCATATTGCATACTTTGGATATTAAAACAATGATTTCAAGGTGCTTTATCTCAAAGTATTTTATAAAGCAATGTATAGTACTCATGTTGGAAGGGCTGGATACAGGCAAACCCTTATGCTTAGTATGCACTAAGCAGAACCACTTTACACATTTGGATGTGAAATGTAGCATCAGCCAGCCATGCTACTTGAGGTGTATTGTAAAGAACATGAAGGGGAGTGTTAACCAGATTTCTGGGCTCCATGCAGCTCCAGTTTAGGAAAGCAGTTAAGTCTGTGCTTAAGAGTGCTAAATTCCACTGTCAGTCTCAGGGAAGCTCTACACTACAGCCTAAGTTGATATAATTTACATCACTCAGGGGTGTGAAAAGCCCCCTACCCCCAAAGCAACACAAGTTTTGTGCTGTCCACACTGGCGTTATCATAGAATATCAGGGATAGAAGGGACCTCAGGAGGTCATCTAGTCCAATCCCCTGTTCAAAGCAGGACCAATCCCCAGACAGATTTTTGCCCCAGATCCCTAAGTGGCCCCCTCAAGGTTTGAACTCACAACCCTGGGTTTAGCAGGCTAATGCTCAAACAACTGAGCTATCCCCCCCGGGAGAGTGCTCTCCTGTTGGCATAGAGCAGGGGTTCTCAAACTAGGAGTCGGGACCCCTCAGGGGGTTGTGAGGTTATTATGTGGGGGGTTGTGAGCTGTCAGCTTCCACCCCAAACCCTGCTTTGCATCCAGCATTTATAATGGTGTTAAATATATAAAAAAGTGTTTTTAATTCATAACGGGAGTTGCACTCAGAGGCTTGCTATGTGAATGGGGTCACCGGTACAAAAGTTTGAGAATCACTGGCATAGAGTGTCTTCACCATTATTTCTGACTGTGATTACACAACATTGCTTCTGTTCCCTTACTGGATGAGTGTAACTGACATAATGAGGTGAAGGATGCGGTAGAAGTAGAGAATTATATCCTGCTATGGAATTATTCAGACAATCAGTAACGAAGTTAACATTACCTTTTAAATTATGTGGATGTTTAGAAAGACTCCCAGAGAATCCTCTTGAATGAATTCCTGTTAAATAATGCTTTTCCAAAGCGGTCTAGTAGTGGTGTGTCAGGTAAGTTCTCATTCAAGTGGTCTAGAAAGGAAAAGGTTTAAAGTATCCTAAATATTTCCTAATTCTGCCATCCTAACTTGTCCCAACTCTGCATCATGTTCCTGCTGTGTTACTGAGACTCAAAAGCCCTAATTTTTGTAAACCCATTTTAAAAACTATTTGAGAAGTTCTGATTATTACCTTCCTCAAAGAATACTACTTACCGCAAATGTAGCAGTCTCTATGACAAACTTCTGATCTAAAGAGTGAATGAACCAGCTACTGAGCTGGCAATGGATTATTTTAATCATCCAGTACCTAAATCTATATCAGAGGGGTTTCAACACTGATCTCTGTGTCTTGATGCCTGCATTTGCATGCTAAAACATTCCTGTTCACTTCTGAGAGTTGTTCCGCTTCATTTTAGAAGAATTTCTCAATATATCAGGGCAATTATTTTACAGTATATTTTACTGTGTACATACCCACAGAGTAGGCTAAAGATTATTGCACACAGTAGCACCTGAACATTTTTCTTAATGAATGAAACATTTAGCTGGGCTTCTTTTACCCAACAAACTGCTATGCATACAATAATTAGTTTATGCAAATTAATAGAACTTAAAATTAACCTAGGTAAAATATGGGAATTAAACAGTAATTACACTTCTGAATTCTAGCAAAATAATAGAGCAAAGGTTTTTTTTAATCTAAAATATGGTAAGATTTATTTTGTTTTCTTATCATATATAATTCTTAAAACCACAGCCTGTCAGTAATTTCCAGCTTTCCTAGTAAACAATTACCTGGATCGAATATCTAAAATATTTGGAGTAGTTTTCCTTAAAGTTAGACTCAGCTTCAGTGTGTTTCTTCCGACATTGTAACTAAAGATTGGTCTCAGCTGAGCTCAATGAAAGAGGCTGTAGCTAATGCTCTTTTTCTGATGGCTAAGCACACATTTTACTCTAGATCATGTATAATGAACCATAAGGTTTTGAGAAAATAGCCTGTATGATGCAATACATTTTGGATTGATAAAGGGCACAGTCCTCCCCTGTGATACATGGTCATGGAAAGCTTTGTGTATGTTGTAAAATCACCAACTCCTATTTGGTTCTGAGCACACATTGGTCAGAGGGCAGGGAGAAAAATTCCTCATCCTCCAACCCCTAGAATTTTGAATGACAGATGCTAGTGTTTCCCCAGTGAATTATTTTGTTGGAAAGGTATTACCAAGGGTGAATAATAGAGGAATTTGCACATATTTCTAAAGAGGTCAGATACTATCTTTATATAAAATATAAATGAATCTTTAATGTACTTCATGCAGACATGGGCTTAGGCTAGTTATGAAATGTGCTGTCAGTTATATCTCCTGATATTACTCATCTAATAAATACCACTGGAAAGAAAAGTAAATGAGTAAATTTCAGGAAAAAAACTAATGTACCAAAAGTGAATCAGTGATGCAGTAATGAGGCCCATGGGTTTTAGGCTAAAAATTAATGAGGGAAGTACATCAAATTCAAAAGATAAATTTAATGCCAAAGCATATTTTCTTTTGCACATTGTTTAATGTACAAACTTAATTAGATGTGTGAGCTGTCTTGTTAAAAACAATTCAAATAACTAAATAAAAGGTTTAGATTAACCCTGTTTTCAGACGAAGTAATGTTTCACCAGTGGGTTGGTTTATCTGTTACTCTTACTTAAGCTGAAATTTCATATGGTTCAAAATCACAATATTCACTACCACCAAGGAATCCAGTCCCATGCCCACCTACCAGTACACAGTATTTGTGGATATAGAGAGCTTTAGTTGAAACTCTAGCAAAGTAATAGAGTGAGTACAAAGCCATAAAAGGAGTTAAAGGCAGAGCTGGGCATAAGATAAGACATTTACTCCACAGTCCACCAGCCTTTTTGTTCTTAGATAAGTGACCTTGCATTTGGCTATGTTAAAGTGCATGCTGTTCAAATGAGCCCAGCTTATGAAGTAATCCAGATCACTTTGCATAACTGTCTTGCCATCTTTATTGACAAGATTGTAAGCTCATTGGAGCAATATGAATCTGTTTTCCCCAAGCACTGTATACACATAATCAAAAGACAGTCACTGGTCTAAAATTTGCTATATAAGGTTTCCATTCAAAAAATTAGTCCGTGCTAAGTATTCTGTGCTGATCTCCTCTTCTGCATAAAACCAATCAACTTCACTTAGCTTAATTAACATACACGGAATTTAGGGCTTGTCTTCACGTAGAACACTACAGTGGTGCAGCTGCACTGGTGTAGCACTTTAGTGAAGATGCCCCAACACTGATGGCAGAGCTTTTCCCATTGGCATAGTTAATCCACCTCCCCAAGAGGCGATAGTTGTGCTGATGGGAGAAGCTCTCCTGTCAACATAGCGCTGTCTACTCATGGGGTTAGGTTGGTATAACTACGTTGCTCAGGTGTGTGGATTTTTCACAGCCCATAGTTATGCTGATATAGGTCTGTAGTACAGACCTGACCTCAGACAACTGCCAGTATGAGCATGGACATTCCAAAGAACATGCCTACACTGCTCTTTAATATCATAGTACAAGGGTGTTCTTTTAACAGGGTGAGTGTTTTGCGTGTTCTTGATGCTAGTCCCTGGGAGCCATTCACACTAAATATATTATCTCTACTTCTATTTAGGTCATATTTAAAATAATGGTCCAGTTTCATACCAAAGTGAATTTAACCTAATGTTTATATTCAATGTATTTTTTTTTGTAAAATATTTTAACTTTAAGAATCTTGTATGGATTTCATTTTCATTAAACATGTTGGTAATGTAATCAATATATGGAAAAGGAGAACTTTTTTTTTTAAATGTAGATGTTGTCTGCAGCTACTGATATGTTAATACACAATCTCCTTACATTCAAAATTAGGTACTTAGGAACCAAGAATCAGATATGCTGTAACAAAATTTTGAAAAAAATCAAAGAAAGCTTCTGGTATATTATAAGTAGAGCCCTGCAAATCCACGGATATTCGTTTTATATCTGTGGATCATTTTTATGGATTGCGGATCGGATGCGGATACAAATTTTGTATCTGTGCAGGGCTCTAATTATAAGAAGAGAGTGGCCTAGTCCTCTATAAGTGATACAAATTATTGTGACACAATATCTGTTGAGAACTGTTCTTATGCAAAGACATGATATCCATTGCTTTGCTTTTGTTGTTACTGTTTCCTCCATACTAATGAAATTTTTGATTGGGTTCTTCTTTTAGCTCTACTTCAAAACATCTCATTTGTATTTTGAGTATTGCCTAGGGTTGCCAATTTTGTTTGGACATATTTCTGGAGGTTTCATCAAATGACATAATCTTTAATTAAAGATTAATCTTTAATGCCTGAAGACTCCAGGACAATCCTGGAGGCAATCCTAGTACTGACCAAGGATAGAAGGTGAATCCTTTAATAGAGTGAAACAAGCTAGTGCCTCACAATTGTAAATAGTGAGTTGGAGTCGGGGGGAGTTTGGAGGTAAGTTTTGTTACTAAAGGCTTTTCTACACACTGCCTTATTCTGCACCAGCTGGGGTGTACATTCTGAGGAGTACCAGTGTGTTGCACACTAACTGGCCATGCTAGTGCACACAGAAAGTTTCCTAGTGTATGTTAATGTAGTTCCCTTTCAAATGGTATAATATTAACACTCCTTGTTACTGATGCACCAGCAGGGTCCATGTGGTCCAGGTAGCGCATGACTCATAGATGCACATTTAGAATTTACACCCCAGCTGGTATCGACTAAGGCCCTGTGTAGACAAGATTAAAATTCGAATTTAGCTAAATCTTAAAGAAACAGATGTCTTCTAAGCTGTTTATTCTGAAGAATATCTCTTGCAATTTCTTCTGTAAAGCCATTATTAGCTATTCTTTTTTATCATACCAGAAGTACTCTCTCGCTTCTCTTCTTGTAAAGCATGGACACTCAATTTTTAAAGGTTTGGCTCTAGTGAACAATTGTGTCAGTAATGGCAAGATAACAAAAGGTCCAATCTCACTTTCCCATTGCTTTATTGCCTCATTAAGGGTTAAAAGGCGTGACAAGTAATTATGACATTCTTGTCAGAAAACGTAAGCTGCTCTGAGTTGAAATACATAGAGGAAGCAGATGTGTTCTTATGAATTTTTATTTAACACCTTTTCTAACCATAACCGCAACTTATGGGTACACACCTTGCCTGGGCACATTGGAAAATGTAGCTTGTGATAATTTCCCCTTAAAAATTTCCAATACATTCAGTCACTACACTATTCCATTGGTAGCTTCTCCTTAGTGCTGTGTTAAACTGTTTAGCTAAATGCTGGTATAACAGATATGTTGTAGGCTGTGCTCTGAAGAATGTTGGCAAAGTGATTTCACTGCAGAGGGCCTTCAATCAACAACATTCTGATGCCACACCTAGCAAGTTATATACTAGTGATCTATACCATTAATAGCTATCACATTAGCATCTTTCATGCTGAGCTCAGCTACCCTGACAGAGCACAGGAAGAGAAGTTGGTTGTCAATAGGTCTGTGACTATTTAAGTCTTTATGGACCATAATCAGCAAATGGAAGTGAAATCTGCAGCAAATAGGTAGCCAGTACAAAAGAAGAAACACAGGCTCTAATTCAGTGTCCATTGGACGTAGCCCCTCACTAATTGTGCAGAACCACTACCCATTCTTTCAGAAGCATTTCCCTACTGACTAGTAATGCTTCCACTTTGTATGGCTTGAGTTTGAGTCCATTTACTTTTATCCAGCTCCCAGTCTCAGCAAGACATTCTGAAGGCATAGAAAACATAGAATCTAGATTTGACAAACTGGAGACAAAGATGAGTATCAGTAGTATATTAGTGATGTGGTACCACCACACAACATATTTCACAACCTCCAAATTGCTTTATTTGCACAGTAAGCAGGAAAGAACAGCTGACATATCCCCATGGTGCCCCACATGTTACAGGCCTCAGGGAGGAGTTATTCATCACTAACATTAGGGACCACTTAAAGACTTGCCAAATAACTGTGACCATACTTCTATTTGTTACCCATCATTATGCAGGCAATGTGTTTTATCTTTGGCTTAAGAGCCACTGTTTCAAATAGCTGAACTATAAGGTTGGCTAAGATCACCTGCTGTAGGTCACTATATACCTAAATCCTTTGGAGAGCCATCAAAACAAGTATGGGTTTTTAATGGGAGGGGAAAATTTGGGTAGATCAGCAGTTCACTACAGAACCTGATGGCAGCCTGTCTAACACTAATATTATTCCAAAATTTGGAGACCTCTGAGGCCGGGCTCAATTCCGGAATCAAGATTTAATATTTTTGTATTCTGATTCTTTGATAGTCCCTGACCTGAATGTCTTACTTCCTTTTTTCCTCCCTTTATTTGTCTTGTCTATTTGAATTATATCAACTCAGTTTTACAGATGGAGAACTGAGGCATAGAGATATTAAGTAACTAGGCCCAAGTTTACACAGAAAGTCTATGGCAGAGCTAGAAACTTAACCCAACTTCCCTGAGAACCAATCAAGGGCCTTAACCATGAGACCACTCTTTCCTCTCATGTCTCAATGATGGCAAAAACAGACACCGGTTCTAAAATGATTTTCCCTGAAGTGGCAACCCATGTATGACTTATATTGGACATAAGTACTTACTGTGTTGCATGTCTGAAAAACCTACTCAAACATATTCTTTCCATTTCTAATGGAAGTGCCAAGGGATTCGCCAGATTGTTGATAATGCTTCATGACAACCATAAGTGATAAAGCCAATGTAAAAACTGTACATATACATAAATGGGAGGAGATAGATGTTTTATGTGTTCAGATACTAACAGTATGCAGTATGTTCTCCCAGTATGGTATTTATTCCTGTTAGACTCATAGGGCACAGTGTGTGCTACAACCATATTTACATAGAAAAGATTTATGGAAAAGTATCTAATTTAAAAAAATTAACAGCTTTCAGAATATAAAAAAAATTGCAAAATGATACCCCTTATGAAAGTGACCCTAGTAAAACACCATATGATGGAAACACAGCCCCTTTCGGGGTGGGGGGTGGGGAATCTTTTCAGTAAGAGTTTTGGGAATAAGGCTGGAAATTATTGTTCCAATCCTGCAAGGTACAGAGTGCCCTCATTTCCCATTGCAGGCAATGGAAGTCCTGCCAGGAGTAAAGACTTGAGAGTTTGGATGAATGGGAGCGGAAGGCATCAATATTTCCCAGGACTGGGCCCACAGTAACAAAAATAATGAGCTTATTGCCATCCCTTTCACCAGAGATACATCTAATGGGAAGGTGGCCAGAGATGCTATTGATTTGCTATTATGTATAGATTAGTTTTCTATTATAGACTATGCACCAGCTACTTAATTATGGTAGCTAAGAACTCAGTTCCCTCTCCTAATACAAATGGCTTAACATCTGGAAGGTAAAGGTCAAGGAATCAAAGAAAAATTGATATGTTTAACCCAAGATAAATATGAGGACTACTTAAATCCATGGACACCAATTTATCCTTACTTTCAAATATCACCCAGGAGGTATTGATCGCCTCATCTTCCCTTCCCTTTTCTTTCCATTTAGCTTATTCCCTCCTAACTATACTCATCCCCACTACCCCCAAAAATAATCGTGGAATGAACATGCTTTTCACCACCATCATTGTTCACTCTGCCTGAGTATTCTACACCATTACTTCCTGTTTATGTTTTGCCTATTTCGACTGTAAGCTCTTCAGGACAGGGACAGTCTACTACACTGTGTTTGTATCATGCCTTGTATAATGGCCTCACACTTGGTTGCCCCTCAGGCATTACCAAAAACATAAATAAGTAAAAAAAAAGCCTGAAGTGCTTTCTATGCAGCATAACTAAGCGTATTGCTTTCCCAACTTCACATAGTCTACCCATGCTTGTTTTACTTTCTCCATTAGTTTATTTAACACCTTTTCCTTACTTACACCCCTATCTTGCTCTTTTGGTTTGCCCAACCCCTCTCCACTCTCTTGATGTCAACTCTAATTAGCTCTTAATTCCCTCTGTCAATAAAAACTGAGGGCCCTATGGAAAACAGTCACAATGGAAGACAGTAAGGGCCTAGCCTGCTCTCATTGGAATCAAAAGTAAAAGGATCAAGCACTTGCATGGTAAATTGGAGTGGAGGGGTGAGCTGTTTTGAAAATATCTCCATTAGAGCTTTTATCAAATTAACAGTTCATCCCTGATATGTGGGGATACATTCCTTGTTTGTTTTGTTCTAAATAGCTGAAAACCTTTTTTTTAATTTCATTCTTTAATAAGCAAAATCTTTGTAAATTAGTAATTAGAAGAATAATTTAGGGAAACACATTTTTCTCGATTGGATTGTTCTTCTGATTGCCTTTTACAGTGTGATAAACAAATATTAAAACATGCTTCCTGGCAGGCAGTTACTGTAACTGGAGTAGGGCTTTTTAAATGGAAATCTAGCCTTGATCATCGAATATTTAACAAATTGAAAACACTGCTTATTCTTTTATTAAAAATCTGACAAATACATTTTTTGATAATCAGTTTGAAGAGAAGGAATACTGCTGTCTGAAATACAAATGTGTGGAACACCAGTGACATCCATGGACTTCCTTGGCACTAAATGATTCGGGACATAGTACTGAAATTGGAAAAAGCTAGAGGCCAGAAGTTCTTTCTTCTGAAAAAGTGAAAGCTTTGAAACATATGTAATTGTTAATTATATAAAAAACTATATTCCATTTCTTTGGATCATGTTATTCCCAAACTACATGTCAATACAATACATTACTATGTACAACACATGGTCTTCAGCATGTTGTTCTGCAAGCAGGGCCGGCGCAACCCATTAGGCGACCTAGGCGGTCGCCTAGGGCGCTGCTATTTTGGGGGCGCTGGCGCCCCGGCCGCCCATTCAAACTTGGGGGCGGGACCTTCCGCCGCCGCTGTTGGGGGCGGCATTTCGGGGGCGGGACCTTCCGCCGCCTAGGGCGCTGGAAGAGCTGGCGCCGCTACTGTCTGCAAGAGCTCTGAGATCCTACTATTAACTCTGTTATATTTCAGAGATGCACAAAGAATAGTCTTGTGCAGAATAATGGTGTTGGAACCTACACCGGTCTTCCACAGAGCTGGGCAAAATTTTTCAATCCAGACTTTTTTCAGTGAAAGATGCAGATTTGGTGACACCAAAGCATTTTGCAAATTTGCATCAGTTTTTCCGAATTGTTAAACTTGAAAAGCAAAAAGTATTCTGAAAGAAAAAATCAGCTGTTTCCTTTTGACACTTTCAAAACAACATTTTAATTTTTCTGGTCAAAAAGATTGTTTTTGCTTACAAATTTCCTTTAATTTTACATTTGAAAATTCATTATTATTTTTTTTTAAAAAAAGCTTGCCATTGAACCATAACATTTTGTTAAACACAAAAAGTTTGAGATTTTGTTTTGGGAATTTTGGGGGGCGAGGAGGTTTAATCTGAAAAAAATAATCAATATTTGCTTTTCATCTCATTCAAAATGATTTTTCTTCAACTTTCTGAAATTGCCAACAAACTGAAAAATCCATGATTTGCCCAGCATCTTAGATGTCAGACAGGTCTACTATGTGCCACTTAAATCCTGTTGCAATACTATGCAAGAGAGTTGTATGGGGAGTGGCAGTGAATCACTACATGGTCCAGAGGGGGTTTCATGCTAGCTCGAAGTTTGTGGGCTCAGGGTGTGGACTGGGGTTATAAGAGGGCAATGGAAATATAGATTCAGTGGTCCAAAACTCCCACATAGCAGACAGAGGAACAACAACTGCTGTTCTCAACCATAGGCTCCATGACAGGGCCAAACTGCAACCCTGCAGTGTTGCCTATGAGTTGAGGGTGAGATAAATTAGCACACTGATGTTTAGTTCCACAGACAATCTGACTGCCATTGCTTTACTCCGGAAGGGCAAATTTCACCTAGAATGAATTTAATGCTCATGAAATGTAGCGAAGTGCCAGCCTTGGACACAAAACACATTGACTTATGAATGCACAGAGCAGAAGCATAGCACAGGCAGCAGCAGTGCAAGTTTTGCCAGGCTGCCCCACCAGTGGGCCTCAACCCATTCATGGAGAAACCCCCTCTGGGGCAAGGAGATCTGTACCCATTCCTTGGATAAAACAGGAATTTAAGGCTGTAGGACTGTCACAAGCACTAAATTCACCCATAAAACTGTTATAAAACTGAAGTTCATGAAGCTTAACAAATGTCCAAATTTGAGATGGATCAGAAGTTCAGAACCTGCACAACTTTGAATAACAAGTAAAAGAATAGATTAATGAAAATAAGCTCTTCCGGATGGTTACTGTGTAAAAACAAGAGGCCAGAGCTGGAAAGGAAATGGGGGTGGGATGCTGTGTATGTTATTTATTAGAATTTCTTTATGGGAGCAGGGGAAGGGCAGAGAGTGACAGGAAGATGAATATAGAAATGAGTAAATAATTTTAACAGGGAGTTTGGCAAACTGGGAGAAAAAGACAGAATACTGGAGAACAACAGCTAACCAGTTTTTGTGATTAGTAAAAAGATTAGATCTAAGATTATCAGTATTTCTTCAGGGTCATTTCTCTTTGGAAGACTGACATATAGTGCACTGGACAAGTATAGGCAGAGCTGGAAGCGTGAGTGCTTGAGATTGCAAGCATAATATTCTTTTAACATAGTCTTTTATGCGTAGTATTGTGTATATAGTACAAGTAAGCCAAGTACAAGAAACCAATCCTTACTAGGCAAATTAATCTGAGTGAGATGTTCATAACTAGATTGGTTTTGTAGGGTCAATCATAAGTGCACATGGTGAACATTTTCTTTTAAGAAAATAAGTGCAAAATCTGACACCTAAATCCATGGCATTGACTTCAGTGGGAGCTATAGGTGCTCTGAAAATCAGGCCCTTTTCTTCTGATAGCTAATATTTAGGCATAGGTGCCTGATCCAGTGCATTCAGTTTGGAGGAATTATGCTGGATTGACACTAGTGTAAATAAAAGTAGAACTTGATTGCCTGTCTATTTAACTAACTAAAAATGTGAACTAGAGAGTAGTAGAGAGATCAAACACTCATTAGTAATGAGCCCAAAGAAAGGGAATCAGTAACTAATCCCTGCTCTGCCACCAACTTACTGTTTGTCCTTAGGCAATTCATATAACCTCTTTGTGCTTCTATTCCCTCAGATGTTAACTGGGGGCAGTAATACTCATCTAGCTCACAAAGGCATTCGTTAATGCTTATACAGTACTTTGAAGATACAGGATTGTATAGGTGCCAAGTATTGCTGTTTCATGTTGCTTTTCTTTATGTTTAAATTGATGTAGATGCTTCCCATGTCCCGACACAGACAAACCTATGGTGAAGGGTAATGATCATCAGTGTTAGAGCTCATGGCTTTGTCCACTTGCAGCAGAGCCAGCTGCAAGTTCCAACAATCGCTATGCAGTGCAAGATCTATCTACACAATGCTTCAGTAGCTAATTGTTGAAAGAACAATATCTGCACAGCCATAAAGACCCAGTTGGCTAGAAGCAGTAAAAATAAATGTCTCTGGATCTTGATCACACCCAGGCAAAGACATCTGATTCCTTACTGCTAGAAGTAGCCCAGGGAGAATGAACAACTTATATTGCCAGGCATACATACATATTGCCACAAGACACATATTGATTGTAAAATTCAATTATAAACTGCAAGGACAAAACACAGGTTTGTAAAATATAGAATTTACTGTACAATAGGATCAGACTGAACAATCTCTCAACCCATGTGCTTTAACCTGCCTGCAGCGTATCTGGAAGATCGTAACTCCCATGGCTGAAGAAATTGGACCATTCAAGGCAACCACTTGCACTAAGGGACTATGCCCAGCTCTATATAATACTGATCAGTCACCATCTAGGCTGAGCTAAATCCTTCTCATGCACCACAGGATAAACACTATAAGCAGTCAGCAGCCTATTCATTCATCACCTGTCCATTACTAATTCTTCTGAAGATCAAGTTGGACCAATTTATGATATTCTCACACCAACACATTGAAACAAACTCTCTTGTCACCTCAATATGTACAATTGCATTGAGACTATTGGAGTTATATTGGTGTAAGTGACATTGGTGTAGGCAGAATTTAGCCTATTATCTCTGGGAGAGAGATAAGCAACTTTGTTTTTTTGAGTGCTGGTAGAGAGTGTTTGCTATGGGAGAGGTAAATACCAAAAAGGACAGTAAATAAAAATGGGGATATACTGCACTATGAGTTTTTAAGCAGAACGTCCATTGGATTTTTGCTCATTTGATTGTAAATTTGGATTCACTATTCATTCTTAATGTTAGAATCAATTATGACAGTTTAAAATCACCATTGTTGACTATTTAAACTATGATCATTGTAGCAGAAACATCCAGCTTCTCTGGAAGTGGGAGTGGATTTTGGAATTGTCAGTGGAATTTAAATTACCCTCCCCCCCCATGACAGGGGCTGGCTTACCAGGGGTGACACTTAGTGGTTAGGTCTCTAGGTCCCAACTCTCCCTTGTCTCTAGCATCCCTCAGCAGCAATCACACCAACACTGTGGCAGTCCACTTTTTGGTAAGTAGTGTCTCAGCCCTCCAGCCAGGCTACCAGTTGAGTTTGCCCCCTTCTGGGGTAAGAGTCTGACAAAATATATACAGTCTAGTGTCCCCATAAAAAGAAAGGGGTTTCTACCCACCTCTGGGCTCCTGAGGGTGGCACATGTAGGGTGACCATATTGAAAATGGGACACCCCACGGGCCGGCCCGAAGCTCCCCTCTTCCCCCTGCCCGCATGTGGAGCCGGCTGGCCTGAGCCGCTCTCCCTAGCCCTCCCTCCAGTGCGGGGCTGGCATTGCCGCTCACTCCCCCTCCCTAGCACGTTCCTCCACACCCCGCTAGGGGTCACATCCCAGCTTTTTGGCAAAACTGGGCATTTGTCCAGTTTGCTCTTGCCAACTGATCATCAGTTGGCAAGAGCAAATGGAACAAATGCCCAGTTTTGCCAAAAAAGTCGGGGACAGCCGGGACAGGGCCTAAAAAAGGGACTGTCCCAACCAAAATGGAATGTATGGTCACCCTAGGCACACCCTTGACTCAGGGCTTACAGTATCTTTATCCTCTCCAAGAGAGTGAGGTGGGAGGAAGAAAGGGGTTTATGCCCTTTCCACAAAAAAACATCATTGTATGGGAGCCTGGGCCCTCCCTGTCTGCCAGGCTCTGAGCCAGGGTCCTGTGAGAAGCAGCAATAGCAAACATCACAGAGCACTTCATGTCTTCCCCTCTGGGCCACTTCCTACCTCTTGCTTCCCCACAAGACTCAAACTCCTTCACTTAAAAATCCAGCAGAAAACAACAGAAACAACTGAATCTTCATCCTAGCTAGACTCAGCTGGAAGCCTTCTTCTTTGTAAGCTAGCCTCAGCTTCACATTGCCCATGACTGTCACACTCTCCCGCCACCCAGGATTTCAGGCAGGCTGCAGTCTCTGATCAGCCTGTCTCCAGTCAGGCTTCCAGCTCAGGGCTCTGCCTCCCAGTTGTCTCTAAGCCAGGGGTAGGCAACCTATGGCACGTGTGCCGAAGGCGGCACGCAAGCTGATTTTCAGTGGCACTCACACTGCCTGGGTCCTGGCCACCGGTCTGGGGGGTTCTGCATTTTAATTTAATTTTAAATTAAGCTTCTTAAACATTTTAAAAACCTTATTTACTTTATAACTAAACTATTGTTGTATGTATATTATAGACTTATAGAAAGAGACCTTCTAAAAACGTTAAAATGTATTACTGGCACGCGAAACCTTACATTAGAGTGAATAAATGAAGACTCGGCACACCATGTCTGAAAGGTTGCCGACCCCTGCTCTAAGCCCTCAGCCCAAGAGAAAGCTCCCAGCTACTCTTCCCTGGCCCCTTCTCTAGGGCCTGGGAAAGCTAGTGCTTGCAGGCCTCTCCCTTGAAGTAAGGGCTTCTACTATACCCTTATTCAGGAGCTCCCAAGATAGGGCTCTCCTACATTGTCTGCTATTTTTTCCCTTCCTTTTTAGCTATTTCTCCAGCTGAAACAGGCTCTGGAGGTGCAGCAGGGTGGAGTCACCTGGGCCCAAAAGGGCTTCTTAACCCATTCTGTCCCATCTCTCTCAATCACTCACACACACACACCCCTTTTCTCCATCCTGGCTCTTGAATGACTTTGCACTGAAACTTACTTGATTTTTCAAGATTTGAAAGGGAAGAAGAGGGACAGACAGAGTACAACTTATATCTTCCACAAATAGTGAGAAAGTGATACCAATAGGGAGGAATTTATTCCATCACAGACAACCAGATTGAGGTTGTTAAAGTCACACAGCACAGAACTTCATAATCTAAGTCTTTTATATTAGCCTGCACAGCAACTCTTTTCTTTCATGTTGCTCCCCCAAAGCATTGATTGGAGCTATTATTTGTCTCCCTTCAAATTGGGAACAAACACTGCTAGCAATACTCAACCCGTTGTATTCTTACATTGCATTAACTACGATAGAAAAGCCCTATAAACCAAACTACTGTGGGGTTCTGTTTCAAGGATCAGTCTGGGAGAAGGAGGATCCTTCAAGCTCATCTATTCACATGAGCCTGCTCGTATCAATTAATAAAACAGTAAATTTTCCAAATCAGATACGTGCCTAGAGTCAAAATCTTCATCTAGGGCCAGATTTTGGCTGGCACTTAAGTGTTGCACAGTGGAGATGGTGGAGGGGACAGAAGAAGGATCATCCCTTGGTGAACCTACTCCAGGGCCAAGCAGGTGATGAATGAATGAGCTGTATAAATAGCAGTCCCTGTGCTTCAAAGGGATTGGGGAAAGGTGGGGAAGAAGTGAAGTCCTGACCCATTGCCTTCTGCACTGGTTCATAGAGTAGGACCAAAGCTGTGGGGAAAGTAAGGTCCACTTTTAAAGAAATATAGCATCGGGCTCTGCTCCTATAGATGCCAGGAGGAAGAATTCTGCCACCCTGAAACAAAATTCTTTTTTGACTTCCCTCAGGGGTGGTGTGGCTCTGAGACACCCCTAATGTCTAAATAGCACAAGTGTGTGTGTGTGTCCTTAGTGAAGGCACAGCACGTTCTGACAGACATTTATTTCTCATGAAAGGGCAATGTCTTTTAAAATGGCTCTAACTAGTGTTTCCACAAGGTGTTCAATTCTTTATCTGCACCTACCTTGCTATACTCAAACATGCAGAATTTTTTCCTGACTATGAAAATGTCATAGAAATCAAAATAAGTTGCTTCCAATCTGATCCTTATAACCAAAAACCCAATAATCTGTAAAGTATGCAGAAAATAAATTAGCATCATGGGAAATAGCTTTTAACAAGTAAGATGTGATTCATATACCACCAAGTGATCACTGCAAGTATTGAACAGCAAACCAGATTCCACTGAACTTGACATCTGCTCTTGCTGATATCTGATGTATGCTTCAAGAATAATGAATAATAAATAACTGACTTTCTTGCTGTAACAATTGTTTGCAAAATTTCAGCTTGAATTATCACAACAGGTCAAGTCTTGTTATTCTTCCCCAGTGTGTCAGTTCATTCAGAATTTTGCATTCATCACCTTCCATGCTGAATTGTACGTTCATTGTACATAATAAATATAGTTGGCTTGCTCTAGTTCCCTCTGAAGCTAATACGAGTTCCACTTTACCTTCTACCCACTTCACTGCCTATTGATATTGGATGCGTGTCCTGAAAAGAAGCGTCTATCTCAGGACCTTAATCAACAAGATTCTAAAAGGCTGACTCTAAAGGAAGGAAGAGGAAAGCAGGACACATCTGGTTTGGTCTATTTCTATCTGTCGTAATGAACCTTCAATGGCATAATTTTTAATATTTTCTATGTCTTGCAGTTGGCATTCAGGGCTTAAATTGTGCCATCTTGTGGTGGCTTGTAAGTGGTGGGTTGTTGGGGTTGTTTTGTTTTGGGGGAGAAGCAGCACCTGCCATCTTGTACTCCAGAATCTAAGCTTTCATTCATAAAATGTCACTAGCATTTATGGCAATGAAGACAATCTTGAAAATGTTAACCATGTGTAAACCAAATACAATATAGTCTGCAGACAGCTTATAACTCTGAGAAGCTTGACCTGGCTCTTTCATCTCAGGGGTTGGTAACACTTACAGTTGAAGGATGATCATACTATTGCCCCTTTTTGACTTGAGCCAAAGTTTGGGGCCCTGTGCGTGTTCCAGCTGGAAGTAGAAATTGATGGTATCAGGTATTTCTCTGATGCAATTTCTTTATTTACAAAGAATGTACAAAGTCCCATATCTCTGAACACAGAAGAAATCAAACAGAAAACATTATTTTGCTCACAGAACCAAGAGCACTCTTTTTAGCCTGAATGCTGCAAAAACTTCTTCCCAGGTTTCTTCCAGGGTCAGACATGCTTTCAGCTGTTCCTTCAGGCTGCCTCTCTCATTCCGTCTGTTCCTGCCTGACCTCAGTTTCTGTGAAATCCTTCTTCTCACACATACCCAAAACAATACTCAGCCAAAAGCTTGTGAGTGGGTTCACACACCTTTTGTTTGCTTACAGTTATGTTTATTGAGGGGTGTGTTCAGACCTACTAATCTCAATGGGGTTTTAACTCAGCCCACAACAAGATTTCACCCAGCTCATAACAGTATTATGGAGATCTACACAATCTACTTTGAGGAATATCTTATTTTGATATTGACATACGTGAGTGAAGCTTGGGTTTGGAGCAGTTTGGTAGAATATCACCAACTGTTTTCACAATCTGACCCCTGGAACCAACAAGCCACATGGGAAGCAAAGAAACCATAGAGGCAAGTGAGCTTCACTAAGTGGGAACAAAGTGAGAGGAGCTTGATTGCGAACAGCAAAGACGGTATCCTGAGCTCTACCAAAGAGAAAGCCATGCCCAATAAGTCTAGCAGAGTTATGGGGAGCAATTAACCCAACCATATGGGAAGGAACCCAAAGAATGGATGATCACATGTTGAACATTTGCCCATCTGCTGTGAGTAGGGTCTCAAATGTTATTCCTGCACCTCAAATGGATGCAGCCTGGTGTGTTGGCATAGCTTGGGAGAACACCACTACTTTATTTACAGTTCAAACCTGCAAGCAGTTATGTCAGTATGTGCAGACAATATTCAGCACAGCACTGGCTTTTAGCTGTGTTTAGTAAAGTGCAGTGTTGTTGTAGCCATGTTGGTCCCAGGATCTGAGAGGTGGATGAGGTAATATATTTTATTGGACCAACTTCTATTGGTGGAAGAGACAAGCTTTTGATCTGCACAGAGCTCTTCTTCAGGTCTGGAAAAGGTAACCAGAGTGTCACAGCTTAATACAAGGTAGGACAGAATTAAAACCTGTTTTAAAGAAAACTAAACTGATCCTTTTTGATTGTCTACTGATTTCTTGCTGCCCAACCCCTTGATTTCAGGGGCTGCCACATCCCATTATTAGAGCTGGCCAGGCAATGGTCTGTGAAAAAAGTTACATTTTTGGAAAATATTTTGTCTCAAATAAGAACAAACCTCCAAAAGCTTGAGATTTTTTCCATGGAACTGGAAAGACCAGAAGCGGCAGGAACACTTTGATGTTTTCAAAGTGAAATATGCTCCCTGGAGGCACTTGGGAGCCTAGAAGTCCTGGCTCCACAGCACCCCACCACAATAGCAACTGCAGGGCTAGGGAGCCTGGAAGCTGTAGGCTTTCGGAAGCCAGGGCTCCCAGGTAGGGATGGGAGAAATTTTTCAGGTAAAACTTTTCTTCATTAAAAAATGTAGGTTCAGATCAACCAAAACATTTGGTAAATTTTCCTTGTTTTGGTTGGGAATAAAAAATCCCAAAGTTGAAAATGTTTCATTTTGATATTTTCAAACTGAAATGTTTTCATTTTTGGATTCAAAAATTACTTTTTGTTCTAGAATTTTCTTTTCTTTTCTTTTTTTTTAAAAAGTTTAAACTCAAAACTGAAATATATTTCATTTTGGGTCAAACAAACCCCAAAACAAAATATTTTGACACTAAAAAAAAGAAGAAGAAGACAGTTATCTACTCAGCTCTACTCCAAGGGCTTTCTGGCCCCCAATCCTTGGCAGCCCACCAGGTGAACTCCAAAGAGGTGGGGAGCATGGGAGCTTGGAAGCCAGGGCTTCCAGGCTCCTCAGCAGCTCACCAGGCAGGCTGCCAAGGAGCTGGGAGCCTGAAAGCCCAGGCTTTACCACAGGTCTTCAGGGGGCTGCTGAGGAGCCAAGGAGGAGGCAATGCATTCCATCAGAAAATTTCCAACCAGGTCTACCCATTATAGCCCTCTCAGCTCTAGTTCTAACCCTTGAGAAATATGCTCAGCTGATATTAGATCACTTTGTTGTCGGTATCATTTCATGACATTCCAGGATACAATCCAGCCAGTGAGGGGTAGTGTCACCACCTGCCCTGTAACCTGGGGTGTCTCACAATGCTTTGCTGCTATAGCTCCCAACCTAGGCCCCTCACAAACAGCCAAACAGCATGCAGGTCCCACCCTGAGTGTCTGTGTATAGCTGCAACCTGTCAGCAACACTCCAGCCACACTCTGGCTTCCACCAGCCTTGGTTACCACTTGCAGGGTGACCCCCAACAAACACACACAGTCCTGAATTTTCCCCCAAAAAGAGTACTGGACAGTTCAGATATTTTAGGTTGGTTTGGTTACCCCTCTCCAGGGATCAATATCCAACAGTTTGCTACCTTAAATGGAGTTACCCACACAATTCAGTTTAAACACAACACTGGATTAGTGTTGATTAAAGAAGAAAACAAAGTTTATTTAACTACAAAGTGATTACAAGTATAAGACACTAAAGTCAGAAATGGTTACAAGGGAAATAAAGATAAAATATTTAGTGTAGACGCGATAAATCGATCCCCGATCGCTCTGCCGTCGACTCCGGAATTCCACTACGACGAGAGGCAGAAGCGGAGTCGACGGGGGAGCAGCGGATGTCAATCCCACGCCGCGAGGATGCAAACTAAGTGATTCTAAGTCGATCTAAGATACGTCGACTTCAGCTACACTATTCTCGTAGCTGAAGTTGCATATCTTAGATCGATTCCCCCCACCCCCAGTGTAGACCAGACCTTATACTAAAATTTAACAAACTAGACATGGTTACCACATGATCCCAGTAACATTGCTGACCAAATTCTCAGGCCAGGATCTGCTCCCAAAGTCCAAAGGCTATTCCCTTTGTCTTCTTAGGTGAAAGAGAGAGAGATGGATAGGGAGAGATACCCTGAGGTGTTTTGCTCCTCACTTTTATAGGCCAGTCCCTCTTTGAAATGCATTTACCTGAGGGTTACCTCTAGATAAGGTTTATTCTCACTGTAAAGACAGGGACAAGGAGTCTCCCGGTGACAGAGGTTTCATGCTGCTTGCTAAAATGTAGGTCTGTTTGTTCCTGCCCCCCTGCCTTGCCAAAGAATGGCCACTTCATCTGTGATGGCCCATCAACTTTGATGACACCTGGGTAGAGGCATCAGCTTGTCCTTTGTGTTTGAAAAACTGGTTTACCCAGACTTGTCTGGTAAACACATCTCAGATAATCTCCGTTTATATTTATAACTAGATATAATGTTGCTGCACACATTTCATCATGATATTATTGACCAGTGAGTTTATTAGTTTTAAAATGATACCTCACAAGGCATATTTTGTACAAAGATTATTAGAATAGTGTGCAGGTTGTTAATACAGGACTGCATTCATTCACACATCTCAACATTGTTTCTTTCATTTTGTATATATCTAAATGCTGGTATTGCTATATGATGCTTTATTTCTCTACTCTAGTCCTCATCCAGTTCCAATTAATGTCAATGGAAAGATTCACATTGATTTCAGTGTGAATTGGATCTGGCCCTAGAGTCGCTTCATCAAGAAGACTCTTTCTAACATTTTTTTTTTTGCATTAGCACCGCAGATGTTTGATCCTTCAAATGTGGCATTTATGGGTCCAATACTGCTCTCATTGAAATCAGTTGGAGTTTTGGGATTACTCCAATCAGAACAGGATTAGGCTCAGACAGGAGTGCCGCCAGCCTTTTCGGCGCCCTAGGCAGCGGAAGGTCCTGCCCCCGAAATGCCGCCCCCGACAGCGGCGGCGGAAGGTCCCGCCCCCAAAATTCCGCTGACGACCCGGGCGCCGGCGCCCCCCAAATAGTAGCGCCCTAGGCAACCGCCTAGGTCGCCTAATGGGTTGCGCCGGCCCTGGGCTCAGAATGTATTGAAGCAGACTGATCATTAATATTTTGTCTATTTAGTGGAATAATTAATCGAGCAGCTTTTAAAATTGTTGAGTGCTAAAGGGTAGTCTACATCAGAACACCAGCACTCATTAAAGATTCCATCCAATCCCACAATATTTTTGCTGATCTTTTGCATTAGCGCACTTCCCTTTTTCTCCTAATTAAATCATGTTTTTTCCTAGGCTTTGATTAGTTCCCTTGTTTCTTAATTTCACAAAAGCAATTTGGGATAATTATTTTTTAGACGTGTTTACTATATATATGATCATCTGATCTTAGTTTCCCCAGGCCAAACTATACAGTATGTACTTTTTTTCCCCCAAGCAGCTCTAGTATTAAATAATTATATGCTCATAAAAAAATCACTAGTAAGTTTGTTTGCAAAGTACTTCTTTGTGTACTGATGTACTAAAGGTTAGCAGTTTACTGAGATCTCCACTTTTTATATATAATTAGGCTGGGATTTGATCTTCCCTTCAGTAAAAGCAAATCGACGTCTCTCATTTAATGTTTTTATTTTTAATTAACTGCTTCACGAAGTTAAGCTTGTTAACAACGGTGTTGGTCAATACATAAAGATATCTTAGCTATGTAATTATCATAACAATGCACTTTTGTACTTAGGAAAATAGCAGCAAAAAATACAAAAAAAATTTTTGTTGTTTTTCTTTTCTCCCATTTCTTGTATTTTGACCTTTTAATTGTAAAGAAGCTGCTGAAAATTTGCCTAAAGCAGAGCCATAGTAACACTGTCCCATTGATCCAGAGGTGTTTATTCCACAAGCATTTGATGTTTTATGTACTAACTTCCCCAAGCCAATATAAGGCCAAATTCTGCTCTCAGTTACAGCAATGTAAATCCAGTGTAACTGTACGGATGATAATTTATCCTGCTGTAACAAAGCAGAAGTTGGTCCTATACTGGTTTGGCGAAGTAAGCACATGAAGCATCATTCTAACTAATAACCATGACAGCAAAGGGAAAGGGGGCAAACTGCTGCAGGGAGGCTGATGGGCAAACAGAGGGTGTGGGGGCCTCACCAGCCTAGTGCAGCTGGGGGAGGGACAAGCCCAAGGGGAGAGGGAGGACATGTGCACCAGCATGCGCTTGTGAGCAAAGTCCCAGCTGCTGGTGGAAGTCCCAGCTGCTGGTGGAGGCGCATAGCTGCATTGGCGAGTGGAGGCAGTCCCAGGTGGTCCGTGGGAGTCGCAGAGGGGATAATGGTGGTAGTAGGGGAGCAGATGAGTCCATGCTCCCCGCTGACAGCACCAATAACGACCGCCTTGCTATCAGCAGAGACAATGATGGAAACAAAGACTCAGTCCAGGTAACAGCACCAGTCCCAGCAGCAACAGCACCTCTGCAACAGCCTCCTCCAGCAACAGCAGTAGCAGCAACTTCTCCGACAGCAACAGCAGCTGGTAACTGACCAGAAGAGGCCCTGGTGGTGGTGTGTCAAACTGCATCTCTGGGAGGAAGGTCAGCAGGCTCCCAAACAGCAACAGACAGCGATACAGCAAGAGGGGTCCTGGCTGGGGTGGCTGCAGGGAGTGATTAGTTGGGCCTACGCTCTAATCCCTTAGAGGCCAATTCCTTCCCCAAGAGAAACTGATTGGGGGTAATGATCTAATCAGTCTGGTGGGCTGAGTTGGGTAAGAACTCAATTGACCCCATCAGCCCAGAGTTGATAAAAAGAGGCACAGCAAGGAAGTGCAAGGGGAGAGAGGAGAGAAAGAAGGAGGAACAGGGCTAGTCACAGAGAGGGCTCAGAGTAGGCAGACCTCTGTTCCCTTCAGGTCCTGCTGATCAGACCTAAATCCTGGCAAACACTGTAAATAGGTGGAAGCACAGGGGACTGTGGTGATATGGGTGAAGAGGACTTGAAAGCACACCTGAGGGACTCTGTGCAGTTTCTCCAGGGAAGAGGATGGAGTGGAGCAGGGCCCATGTTACAGTGCCTATTAACCATTACACTAGGACAGCGGTTCTCAAACTGTGGGTCATGATCTCCTTTGAATGGGGTCACCAGGGCTGGCTTAGACTTGCTGGGGCCTGGGGCTGAAGCCTGAGCCCCACTACCTAGGGACAACGCCAAAGCCTGAGGGCTTCAGCCCTGGGCGGCAGGACTCAGGTTTCAGGCCCCCTGCCTGAGGCTGAAGCCCTTGAGCTTCAGGTTTGGCCCCCCTACCCAAAGTGGTGGGGCTCGGGCTTTGCTCCCCCCCGAGCAGTGGGACTTGGTGGGCTCAGGCTTCGGTCCCTCCCCCCCCCCCCCTTCTGGGATCATGAAGTAATTTTTGTTGTCAGAAGGGGATGCGGTGCAATGAAATTTTAGAACCCCTGCACTAGGAAAAACTGGAAACTTTCAGAAGCTACTTAAGAATTTCTAGTCCAGGCTGCTATCAAATATTTCTCCAAATCCCCTGCTAACCGACACACATACCAAATCAACTGCCCACTGAATTTTGGACCTGCTGTTAGAACTTTGGGAACTGGACATTGGATAGGTCAGTGGGTCGAGCAGAAAGCCAATTGGCAGCCAGAACACCTTCTTGTAGAGATTAGTATCAGTGTGCAGGAATAAAAAAAAGTGCATCATTACACAGCCTGCAGATGTGTGTTGGATGCTGTATTGCTAGCCCTGCCTAGTAGTACTAGTTTGGAAAAATGAACTTCATTATCCACTCCTAATCCTTTGTCACAGGTTTTAAATCTCCCCCACCCTCTTTCCTGGATATCAGCAGAAATATGCCATGGAAAACTGACACAGAGGTCCATTGATGGTTTACTACTCTGTGTCAGCAACTCTTGTCAGGCATGACACAGATTATGACAACAGCGTGTTGGAGTAGTGGGTATGTAAAAGATGTTGTGTAATATATCATTTGAGAACTAATGACACACTGGTGATTTATATCATTGTGAAATGTATATATTAACACTATGAGTAATGAAGAATACTCACAGATATTATGTTTTAATATCAGTGACCGATATCTGTGACCAAACAAAGGGAGAAACAGGTTTTCAGCCAGACGAGAGGGAAGGCAGCTATCTACCTGTCTCCAATGTAAATTAAATAAGGTGTGACCAAAGACAAAGAAAATCACATTTACACGCAAGGTAAACAAAGACATAAGGGGCAAGTGGGGGAAAAGATGACCACTTAGTCTCAACAGAGAATGAGACTGCTCCCACCTGGAAGACTTCCTGCCTCTTGAAGCACAGTCAATGAACTTTGGGAACATAAGGAGTCAGAAAAGCCATTTTGGCATCCTTCACCCAAAGAGACAAAAGTACCAAGCACTTTGATCTCGGTGAAGGGTCCTAGTCAGAGAGTCTGGTCAGCCATGCTGGAAAAGACACTTGGCCAGAAACACTTCTTTGAACAAGAGATACTACTCGTTTGTTAAATTAAGTTTTAGTCTTAGAAGCATACTTTTGTTTGCTTGTAACCCTTTCTATCTTTATTCCTTACTTTTGGTGTCACTTAAATCTATGCCGTTTTTATTAATAAGCTTATTTTACTGTTAATAATAACCAACACAGTGCTATGAGTGAAAGAAGAGTGTTTGTCAAACCCCAGTTAAATTAATGAGCTGCTGTTTACTGTCTCTGTAAAGAAGCAGCAAATTTAATAATTTCTGTAAGTGTTCCAAGAGAAGGACGGACACTACTGGGCAGATGGTTTGGAGGAAATTCAGGACTATGGTGGGGATGTTGGGGGTCACCCTGCAAAAAGTAACTGGATGGTGGAAGCCAGAGTATGAGCTACATGCTCATATGCTAACTGTTGATGTCAGAGCTGTTAGCCACAACAGCATAGCATTTAAGGCACGCAGAGTTGGAGGGTAGGGGGTGACACTGGTCTGGGTTGAATCCCAAAACATCGCATATACAATGCTCTGTTTCCTGAGAAATGACATTTCTCTCAGCATTGTGCAGGTTTCCTTTCTTCTTCATACCTTTTATCATCTTATTGTTGGTAATCTAGATCTCACTTCACCAACTGTTAGCAATAAGAGTGTATGGCAAGGCTGGATGAAGGTAATACGGATGGCAATGCCAGGCCATGTTCATGCCCCTGCCCTGGGTGGCATTAGTAGGGGCTACCTACATCAAAGCTGTCAGCTGGGCTTGTTGGGGGATGAAGTAGCATCACCACTCCAAGTTGGCTGGGCTTCTCCTCCCTGGATCACCATTCTCTGCCGTCAGGCAGGTTGGTCTATACTGCAGGGGAAAGCCTCAGGCTGCACTCCCCAGCCCTGGGAAATTTCTGGTACAATGCAAAAAGGGCAATAGGTTGAATTTTGTACACAAACTGGCCAGTTTGTTAACTACATCCTAAGGTTTTTGTTTTGTTTTCTGTTCCTCACTAAAAGCCTGGCTAGAGTTTAACATTCATGGGTCTAAGAAAGCGTGCACTGAGCTGAATGGGGACTTACACTTTTCGAGCCCCATCCTGCTCCCATTGAAGTCACTGAATTCATTGAGAGCAAGATCAGGCCTTTAAATATGCCTGCTAGCATAACTATTCATACAGTATTACCTATTCTAATTGGATTAGCCCTCAGTTAAATTTGACAAAGTCATTGTATGAGAAGTATTCTAACTCTGTGGCCTCATAACCTGGGTGACCAGTGTTTGATAATAAAACCTTTGTTCATAGTTGTTCATAGCCAGTGTCCTTCCTTCTCCACTCTCACAGGAAGAAGCTGCAGAAGAGGACAGAGAAGGCAGAACACTACAAAGCTCCTTACTTGTAAGTACAGTCAATGGAGTGAATAACTCTCCTTCCATTGCACAGGCTATTAATACAAGTAGATTTTATTCATACTAACAGAGGAGAAATGTCTGTTGGGCTGCAGGTGCAGTATTGTGCAATGGGCATGCTCAGCTTAACTCTCCATGCACACCAGTGACAAGCTGTCTTGAAAAGATTATAACTAAATATCACTGCTGCTGTATTAGGCGGAAATATTAGTATGACATAACATCCACCAAAAGGAAAATCCTTCAGTTGCTCTTCATCAATTGCTTTTCATGTCTGATTTGTTAATACGTCTGTCTTGAGTATAAACTGACACAGCTTCTTTTTATGTGCCAGGAAGCTAACAAAATGTGAATCAAGCAAAATTCCTTCCTGGAAGCTTTAAACACTTATAGCTTTGTGAGATCACAGGGATCTTTGTATCATTCTTCCCAGTTCCGCCAGCTCTTTCAAGTGATACCAAATAAAAATTATGTTGTGATGTATGAGAGGATATTGTGCCTCCTACAGAGCTCACCCAAGATTGCATGAAGGAATGAAAAATATGGATGCATGTTCTCTGTCAACTCCAAACATATAGATAGCATTAAGGCCGAGACCCTCAACTGCAGCTGAGCAAAGATACACAATGCAACCTGCCAAGCGTGACGACATCTGGTCCCCAACATAAACTGGCACAGCCATGGGGCTGCTATAATTTGCACTTACTGACAATAGTCTCCCTGTGCAAGGAAAAAACAACACCACACATGCACACACACCAGTAGCCAGTTAAGCCAGCTCTAGGGATGCTTAACATCAGTGGCAGAAGATAAAGCAGCTGTCTCACAGGGCAGGGTCTGGCCCTATAGGTCTACCAAAGACAATTTTTTCAGTTAATTTTGATTTATTGTTTTCTTGTGATAAGGAAGATGGAGGAATGTTTAGGAAAGAGTACTGTGCCTCTCACAAGCAGTTTAACATCTCACTACATATTCCTTTATAGCTATATTACAGACAGGCATGCGGTGGAAATGGTCTCCAAATGGATTTAGCAAATTTCCATCATCTTTAGCAGCCTGTGTTTTATTGCTCATCTCACCAGGGTAAGAAGGTATTCCACATGTTAACAACTAAAACATCACTTCCCTTTCATCCTCTTTGTAGATCACACAGTACTAAAGCCCACCCCTGCTCAGATGTTATAATTTATATGGTGCCAAAAAGTAGGCTCTATGGCTCTTTAGAAAAGAAATAAAAGACACAGTCCCCCTCCTTGCCTTGAGTTGTTTACAATATAGGTGATATGCCCCATGCTGGTCATGTTGCAATAGCCATAGAACTAACCCATAAGGAGTTAGGTAAGTGCTGCTGTTTGAAGTATCTTTTTTGATAATTGCTTTAAACAAAACAATAATAATGAGACAAACTTAGCAAAACCATCAATATCAAATGAGCAGTTATCAGACCCTTAAATGCTGTCTCCATTTTCTACAACACACCAGTTTGTGCCCACTGGTGTCATTAACGCATTAAAGGGCAGCATTAGTGGGCTCTGAAGACTGTTCCAGCCAGTCCTCTCTGCAAGTGGGCACAGGCCTTGAAATAGACAGCGTAAAGTAGGAAAAAATTGAATAGTTCCTAGGGCTTCATGGCAATATGAGTTTTCTATTTCCAGGGAGGGAAATTAAATTATTTTGAACACAAAGATGAATTACTTTAGGAAACTAGCTACTAACCAGTGCGTATACAAGCAACCTGTGTTGGAGCAGCTCACAGGTGCAGCACCGCAGAAATATTCTAGAGAGGCATGACTCTTTCCTTGTTCTTCCCTTACTGTCAGAGGTAGTAAACTACTACGGCCCATACAGATTACTATTCCCCACACATGCTGGTTCAGTTGTGTTGGAAAATGTCCTGGGGAGGGAGACCAAGACTGACTATTCACTTTCCCACCCCCACCCCCTCACGTCCTCTCCCTGCAAGTGGGGGAGGGAGAAGTACCAGGCTGGAAGCTCCTGCTTACCTACCTCCCATCGCATGCCTTAGTATAGGGTTGCCAGGTGTCTGGTTGTCAACCGGAACACCTGGTGGAAAAGGGACCTTCCCCAGCCCAGTGAAAATGAGTGAGTGAGCGAGTGAGAGTGGGGAAGAGCGAATGACGGAGGGAGGGGGGATGGAGTGAGCGAGGTGGGGCCTCAGAGAAGGGCAGGGCAAGGGTGTTCGGTTGCAATCAAATTTCAAATATGACTTGACAATTCCACAACCCCTCCCAAATTAGAAACCAGGGATTGATAGTGGAAATGCTGACAAATCCTTCAGTGTGCTATGGAAAGGTGCTGCTTTAATGTGCATACTCCTTCCTGACATTCTCTTAACTGCAGTTAACTAGGACCTTTATATAAACTTTATCTCCTTTACAAATGAATAGTCTATTTATTGTATCATTTTGAAACTCTCATTTCATGGTGAATTAAAAACCAAAATACTCTTGGAAGCATTGTTTGTTCTTCATGCTGTTTGTTCTAACAAGTGCAGTGTTCCCAACTGGAGAAGGAAGTGTATGAAAACTTCACAGGTAAGGGAGAGGGAGAAACCAAGTATAGCTTTTGCATCAGTTTAGTCAATCTGTCACAGGCCTTTTTTTTTTTTTTTTTTTTTCCAAACCTGATGTGCTTTTGTAAATGGTACTATAAAAATATCAACAAAAACTGTTTAGTGTGAAAATGAAATGTGTCTGTCCCAGGGGAAGGGAGAGTCTCAGGGCAAATTCTGCTATCCCACAAGATTGTGTCCCCCAGCTAAAGCTGGTCAAAGATGTTTCACTGATTTTTTTAGATGAAAAATGCTTTTCAGAAAAATGGACCTTTTTGCAAAAAAGGTCTGTTTTCATGGGAAATTTTTAGGTTTTCTTTAGTTTTGATTTGATTCAAATTTGAATTTTTTTCAATGAAAAAAACAAAAATGTTCTGTTCTCTATTTTTGGGGGGGGGGGGGGGGGGGGGGAGGAGGAAAAATTTCCAAACCAGCCCTACCCACAGCATTCTAAGCCTAGTGAGAGCCACCCACCAGAAAACCAAAGATGGTATCTTAACTTGTGTCTCACGGAAGTACAGAATACCAACATGAAGGCCAGTGGAACAGCCAATAGAGTATTCCAAAATGAAGTCTTGATGCTGCTTCCTTCCCCAGGACTCCCTGCAGCTGATGAGTGCTGAATGGATTAGAAGTCACACTAAAATCCTGAGTTGATAGGGGGTGGGCAGGAAAGGAGCCATTAACCCTTCCCCCTCTCCCAAAAATACTTAGCAAGGAGGGAAGGAGCATCTCTCCCAAGACATAAGAGTGGCGGGGGAGGAGGAATGCGGGAGCATGAAGGAAACAAACAAAATACAATCATCAGGGTCAAAGGCATGAGGAAGTTAGGATTAGCCATTAAAACACTAGGCTGGGATTTGGGAGAATGAGGTTCTATTTCTGTAGGGATATTAAAGAAGGTACTAACAGTGATTCCCCCAAGTGACAGTGACCCCCCCCCCCCCCAATTTGTCCCCCACACTTTAAAATCCAACAGTTTCACCAAGTACAAAAATCTCTTGGGTCTTCTGTTAAAACTTGTAAACTACTGTCTGTGTAAAACTTGTAAGCCATGGATTGTATCTGTTCTTAGAAAGATACTTTATTGCTATGTAAAACTTGCAAACAGTCAATTGACTCTGTTCTCTAAGCATGCTCTGTAATTGATACAAGGTAAACAAACGCTATGAGCCATTAAGTGACTTTCACTCCATTGTAACAGCAATGGCTCCTAGGAACAGATCCCCACCCTCTGTGATTAAATGGAATGTATGTTGATGAATGCTTGATGTACATGAATGGTTAGGGAGGTGCCAGCCTAGAAAGGGAGTATTAATCGGCCGAAGAATGTGTCAAGTGGACCACCAGACAACCCCCCCCCCCCCCAGGGTAAACTGGGATCCACCCCATCACCTGGAAGGATGAAAAACACAAACTTTGGACAGTGTGGAGCCACCAGGAATGTGCCATCTGCTGATTGAGTCAGCAACAGCAGGATGAAACAGCTCCCATAGACTAACATAGGAATTAATTCCTATAAGAATGGTCTCTCAAGACTGAGGACTTTGAGTCTCTGGTTCTGCTACCATCCTCTAGGAGCATCAGGTGCGCACCTGACATGGACTCGGCTCCACTCTCGTGGACAGGATACCTGGCCAGTATTCTGTCACGAGCAACTTCCAGGCTGGTAACTATAACATCTATACAGAACTTGAATGAATGATTGTGTGAATATATATATATATATATATATGTAAGTACATAAGAAATAAGTAGTAATAGGAGTAAGTAGTCAAACAACGTTGTTTACTGTTATCTTTTGTTTTATTATTATATTTACAATAAATGTGACATAAATGTCTTATCCCCTTTAATAAGATCCTGCTGGTTTTTATTTTATTGGTCTAATATCATTGGTATAACATTCCCTGCTCCAACACTGACTTCCTGGGTGACCTTGGTTAAGTCATCTAGCCTCTCTGGGCCTCAGTTTTCCATCTGTAAAATTAGAATAATAGCACTTCCCTATTTCAGAGGTGTTATTAGAATAACTATATTAAAGACAAGGAGGTGCTTAGGTACTATACTAATGGGGGACATATAAGTATCTAAAATAGAAAGTTGCAGTCAAAATGGCTTTTGATTTCTACTTCCCCAGGAAGCATTCCTGGAATGGGTGGAGCTTTGAAGTGAAGCTTCATATGAGAATGTTCCCCTCCATTGTGGTGGTGATCAAATTATTTTCCATAAAGGGAGCATTTCTTCATACCTGATTGCTCATCATTACAATAGATAGTTGAAGTGATACCCTGGGAATGAGAACTTCAGTTTTCTGTTCTAGAAATAATCTCTCTCTGTGTTGGATGCCATTACATAGTGTTTTCCTTACTTAAGCAGCCTAAATGTACCAATGACCATTTTATATAGCACAACATCCAACATGACTTATTCTGATCCGGACACCGTAATTGGGCAGTCAGTTATCCTGAACGTACAGCTTTCATTTATGCAGACAATATGGATTTGTAATTCTCTGGTGAGTTCCCCTTCCTTGGTAAACACATGAAACAAACACGAGAAAATAGGCAGGAAAAGACTACTAATGGCAGATTACATAGAAAAAAAGTGGTTTTTTTACCAACCCATGCTATCTATCTTCTCTGCCATGCCCCTTGGTCTTTTAGTTACTAATCCATCACCTGGTTTTCTGAATTAGCAGATAGCAATTATGCACTCATTCTTGTAGAGTATAAAAACAAATCCTTAAACTTTGATGGAGTATTTCCATATAAAACAAGGTTTTCCAGTGTTAGTATTCCACCCATAGACTCAGACGGTGCAAATACTAAAAAACAGAGTCAGAGACATTTCCCAATGTTTTACATATTTTCCCACATTAAAGAAAGATAAAAACCCACAACCTAGAGAACCTGGTCTAGAATAATAAATCTCCATAGTATTTTAACCATTTTTCAAAAAAATGTATGTATCTTTCATGCCCCTCTTTTGATTTAACTGTTTCTAAAAGGGCCAAAAAATTAAACATTTATCTAGGTTGGGGTTTTTTAGGAGAAATTCTCTGCAATCAAATGTTCTCCACAGAATCTTTTGTAATAAGGAACAATAGTGCCACCAAGTGACTAGATGTTTTTCCCAGAAAATCATTAGTTCCAGATTCCTTTTCTATGGCTTTAACTTCATCAAAATTAATGAATCAACACCAATGTAAACTATTTATCAAATCCTTTCCCCTAACTTCTTAGCATCCTGGATCTTTTGATTACTTTGGTCTTTAAAGCACGATGCTGCTGAAAAAGGACCACAGAATTTAACCATTCTATGAAGAGTGTGTATCACAAGGGAAAGATTTTCTTTTTATTTCACTTGGTGTCTCTTCAAATCAGATGAAATCTTTGTCATCCATTTGCAAATGATATACACAGGTATTTCAACTCCACTGTTTAATCTAAGCACAAAGCAAAAGAAGGAACAGTGCAGCCTTCCCCTACATTTGGAAGGGATATTCAAGAGTTTGTATCAGATGACCTAGTCCATTTCATGTAGCGACTGATTTTAATACTAGGAATGTCTTAGTGAAAAGGTCTTTGTTTTGCTCAGCACAATAATTGAACATCTAGACCAGGGGTAGGCAACCTATGGCACGCGTGCCGAAAGCGGCACGCGAGCTGATTTTCAGTGGCACTCACACTGCCCGGGTCCTGGCCACTGGTCCGGGGGGATCTGCATTTTAATTTAATTTTAAATGAAGCTTCTTAAACATTTTAAAAACCTTATTTACTTTACATACAACAATAGTTTAGTTATATATTACAGACTTATGGAAAGAGACCTTATAAAATTTTAAAATGTATGACTGGCACACGAAATCTTAAATTAGAGTGGATAGATGAAGACTCGGCACACCACTTCCAAAAGGTTGCCGACCCCTGCTCTAGACCTACTGAAAATAAAAATTCAATATTTCTTGAGATGGGCTAACTTCCTTAATTGAACAAATGATCTCTTTTGAATCTAGTGCCTAGACTCTGTGGTGACTGGTTCTCTAGGACTATCTATATTTGGTACATTTGTCAGGGGTGGGGTGGAGCCTTAGGGTTTGCTAAACTGCAGAATAATTTTGTATACTTTGTTTAATTTTGAAGAAAATATTAATACAGGGCAACAATACTGAACTTTTTTTGAAAAGGCTGCAAAAAATAAATCCTAAACCCCAACAGAGGATTACTGCCATTTTGAGAAGCTCAGATTGCACACTTAGATACCTTCATTGGCATACCCAGTTCTACATTTGGGCACCCAAACCAGCACCTACATCTTAAAAACAGGTAAATGGGCACCTATGTAGCCAACACCCTATGGTTCCAGATGCTACTGTCCCACTGCACCACCAAACATGCATCATCATCATCTGCTGTGGAGAGATAACTCTAACTTAGCTCCCCTTTCTTCAGTTGTAGCTGTTACTACCATTACAACACTTTGGCCCACCATGGACGTCATCTTTACAATAGAGGAGAGAAGGATATATGAAGGAGAGGATGTGATCATAGTTTGAAGTGCAGATCTTTTTTTTTTTTATTTAGGTGCACTATCATAGGGTGCTTTAAGAGCAGGTGCTCTAAAATGGCATTTCACAGGCCTTCTTTAGAGGTTCTGTTTTGCAAATATTTGATTTTGCCTCTCTTTATTTCTTTTTCATTCTCTGACAGAAAGTGGCACCAAAGTGTCATTTGTGGACACCCGGAACCAGCCTCTTAAAATGTCTCACTCCCCATTTCTAATACATTTGGTAAAAGAATGGGTTCACTGATGCCTATTTCAGCACCTTAGTCCTCCCCACAAGATTATTCAATATGGAAAAATGTGAATATCATTTCACCAGCTGATTATCCTTATCCAGACAGGTTACTGGTATGTTCTGATATGATTTAACAGCAATTCAGGCTAAGGCTGATATGTTTGCCAAAAATGTAGTTCACTGGGAAGAGAAAATGGACCCTTTAGAACCGTTTCCCAAAGTGTGGGACACTGCCCCTCCAGAGGGTGGGAATGGATTTGTGTAAATTAAGATGTGTAGACTCTTAGCTACATAAACTGGGGTTGAAGTATAGAGGGTCACGATTGGCAGAAAGGGGGGCTCACTTTTCAAAGATTGGGAATTAATGCTTTAGAACAAGAATTTAAAACCAAACACTCTCAAAATCAGGGCCATGCATGGGGAATTAGATCAAGCTAAATCACTGGCCAGGGCCAGCCTTATGGGTGGGTGATGTGGGCAACCACCCAGGGTGCCATGGTCAAGAGGCAAGGAATGGGGCAAGGCCTGGGGTACGAAGTCATGGAAGGGACTCGGACAAAGGGGGGAGGCAGCAGGGCCCGGGAGTGAAGGGGAGGGGTGGGGAGCCTGGGGAGGCAGTGGGGGCCAGGAGTGTGTGTGGGGGGATGGATAGGGAGGCAGCGAGCGTTAGGGGTGCTAAAATACAAGTTCGCCCAGGGCACCATTTTCCCTAAGGCTGGCCCTGTCACTGGCTACTCTCAAGCATGATGTACTGCTTCATCCTGAAGTGACACTTTAGAACACACCAGTAATAAGTATATTTATTTTACAGGAACTAGCAGAGTTTTGTTTAATATTGTATTTTGAACATATCCAGCTAAAACCTAAGTTTCCCTATCATAAGTGGGAGAAAAGAATGCAGTTCAAGCTTCTGCTCATTCATGACTTCCTTGAACTATGATTGTATCCTTTTGGATATTTAAATTATAAAAACATTTGGCCCAATTCAACTGCAGCCTAAGCAGGTGAAACTTAATTGATCCTTTGGCACCATGGCTGAATTAAGCCCTAAGTGTTACCTTTAGTTTGGGTGGAGCATGGTACTTCACTCCAAGGACATTGTTCTTACTAACATATATGTGAGAAGGGAGGGAGAAAGGGGAAAGAATTATTGGCCCCTAAATCTAAACTGGATCCTGCTACCTCAAGTAATCTGTCCTTTTCCCCCCAGCAGTCAAAAAATGGGGCTTCCCCTCACCCACAACCAGGGAAACTTCTTATCCTTATCTGGTGCTTAATCATTTAAAAAGCTGTCCTCTTCAGCAGAGCACAAACAAAAAAACCATATTACCCCTCACCTACCATGCAAAGCTAATGATATGGTTTTTTTGTTTGTGCTCTGCTGAAGAGGACAGCTTTTTAAATGATTAAGCACCAGATAAGGATAAGAAGTTTCCCTGGTTGTGGGTGAGGGGAAGCCCCATTTTTTGACTATTTTTTGACTGCTGGGGGGAAAAGGACAGATTACTTGAGGTAGCAGGATCCAGTTTAGATTTAGGGGCCCCTAATGTTAGATGGGGAACACCTGACACCTGAGCTATGTATCTTAAATGAGCCCCAGCTGCACTGGTTCTCCAGTCATTTAACCCTGAAAGTATGGTTTCTTACCCAGCAGATCTGAAATGAAAACTAGTTGTGGACTTGGGCCCAGATCCTCAAAGGTATTTAGGTGCCTAACTCTCAATGGAATCAATGGGAGTTAGGCACCCAAGCACCTATGAGGATATGGGCCTTTGACCCTATCTTGGAGACCTTGCCCATTCCAGCTGCATAAGGTCTCTTGAGAACTGGATGGGTAACACACCCTCTCACTCCTACAAAGGTGTATATCTGAGGGCTTAATTCTTTCCTGGTTCAGTGGGCACTGTCTGGAGTTCTCTGCTCGGTATCCCCATCTGTTTCCTTTGTTTTACACCTTTGACTCACCCTCCTGTTTATCATATTTTGTCCCTCATGTTTAGTTGATTCCTAGTTCTGTAGCCCCTCCCTCATTTAAGGGCTGGCCTTTTGTTCTGGTGGGCCTACTCCTCTGGGATTCCAAATAGGCTGGTTTGAGCGTTGAATCCAATATTATATGATTTTGATTCAGTCTCCATTCCTGCTCACTCATGTTAGCAGGTACTATCAAAGAGATGTATCTATCTCACTCAGAGATTTATTATAAAAATCTAGAATACTGGAATTTTAGGGTCCACTCATTCCCCAGATTCCATCAGAAGAGAGGGGTCATCTATGCATGAGTCTGCTCCTACTTCATGGCACAGTTCCCAACCCTTTCTCAGGACGCCACTCAAAAGCTTTCTGTGGGGTCAGGATCTGCACATGAATGATAGGCACAGAGGGTGAGCTGGGGCTGAACCAGAGAGAACCACATCATTCCCCATCCTCCTCAAATCCACAAGAAATCAGCACAGGAGTAACTACAGCCTTCCCCATGCAGTGGAACCACACACTGAGGGGCCTCTGCAAATCAAACTGATTAGTAGGGTGGAGGCACAGAGAGCTGTATATCCATGAGGTTTGCACGTGAACACTCTGTTTCTTCACCAGGGGTCAAACCCTGATCCTCAGATGGAAGGAACTTCACAAGGACGCCCTGTAGTGCCATCTTCCTGTTTGGGATACTGGGGGGAGGGGGCAGACAGGTTGGGAGGAGGCAATATATTACACCATGTTTGTGGCCCCTCAGTTTCTGGAGTTGGCTGTGTTGATCCCTGGCTTCCCATAACAACCCTTGGGGGCCAAAGACAGCCAATGTAGATAATAGCACCTTCTATTCTTAGCTGCTGCAGGGGCTCATAGGTGACTGTGGCAGGCACCCCCTAGGGATTCTTCAATTAATGCCAGGGACCAGAAGAGGCATAGGGATACCCCAGCCAACCCACTTTCCCCTGGCTATGGCCCCTGTACCAGCAAGGAATCCTCTAGTGGCCAGGTAAAGCTGCTGTGTGCTGCCAGATCAATGAGAACCAAGCCTAATGTTCTGATGGACTGAGCCCTACCGTAGTGCAATTTGCATGCTGAGGGGCCAAAGAAAGGTATAAATCACATTCAATTAAATACACTTAAACTCATTTTGATTCGCCTTTGACTCATCATCTAGACTTTCTGCTTCCCATAGGGATAATATCATAATCCTTGACTAGTTTATGTTTATAGAGCACTTTAATGTTACAGTATCTAAGTGCTGAGTATTGGAGAGTTTAAAGACACCTATGTGCATTACCACCTATCACAGTTTCAGGGTCCGTCGCCTCTCTTTGAGTGGAGACCTTTGTCTCCCTCGTGAGCAGGAGTTTTTAAGGTTAAACAGTTTCCTGCCTTATGCTGTGAGATTCCCAGCAAGCCAGACAGCCTAAATAGGCCAGCATCAGCCTCTCTCTCCAAAGGCTATGAACAGTGTAATTGACTACAGTTACAAGTTACCACACAGATCTTTCTAAGCAAGCATACTTAACCTGAAAACATACTAAAAACAATAAAAGAACATACACACATGCTAATAAGCTTACCAGAGATCACCCCAACTCCAACCTTGGACTCTGGTAAGTGTCAGTCCTTCAAAACCCACAGCTGGGTTTTCTCCATGGTTACAAGTTCATGGCTATCTGAGATTCAAAACCAGACCCCACACTGGGCAGTTCAGCTGTTTCTTTCTGTAACTCAGTCCTTTGATCTCAGCCTCTGGGAACAGGTAATCAGCAGACAATGACCCTCTCCTCAGGGCCTAGCTTCAAAAGGCTGGGATTTTGCATAACTGGAGATAGGGAATTTGCATTAGCCTCTCCCGGAGGTAATCCCCAGGAAATCCACTTCACATTTATTGTCCCAAAAATCCATTCTTGTCTGGCACATTTTCAATATAGTCCTTTGAACTCCCAGGCCTCACATCACATCTCCCCAACCCCAGAGAGGTGACATGCAATCCCAGCCCACAAAAATATATAAACTTTGTATTTAATACAATGCACCCCAAAGATACTTATACTTAATTCAGTAGCTCTCCCAAGGATGTGTAGGAAATTGCTATATCTGTCACACTACCCAGCACCTTTGAAAGTGTCTTCAATGTGCTCAGGTTCTCACAATGACCTGATTTTTCTCTCATCATCATCATCATCATGCTCTAACTAAAAAAACCTAGATAAGTTAGGATTTGAATCTAAATTTAGATCAAACTTGTGTGTCTCAGACCCTTATAGTAACAATGAGAATTGCATTTTCCAGATTCCTCCAAGTCTGACCCCTGAACGAGGCCTAGTTAGAACGTACAGCTCAATGGCTGAACAGCCTACTCAACCTGCTCCACCCAGCCGAGGGAGGCTAGTTTGGAAACATGAAAAGCTATGTTAATAAATGCACATGAAAATGGAAACTTCCTGAGTCAATGAGAGAACAGAAAGAAATATACTTTATTTGAAACATTAGACATGTACAGTTTACATAGTCCAAGTTTTCAGGATTGTACAGTGCACAGTGCTGCAGAAAAACTTGTACTATACTGGTTGATAGGAACAGCAAAATTTCATAAGTGAGCATGGTCTAGTGATCTGAACACTGGATTAGGGACCTTAAACTTCTGAGTTCTTCTGCTGTGGCCTTGGACAAATAATTTAGGAAGAAATTACACCTCCTGCTGTACAATTGTGCAAGAGAGAAGAGAGGGTATAAGAAGCACCACACTTTGGATCCCAGTATAATCTAGTTTTCAGTGCTGGGGAGTACAGAGGGTCAGCTCTGTAGTGATCTAAGTGGCACTAGGGACTTTAGAATGGCATTTTTGGGTGGCATAAGTGTATAAGACCATGGTCATGCATGCATGTGGTATATTGGAAGCCTATCACTTTAAAGAAAGGCTGCACTAAGGGGACCACTGAACTCTGTTGTACACACAGTACTTCGCAAAGCACCGGACACGGGGCTCAGAAGAGCCATAACTGAGCAATTAGTCAGGCTGTGTTTCCCCATCTCTACAATAGGGAAAATGGTATTTACCAACCTGAGAGGAGAGCTGTGAGGATTAACTCTGAAATGTTCATAAAGCACTATGAGCTGCTAAGTATTTGTCCAGATTTTACAAGCAAAGGAAGTTTTAAAATACTAATGGGCAGGATTGCAGTGAATAGTCATGAGATGAATAGCATGAAAGACATGAGGTGAACTGAGGTGGCCGCCTCAGGTGCCAGACTATGGGAGGGCACCACTAGAACCCAGAGTTTAGAAAACTGTGTCTGCTGCTGGTGCATATGTATTTTTTCTGCTCTAGATGCACAGAGATGTTGGAGTGCTGTGCTGGAGGAAGGAGGGCACAAGAGACATAGCAGGAGAAAAGGTGAGAGGGAATAACAGAAAGCAGCAGGAGCTGCAGGGAGAGAGAGAGGAGGAGGAGCCTCTTATGTACCTCTCTAGCACCTCCAGGAGCCTGGACTGGTTAACACCAGCTTCTCAGGGTGTTTCTTGCTGCTTCCCTGAACCCACTTGAGGAGAACAGGCAGTCAACTGAAGTAGTAGGAGACAGTTAGGCCCTTAAGACGCTGATATCTTCCCTCACTCAGGCCCTGCTACCAGCCTGCTTATTTGTCCCCTTTAATTGAGTGTTGAGAGCCACTATAGCTGGCACAGAATAGCAGTCATGAGTAAAAGAAGAAAACACCCCTCTGGGGCAGCATTCAGAAAAAGAAAGAAAGCAAAGGAAGCTTTTCTATCTAAGCAGGAAGGAGCTCTCCTGAGATACAGAGACACAAATGTTCACGGTGAGCCTTCCAGCCCCAGTGAGGATGTGAGTGGTGAGGAGATGCCTGATCTTCCAGTTAGTCAGAGTGCAGGTGACCTGGCAGCTACTGCAGCATCCATATCTTCATCTCAAATGGATGTAACCATGCACATTCCTGAAGAAAAGTGTAGATCAGAGAAGAGTGTGGTAGAGGTGCAAGAAACAGCTGCTGCTGAGTTTAGTTCCTTAAGTCTAGATGATCCAGGACTGTGGACCCACTTCAGCAGTAGCCCGAGGGACTTCCTTGTACTGCATGGGCCACAGCAAGTGAAAAACTTCATGTTCCCCAAAGACAATGAAAATAGAAGTTTCCATCCAACACATTACTGGCCTGAAATCCCCAATGGTGACAAAGTGGAGAGGCCATGGCTTATTTACTCAAAAACCCAGAATGCTGCATACTGTTTTTGTTGCAAACTCTTCCAGTCTAAAGTTCCAGCCACATTGGGTTCTATAGGAACAAAGGACTGGAAAAATCTGGCTAGAAATCTAGCATGCCATGAGAAGGCAGCAAATCACCAGAGAGCATTCCATAGGTGGAAAGAGCTTGAGATGAGACTAAGGTTAAAGGCTACCATAGATGATCAGCATCAAGAGAAGATGGCATCAGAGTCTCTTTACTGGCAAAATGTTCTGAAACGGCTCAGAGAATGCTTGCTACCCAAAACCTAGCACTGCATGGCACTTCAGATCAGTTGTATGTGCCAAACAATGGAAACATCCTTAAAATTGTGGAGCTGATGGCTGAGTTTAATGCTGTACTCCAGGAGCATCTAAGAAGAGTCACCAGCCAAGAAATGTACATACACAACTACCTTGGAAAAACAACTCAAAATGAGATCATACAGTTACTGGCAACAAAAGTCAAACAGAAGATTGTGGCAGATTTGAAGGCAGTAAGATATTACTCTGTTATTCTGGACTGCACACCTGACATCAGCCATACGGAACAAATGACTTTAATGGTGCGTTTTGTAACAACAACAGAACCTAGTGAAAAGGTCCCTGCAATGGTGACTGTCAGAGAGCATTTTCTAGAATTTATTGACATTGATGATACTACTGGAGCTGGTATGACAAATGTGCTTCTTAAAAAGCTGGAAGATACGGGAATTGCGATAGCTGACATGAGAGGTCAGGGCTACGATAATGGTGCCAACATGAGAGGAAAGAACAGAGGAGTGCAGACACGGATCTGAGAGTTAAACCCTCGAGCTTTTTTTGTCCCATTAGTTCTCATACATTGAACTTGGTGGTCAGTGATGCAGCATCAGCTTCTAGTGAGGCTGCTGAATATTTTAATGTAATTCAAAGCATCTATGTATTTTTCTCTGCATCAACTCATCGATGGCAAATTTTGAAGCAACATCTGGGAACATCCTCTCTGACACTGAAACCACTGAGTGCCACACGATGGGAAAGTCGAGTGGAGGCGATAAAGCCTATCAAACACCAAATTGGGAAGATAGATGATGCCATAGTTGCCATTATGGAGGATAATGCTATGACAGGAACTGTTTGTGGGAGAACAGTGGCAGAGGGAAATGGAATCACCAGAAACATACATAACTTCAAATTTCTGTGTGGCTTAGTGTTGTGGCATGACATACTGTTTGAAATAAATGTTGTAAGCAAGAGACTCCAAGGTGTTGACCTTGATATATCTGGAGCAATGGAACAACTGGACAAAGCAAAGTCATACTTACACTCTTATCGGTCAGATGAGGGATTTCAAAATGTTCTGAAGAGTGCACACTGAAGCTATTTTCCCACCCATTCAAGAGTCACCGAAGAAGAAGACATTTTGATTACGAGGCACAGGATAAACCCATAAGAGACCCCAAACAACAATTCAAAGTTGAATTCTTTAACCAGGTGCTAGATTGTGCAGTACAGTCAGTTGAAGAACGTTTCATGCAGCTCAAGGAACACAGCAGTATATTTGGGATGTTGTATGATATTCCAAAACTCCTCACTGTACCTGAAGAAGACTTACACCAGCAGTGCAGGGCACTAGAGACAGTGTTGACACATGATGACATGCGCGATGTTGAGGCGAGTGATTTAGGTGATGAACTGAAAGCCCTTTCAAGATACATTTCAGCAGGATCAACTCCAAAGGCTGTTCTGGAATATATGTGCACAAATAAGATGACCACCCTCTTTCTAAATGCTTTTGTTGCTCTGCGCATACTTCTAACACTTCCTGTAACAGTTGCTAGTGGAGAAAGCAGCTTCTCCAAGCTGAAGTTAATAAAAACACATTTACGCTCCACAATGACACAGGAGAGGCTGCTCGGCCTTGCAACCATCTCAATAGAGCATGAGCTGGCCCATACTGTGGATCTTCAGCAGGAAGCAGTTCAAATCTTTGCAACCAAGAAGGCATGGAAAGCACCACTTTGATTATTCAAACAGATAAAAATGCCAGTGTTTACTATGCAGAGAGGAAAAGTTACATTTGCTGTTCAGGCATTTGAAAGTTAAGTGTTACTTAAAATTTTTGAACAAGGCATTTTAAGTTGTTAGTTCTCCTTTATTGGGGTAGGTAGCAGAGCAGTACCATGAGAGGAGTAGAACAGGAAGAAGGCAGAATTGAGACCTTTCAAAGTTTTGGTCCAAGCGAGGAGGCATGGGGTGTCATTTGAGCTCCCCGCCTCAGGTGCCAAAATGTTGTGGGCCGGCCCTGGAGAACCCTAATCTGTCTCAATAACAGTCTGAAGTATTACAAAGCAGAGGGGAACTACACTGTAATTGGTTTCAAAGTGTGAAATTCATATACAGGTTGAAGCTATGATTCTCAGGCCAGGCAGCAGAGGGCACCATTCATCCAGAAATGAATTTTAGGAACCAGAACATTATGTAGATCTCTAACTACAATATAGATAGCAACACCTTGTTAAAGATCAACAGAATTGTAGCTAATACAAGCTATTTTCTTCCATAACTATTAAAAGAGAGGGTAACAGGTATAAAAGATAATGGAACACAGGAGTGCTCTGGCAGTACAGGTTATGAGTTATGGCAAATATAATTTTAAAAAGTAATAAGATATTTTTGAACTCTCAGACTATCAAAGCAACAGGAAGAAAACAAATGTATGTTTTAATATATAATGGTTTAAGGGAAAAATTGTTATTGTCTTAGATAATCACATGCCTTATTTAGTTCTCAGAATCATCCCATCATTCAAGCTGACATTTGATCTCAAAATAAGATTTAAGGATTTGTGGTGGCTCAGGAAGCTTTGATAAACAAACAGTCCTAATACAAGGTACTAAATTCCCAAAGGATTAAAGGTGAATGGTCAAAGACTGACATGCATGATGCTGGCAGACCAGGTGCTAGCTCATGCAAGGCCCCTAGGCTTCAGCGGAACACTAACAAATACATAGCTGGGGCCAGTCTGGCTCACCTGCATCTTAGTATTGTTAAAATCGGTATAAAAATGTATTCAGTGTTTAGACTTATGGAATGCTTGTAAACTGCTGCATGTATTAATCTCACTTACAACATTTGTACCCCAATTGGCCTGTATACATTAGGGCTGGTTTACAGCTTACCAGGTTCCCACACTGGGACTACAACTGCATGTTTTCACTCCGTTGGTAGCTCACCTTTTCCCCATATACTGTTGTACAGTTTTAGCAGTATTTTCAGACTCTCTTCATCCAGGTGTGTTAGCATTTTGTTACATATGTCATCCTTGCTTGGTGCAGAATTTTTGTTTTTAGATATAGCTTTTTGAAGTTTCCTCATACAGAATTTTTCGTTTAATATTGTATCCTCATCTTCCTCCCACCTCTTCCATGTCTCATGATTCCCTTTAATGATTTTTTCTTCCTCATGCGGATTTCTATACTCTGATTTTCACTATTACTAATGTCATGGGATATTTCTGCTAGGGCTTCTGCTTTTTCTTCAATGGATTAAAAGCTCTAATGGCCTTCTACAATGAGGCCTGGTATAGAATTGATCTTCTTCTGTATTCGATTAATTGTCCTAAACTACCTATATACTGCCCTTGTTTTAGTATCTTGATTTTTTCATAGGACTTTCTCCAGCTTTCTTTTTTCCTTTTTAATAGCCCTTTGCATAATTGCCTTGTTTATTTTATATTTCATTAAGTTCTCACTATTCATTATATTTTTTGGTTTATATGTGTTGTTCCTTCCATAAATGCTTTTTTACACTCCTCATTCCACCATAGTACATGGTTTCTACCTTTAGGGTAACTTGATATCTTAGGTATAGTTAACTCTGCTACCATCATGACTCCCTTAGTCATATTGCTACTAAATTCCTCAATGTCATCATTTATACATTATCCATCCATATTTTTATTACCTTTGCTTCTAAATAGTTCCCAATTTGCTTTTGTTATTTTCCAAGTAGGGGGCCTTCTTCCTTCCTTAACATTGCCTTTACCTTGATATACCCAGTAGCGGCGCCAGCTTTTCTGGCGCCCTAGGCGGCGGAAGGTCCCGCCCCTGAAATGCCGCCCCCAACAGCAGCGGCGGAAGATCCTGCCCCCAAAATCCTGCGGATGGCCAGGGCGCCGGCACCCCCAAAATAGCAGCGCCCTAGGCAACCGCCTAGGTCGCCTAATGGTTTGCGCCGGCCCTGGATATACCATAAGTACAAGGAAGTGATCACCTCCCATTCCCTCCTCTTTATGGACTTCCTAGCTGCATTTGCTTGCTATACTACTTGACACAATTCCCAGGTCTGGACAGGAAAGATTTCCATCAGCTGCATTAAACCTAGTGGGTGTACAGTCATTCAGTATTACAAAATTGTTTTCACCAGTTAATTGTTCTAGACACTTGGTGTTCTTTTATAACTTTTTTTCACTTCCCCACAATATCTTATGGTCGTTTAAGGCCTGGAGTTGGGGCTGAAGACCTTGTTATAAGGGCACTGGACTGTTTATTTGTGGGACTTTGATATGGTGGAAGGGGAGAAACTTTTAAGTGACCTGGCTGGAGGGCAAAGTCACAAGTAGAGAGGCCACCACAGTGCCAGAGCTGCTATTGGGGGGAAAGGAAGCACCAGATGACCAATGGGCTGCTATGCCAAACTCAGTCACAAGCGGTGTGCCTGTGTGAGTCTACTCATAGCTATATGAACAGGAGTTTGCTCATATATTGTAATTCCTGATTCACCAATTTTATTTAAAACCATATAGGTCCCAGAACTAGGTAATATACTGTAGTGCATAATCCTGTACCAGCAGGGTGATGACCTGACAGATCTTTTCCATATTTCAATTTCTATGATAACACAATATATTCGGTGTTAGAAAAGAAGTGTTCTGGTGCTGCAGAATATCAGATCTGGTCATGAACTTTTTACTCCCTAGAACTTAAACACGCTGACTAGCAAAAGTTGTCTATTCATTTACTTATAAATACCAATGACAGACATTTCAACTGACAAACATTCAAGCTGTCAAATAGAAATGATAAAGCTATGTAAGAAACTGCTTTTTTGTTAAGCACTATTCAATCTATACCAACTGCTTAGACACAGCTTGGCATAAATAGAAAGCTACTGGTGTTACAGCATAGTGACTAATGGCCAATTTTGTATTCTGTTTGACTGCACAACTTTATCTAGATATGTTATTGGCAGTCCATATGACAGTGAAAACACCAAGTACTTCACATAGTCTAATTGTGCGAGACAGACATATGCACAGTTTTGTGATGTGATAAAGGGAAGAGGCAACAAACAATGCTGAGTCTAATAGCCATACAACACACTAATGGCATAATAGTATTCACTCATTCTACATTCAAAGTGCTCTCCCATGCCTCCCAGCTCTGAAAGGAGGCACTGAGGCTGCTGCTTTTCTATTTCTTGGCCCTTTTGGCAGGCACCCAGGTTATGATCCTATATCTGGATATTTTCTCTTCACTCCCTATTCAAGTCTCTGTCTCCTGACACCGCACCAAGCCACTCCAAGTCACTGACAGTTCAGTCTATCCCCTTCCTCATTCATTCACCCTCATATTTCTGCACTTACATTTGTGGTTAGCAAAAAGGCCAGAGGCCACTGATGAAGTTAGGCTGCTCCTATCTCCTACCTCTTTTTGAAAAGTGTTATGCGGCTTGCTGGCAAATGACTTCAAAAGGAGCATATAATACAGATACTTTTTCCTTGCTCCTCAGCACCAGCAGTAGATTCTTATGATGATGGCAGGGATTCACAGCTTTTCTTATGCCGATAATCCACAGCTCCCCCTTCATTACCCCTTGCTGTTTTTCTCAGCCCTTTCCTACAAAGGCCAATCACAGACAGGAGGAAGAGTAGACTTTGAAGGCTTGCCTCCTGAACCTTGCCCCTTGGAGCACCTCATGAGAGCTGTTGGACTTTATCTCCACTGGTCACACAAGAGATTTTCAAAAGGTTCTGCTGGTAAACTCTGAAGTTCTCCCACATGATGATTCTCAAAACTTTGGCCTAAGTGATTCTTTGCTGCTCTGCCAAGGTAGCACAAGAAGTCTGTAGCAGAACCCACAGCTCTTAAAGTCCCACTCTACTGTTTTAATCTCAAGACTAACCTTCCTCTCTTTTTCACTTCTCTCTAGAATTACTGCGATGTACAGAATCTCATTTAACTAGCTGTCATGTGTCTAATGCCTAAATTTCAGACTGCCTGAATTTTAGACAGAGTGCTTCCACAAGGCAAAAGATCAGTATTGGTACCTATGGTTGTGTGAAGGTGAGAGTCAGCCTTGCTATAAAATAGATTGGATAGGCAGTGTGGGCAGGGGTGCCACAACAGGGAGTGTCAGGGGGCTATGGCTCCCTTACTTTTTACCGGCCATAAGGGTGAGCAACAGGGCGGGGACAGAGAGGAGCGAGGCAAGAGGGGTGGGGTCTTGGGGGGAAGAGGCGGCACAGGAACAGGGCCTCGGGGGGAAAGGGCAGTGTGAGGGCAGGGGCTCAGGGAGAAGAGGCGGCATGAGGGCGGGCCCTGAGGGGAAGGAACGGCACGAGGGTCGGGGCTCATGGAGAAGGAGCGATGCGAGGGCGGGTCCTCAGTGGGAATGGGCGGGGGGAGGGCGGGGGCTCAGGGAGAAGGGGGGGCATGGGGGGGGGCCCTGAGGGGAAGGACCGGCACGAGGGTGGGGGCTCATGGAGAGGGAGCGATGCGAGGGCGGGGCCTCAGGGGGAATGGGCGGCGGGAGGGCAGGGGGTCAGGGAGAAAGGGTGGTGCAGGGGCAGTGCCTTGTGTGCAGCATGGCATGGAGAGGGCTGGGGCCACAGTTTGAGCACCTGTAGCCCCCCCACTTTTAGGGCACTTCTGCCACTCCTGAGTGTGGGGCTAAATTGTACAGGACTTTGAAAGTTTGTAGAGGACTTTGAAAGTAAGGCACTTGTGTTGGAAGTGGGGGAGCTAGTGAAAGGACTTAAATAGGCCATGGTATAGTCAGAACAATGAGCCATGAAGATGACTTTAGAAGCCAGTGGCGCCTGCAGCCCTATGCACATTCTGCATGGTGTATGAAATAGGCAGGGCCAGATTAAAGTACAGGCAACCTAGGCCTACACCTAGGGCCCAGTTCAGGAAGGATTTTGGGTGAGCATTGTTCTATAAGACATGAAAGTATCTCGTTAAGTAAGTCTAGGTTCTAGTATATGTGTTATGGTTTTATTTTATATGTAACCATTTGTTTCCAATATTTCTACTTGTCATTACTTGAATCTCTATAATTTGTTAAATAAATGTTCACTTGTTTTTACTATAAACACATCTAAGTGCTGTGTGTCCAGTGGACCAGTGATGTGAGGTGTAACCGGTAAGGTGGGTTGTACTGTTTCTTTGGAAGCAGTGACTTTGTGAATATTGTGTGTGTGAGGATTGGGACACTCCAGGAGGACACTTGGAGGTCTCAGGGGTTGGAGTGTGCCTATCTCTAACCTGTTGAGAGAGAGAGAAATGGGCCTGCGTAGGCCTACAGGGCAGTGCTTGTGTTGCTCATGGCTGATGAAGTCAGAGAGCTGACCCATAGCAGGCAGAGACAAGGCTGCCTCACATAAAGGGCAGGTAGTAGCGAGGGGTCTCAGAACTCTATGCACACCTGGGAAGCATCACAGAGTGCCATCAACTTTTTACCATTTATTATTACCTGTGTGAGGAAGTGTTCCTTCTTTCGTTTCATAACAACATACAGTTGTTACTTTCCTGCAGAGAAGAATGCTGATTCCATGGAGTAATTTTTCAATACAGTGCAAGAAGAATTGGTACACGGTGCCTCTTATGTGCTATGGGTCTTATTTATGCCCATTAACTTGATACTCAAAACTGGGGGTGCAGATGCACATAGAATTATGTAATGAATAAATTGCCACAATTATATCCATATATGCAAATGGCCAGTTATATGTCTAACCAGAAAACTGAATCCACAAATACTCAGTTTGGTAATTGCACACAGATTAGGTGTACAATCATACACACATTTTGCGTAGGAAACTGTGTGCAAGCCGTTTAGAAAATCTGACCCACAGAACCTGGTTTTCAAAAGGTATTTAGGTGCCTTAAGACACAGACAGCCAACTAATTGGATTTTCTTAAGTGTGTAAGCAGGTTAGTTGCCTAATTCCTATTGAAACAAATGGGATTTTCACATTTAACCTACTTATTGCGATTTTCCACATTGCCTATGCCCCTAGTGACAATTAATGAAGATTCTCTCTTAGCTCATAAGGTCTGCATTTTAAAAAACCAAGAGCCCTGGGTCCTAAATTGTTGTTGCTAAGACTGCTGCTGCATGTCTTCAATTTAACTGTTGATCATGATATGTACATCTAGATTGAGATACCAATAATTTCTAAAATATGGACTGCATACTCTGTTTTATGTTATTCTCTATTTTTATATTTATACTACTGTTAGCCATCGCTACTGCGAATAGATGCATGGAATATACAACAGACAGTAGCAAGATTGTTTCAATTATTAAGTATGTTTCAATTATTTAAAATTTCAAAATAGCCAACATATCATGTCAAACCAGTAGCTGACCTCAAACTCTGTTAGCAATATCCAATAGTAATTTAAATGCTCTTTTCTTTCAATAGAGCCAAATTTAGCCCTGGCATAAACTGGTTCCTGCTCACTTCATAGCTGAATTGGATCCATTATTTCTGCACTAAAATCCAAGACTTCACATCTGCATAGTACCTTTTCTACATAGTTTGAGAGCTTAATTTATATTGAAAGGGCAAACATTTTCAAAATGGCTGATGGATGACTTTCTGTACAATAAGTAAGCTGACATCATAGCATTTGTTAGGTATAAAAACAATGTTGGTGTTGTTTAATATGTTCAAATAATGTATTTTTGAAGTAATGTTAAGTAAATCACTGGCTTCAATAGAATTTAATATGGAGTATATGAACTATGACCCTTGGACTCCATCTTAGAAAGGAAACTTGTTTACAATTTAGACACTGGCGTCCTCTGGCTCAAACAGGACTGAACCAGCTTTTCCCGCCTTAGAGATTATATAAGATCTTGCTCAGAGCCTGCACAGGGCTGTCCATTCCAGCAGCAGCGCATGCATGGTCGGGTCTTCCTAATACTCCAGAGCTAGAGAGAAGGGTACCATCTATCCCACAGCGAGGTTGAGGAAGGAGAGGCCTGTCATCACTATCCCTGCCACAGCGAACCGAATCCATTTTACCTGTGGAGGGTCCTGCTTTTCTGGTGTCCATCACAGGAGGAGGGATAGCTCAGTGGTTTGAGCATTGGCCTGCTAAACCCAGGGTTGTGAGTTCAATCCTTGATGGGCCCACTTGGGGATCTGGGGCAAAATCAGTACTTGGTCCTGCTAGTGAAGGCAGGGGGCTGGACTCAATGACCTTTCAGGGTCCCTTCTAGTTCTAGAAGATAGGCATATATACAGGGCCGGCACCAGCTTAACAAGCAGGTGCTTGGGGTGGCCACTTGGGAGAGGGGCAGCATGTCCAGGTATTCAGTGGCAATTCAGCAGAGGGTCCCTCACTCCCGCTCGGAGCGAAGGACCTCCCGCCGAATTACAATCGTGGCTTTTTTTTTTT
>QXTE01000397.1:65077-163388 GCA_003942145.1 Platysternon megacephalum
AAGCTGACATCATAGCATTTGTTAGGTATAAAAACAATGTTGGTGTTGTTTAATATGTTCAAATAATGTATTTTTGAAGTAATGTTAAGTAAATCACTGGCTTCAATAGAATTTAATATGGAGTATATGAACTATGACCCTTGGACTCCATCTTAGAAAGGAAACTTGTTTACAATTTAGACACTGGCGTCCTCTGGCTCAAACAGGACTGAACCAGCTTTTCCCGCCTTAGAGATTATATAAGATCTTGCTCAGAGCCTGCACAGGGCTGTCCATTCCAGCAGCAGCGCATGCATGGTCGGGTCTTCCTAATACTCCAGAGCTAGAGAGAAGGGTACCATCTATCCCACAGCGAGGTTGAGGAAGGAGAGGCCTGTCATCACTATCCCTGCCACAGCGAACCGAATCCATTTTACCTGTGGAGGGTCCTGCTTTTCTGGTGTCCATCACAGGAGGAGGGATAGCTCAGTGGTTTGAGCATTGGCCTGCTAAACCCAGGGTTGTGAGTTCAATCCTTGATGGGCCCACTTGGGGATCTGGGGCAAAATCAGTACTTGGTCCTGCTAGTGAAGGCAGGGGGCTGGACTCAATGACCTTTCAGGGTCCCTTCTAGTTCTAGAAGATAGGCATATATACAGGGCCGGCACCAGCTTAACAAGCAGGTGCTTGGGGTGGCCACTCGGGAGAGGGGCAGCATGTCCAGGTATTCAGTGGCAATTCAGCAGAGGGTCCCTCACTCCCGCTCGGAGCGAAGGACCTCCCGCCGAATTACAATCGTGGCTTTTTTTTTTTGGGGGGGGTTTTGGCTGCCTGGGGCGGCAAAAACCCTGGAGCCGGCGCTGCTTATATAATAAAAAAATCCCAGAGGGTCTCCCCACCTGCAACAAAATCCAACAGTCATCGGGACTCCCCAGTAGTCCTCCTCAAAGGCTCTAAATCAGCCAGAGAGTAGAAAGTCCAGGGCTTTGCACCTGTCCACTGTGCCTAAATTGTAGGAAAGGTTTCTGTATTTGGGGTTTCATTTATTGTTTTTCTGAATGCCACGGGAGGTTTTGTGGGTCTGAGCTTCAAGCTCCTAAAGCCAGTCACTGAATCACTGTATGGTNGGGGGGGGTTTTGGCTGCCTGGGGCGGCAAAAACCCTGGAGCCGGCGCTGCTTATATAATAAAAAAATCCCAGAGGGTCTCCCCACCTGCAACAAAATCCAACAGTCATCGGGACTCCCCAGTAGTCCTCCTCAAAGGCTCTAAATCAGCCAGAGAGTAGAAAGTCCAGGGCTTTGCACCTGTCCACTGTGCCTAAATTGTAGGAAAGGTTTCTGTATTTGGGGTTTCATTTATTGTTTTTCTGAATGCCACGGGAGGTTTTGTGGGTCTGAGCTTCAAGCTCCTAAAGCCAGTCACTGAATCACTGTATGGTTAAGTTTGTGTTTCTTCACCCATTTTTCCCAGTTTTCTGTACCTTTACCCTTAATACACTTACCTTTGTTTGCACCATATTACCTTGTCTTTTCTTCATTTTTATTACATCACACAGGGAGGGAGGGACACCCTTATTGTAAGCTAAATCCACTGGTGACAGACACGGAAGGGAGCCGATTCTGCTCTTCTGAGATATGGGGCTTTCCTTTTCTATCTTTCCCCCTACCATTTCTCGAGTATTTTCTCTCTGAAGCTTTACCATACTCCCTTTGGGGTAACACATTGGACAAGGAACATTAGCCAGTATGCCTGCTTCTGGCTCTGAGAGGATCCCAGAGTTTCATCCATTTAGTCCCACATCTCCAGTTTGCCAGATTCATATTTTTTTTTAAATACAATTGCTTCTCAGCTTCACTAAATTATTTCACTTTTTTCTTCTGATCAGAATTCCAGAGTAGATCTACACCAGGGGTAGGCAACCTATGGCACGTGTGCCGAAGGCAGCATGCAAACTGATTTTCAGTGGCACTCACACTGCCTGGGTCCTGGCCAGCGGTCCGGGAGGGGGCTCTGCATTTTAATTTAATTTTAAATGAAACTTCTTAAACATTTTAAAAACCTTATTTACTTTACATAAAACAATAGTTTAGTTATATATTATAGACTTACAGAAAGAGACCTTCTAAAAACATTAAAATGTATTACTGGCACGCGAAACCTTAAATTAGAGTGAATAAATGAAGACTCGGCACACCACTTCTGAAAGGTTGCCGACCAGTGATCTACACCAATATATCTACATCAACTTTCTACTGCTCTTAAATATTTATTTAGGGAGTAGTGGCTAAGGGAAAAGTAGCAGGGGAAGAAATTTTGCCAGCCTTCGCATAGTATGTTCTGAGAAGTGAAGAAATAGTCTGCTTCTTCATTTGAACCAACTGTAGCAGTATGTACAGCACTTCTTTACTCCAATGGGAATACGTGGGTGTCATCCAAAAACTTATTTCCTACAACTGAAATCAGCATGCAGATGTGCACACTGAATATAAGAACTGACATCACTGTGAAATGCAGTCACAAGATTAAGATAAAGGATGTTAATTTCACTTCATGGCCAATTAAAAATTTACTCTGGGAGGCTGTTTCCTTTGCAGGGGCCTTAACCTCTTCCAGGGGTAGCTCAGACAAACCAAAGGAAAATGAAGAAAATAAATGTATCTGGTTAAAGGCCAAATTAAAAGTTACTATTCAATAAATTGGCCCTTGTTTACTACACCCAAAGTAGAAAAGTTCCAGCAAAAAAGAGACATGATCAGGCTGCCGTCCGTGATTATGTCATTTTTCTTTTTCCCCTCAGTAAAGGCCTTTTGCAGACTTCTGCACCATATTTATAAACTGTTTAAATTCAGGCAAACAAATAGTTGGTCTATGTTTAGAGCAGAATGCTGTGGCAAAGTTTCTGAAACAAATATTCTTCAGATTTTGAAGGACGTTTTGGAGACCTACGCCCTTAAAGGCTCTGGTTGCTCCCTCCGCAAACACAAATACTTTTTTTTTTAAATATCCATTTTAGTGCCTTATACAGGTAGAAAAGGTCTGAACGTATGAGTGCTGTCATGCTAAATCTGCCTTGGTTATCAATCCCAGATAGTGACTGTCTTCTTGGTTTTAGAGTATAAGTGGAGTATCAGGAACCACACCTAACTAAAGGAATGACTCACAACTTAGCTGTGACAGGTTTATAACATTTCTTCTGCCCTGGAAAAGACACACGTTGCATTTAGAATCTAGGTAGGGCTGGGCAAACCCAAAAATGTTTGGAATTTTTCTGAAGTTTTAATTAGGCTCCACAGAATGAAGGAGCTGTAGCTGGGTGGGGATGTAACTGTGACATTTAGCAAAGTATCACAGAACAGAAATCTTATTACAATAATTATTACAATTATGACTAATTCACTAATATGTCTCTCTTTTGTCTTCTAAGAGAATTGTGAAATCAAGCTCATTTTTTCTTCAGTCATGGAAGCATCAAGAGGATGAGCAATTCCCTTCAAACTAAAGACTGTGCCCTTCTATGGCATCTTGATTATGAAATGTCATAGACAGATGCTCCTCATACATCAACTGCATGTTAAAATTACCTCACAGAAGTTCTCACTGTTGTAGGTCTTAAAATGGCATAATGGACAATCCCTTCCATTATGGTGAATTACAAATACAAATAAAAGTTTTCTTTACGAATCAGAACTTTAAATTCAGGGGATCTGCATTCTACAGCATGAATTATAAGACATAGTAGGTGACAAAATAGAAAAAAGATGAGTTTCTATTAAGTTAATAAATATCTCATCTCTACTTGAAGTGGAAAGGTAATATTGGGTGTGTCTACACTACAAAAAATTTAAAAAAAATCCATCTGCGGCAGCAAATCTCAGATCCTGGGTCAACTGACTTGGGCTCACACTATAGGGCTAAAAATAACAGTGTAGACATTCCTGCTCGGGTTGGAGTCCGGGCTCTGACACCCATCAACCTTGCCTGGTATCAGAGCTCAGGCTCCAGTCTGAGCAGGAATATCTACATTGTTATTTTTATCCCCATAGCGTGAGCCTTGCCAGCCCAAGGCAGTTCTGAGACTCTCTGCAGCAGGTGCTTTTTGTTTTGTTTTGTAGTGTAGACATACCCCCATGATTCACCTGGGTACTCTTGCTTGCTAGTCCCACTGAATAAAAAAAATGGGTGGCACATTTACTATAGCAACTAATTAGAACGGTGCTGAGTACTGCCCCTCCAGCACACTGGCAGAGGTAAACTATGGGCAGGGAAAAGCAAAGAACCATTGTAGAAAATGAAATAACTTTCAAGTGAACTGAGGGGAATTTAATTTGATTCTAGAGTTGACATGAGATATATGTCTGAAATTCTAGTGATGATGCAAGCAGTATGCCTCATATGAACTGAGTCTGTGCCTGTCCTGGCTGATGAAATTGGGTCATTTATTAGAAGACATGTCAGAGCAAATAGCTGGCAAACCTCAAACAAGGTGCGGTCAACCCTCTGCTAAAGAAAACAACTTTGGATACCAATATCCTTCCCACCTGTCTTCCAGGCTCAAACTTCACTTACCTAGGAAAGAGTTGAGAAGATGTCAGGACAACTCTTTCAACAAGTCATATCCAGAAGTTTCATGGACATCATTATGAGGGAAATAGCCTTTTGTGAGTGAGGACTAATATATAAACTTCAATTTTCTTTATAATGTATAAACTAGTTCTTTTTAGTTTAAGTGGAACTTCTAGTAACAGGATCGCAGACAGCTCTGTCAACTTTGCAAAGAGGTGAACCTTTATCTGGTGAAACTACAAACTGCTGCCCCAATTGTCAGTAAAAAGCCCAGAATACTTTAAGAAATGCAGAGAGAATGAAATATTGACAAGTGTGAGGTATTGCACTCAAATAGTTCTCATTAGGTCATTGATCAAATCCAGAATATGTAGGACACTTGAGGAACTTGGCACCATCTGCACCCACCTATTGAACTCAGAGAAGATATGTGTGGGGCAAAAGGGGGCCTGAAATCATGTGTGTGAAGTCATCTACCATTAAATCCCATGCTCTTTATACTTTTTGGAAGTACATCTGGTTTGCAGTATGGTGATGGATACTGTGAAAGGACTGCCAGTAAAAGGAGAAGATTTTCCAAACTGACAAATTCAAGCTTGCCCACCATTAACCCTGATTCATACTTACTGGGGTGAGATCTGTGATCCCCAGAGTTCCTCTGATCTCCAGGAAGGTGCCATGAGAATGGAGCAAGTAAGAATTGCAACCTTTAAGTACCAGGTAAATATAGAAGATGGTGTGATCCTCCTGGGCCACTGCAACCTCAAGAAAAGCCAATGCCTCTGCTTTCCCGAGGCAAGTTCAAAGGAAACAGGATGCCAAGATTCCACAGGCCATGCCAGCCTGACCAGCCAAGTGCCCAGAGAAAGCCAGCCAGCATGAGATACCAAACACATCACCATGTCCCCTGAACTCCAGTCCTGACCTCGATGCTCCAAAGACTATGAAAGCTAGAGAATTCTTTCTCTAAGTAACCTTTTTTCTTTTTGTATACCTGATTTTCCCTCTAACACTTTTTAAGATGTGAAGGCATGTGCGTCAAGTAATAGCAAGTGTGTATCCAAGTCCTAAGCAAGTTCTACCTCAAATCACCTTGTGCTGCCCTGGATTGTAAAAACGTGCCTGCATTTACCGCTGTGCCCAAAAGGGAAGATTAAGAGTTGCTGACTACTCTATTACAGTGGGTAAGGTAGGGAAGTCATTCAATATATGGCAACCTTGCAGGAATCTAGATATGGCTTCAAAGGAATGGAAAGTAAACTATGCCTCCTTAAGTTTCCAGGGTTAGTATTTGAAAGAATCATGTAGTGTGTTAATTTCAAGATCTGAAGCTTGACTGTGTTCATCTAATGATCTGATTGTGATTCCATTCCGTATCATTGTTAATTCATAGGCTTATTTATTCAATTAATGTTATAACTTTGATTTGTTAACTGTGTGTTTAATTCTTACTTAGCTTAGTAAAAAGTATAGTAATTAGTCTTTCGCTGAAAGTTTAATTTTAAGTTTCTTTAACGTATAATGAAATCCATAAAAAAGCATATAGAACTGTTTTCGTTTCTTTTTTTTCCACAATTACAACAAGGGTCACAAATCCTGAGGGCAAAGGTAATTTAAATGAGACATCTGTGAGCTATAGTTCCCAAGGGATCCCTCTGCCAGCTGGCACCAAGAGGTTCATCATACCATCCTCTTGCCTCCTACCCCTTTTTTTTTTGCATCATGCCCACTTTTCATCCTGCTCACCAGTTCTCAGCCCAGTGCTAGGGTAGAGGTAGCTAATAAAAGCACTTTTTTTGCATTACAGTAAATACAGATGCTGAATGCTAGGGTTTTGTCTCTCTGGACACTGCTAAGCAACCTATAGCCTCAAACCCTAGCCCTTCTTTCATCTGGTAATTAATAGTACATTGTCTATGTTTTACATATGAAAAAATTTCCACTGGCATTTGGTAAAAATAACTTCACAGCCGTGAAGAAGTGAGCAGAGTGCAATATTTCACAGATGTAAGCAAAACCCAGCAACCTTTGCAGCATTTTCAACAGGTTTATAGCATGCAAATAAATACAAGTACGATGACTAAGTTATTTCTTATCAATATTTATTATTATTATTATTCATTTGTATTATGGCACTTAGGAGCCTCCATCATGGACCAGGAGAAAACTGTGCTAGGTGCTGTACAAACACAGAAAAAGACAGTCCCTGCCCCAAAGAGCTTACAATCTAAATATCCGATCATGCCCTCTCACTTTCCACCATACCACTCTTCAGAATTGTCTTGAAATCAAGCTGTAAGTTGAGAAAGTTTACATAACAGGAAAATAGTCAAAGTTAGTGTAACATTCTAACAAAGTAAATAAATAAATAGGTCACGCAGATCAATGCTGTGCATATGTATTCGTGGGTGCTGGAACAATTTTTATAGTGGGGGTGCTGAGAGCCATTGAACCAAACTGTAAACCCTGTATATGATGGAAACCACTTCTAGCCAGGGGATGCAACAGCAGTCCTGACACCCTTAGTTCCAGCACCTATGTATGTATTTAATAAAAACATTTTTCTACTAAAATTGTGTGAAATTCTTCAAATATATAAAACCCATGAATTGGAATACTGAATGTGTCTACACACATCCTCAGGGCCCTAAGTTTTGGACTTGTGGTTCCCGTGATGCTGCCAGAACATGCTTACTTGTGTAAATATTCATATCCTCTCAACTGAAACCTAGAGACTCATATGCTATTATTCAACATGTGTAAAGCAGCTAGTTCACTCCATAGATATACTGACACACAAAAATGCTATGCTGCGAGCTATTGTTGCATATGTAACATATTAACATATAACCACAAAAGTTAAAGCATCTAACAGTACATACCTTTTCCTGTCTCACCCAGAGAGAGACAGCTCACCATTAGAACCACCACACTACAACACAGACAAAACATCACAACCTATACCAGTAAGTATATCAGGCTTCCCGCATCCTCTATTCCAACTTCCCACCACCATCAACCAACCAGAGTTCTCCTAAACTTTCTGGCCTATCATCTGTTCTGCACATTTCTGGAAAAGTCACATTCACATATATCCTCCATAGGGTACCTGTGGCACATAAAGATTATGACAAAGACTGCTATTTTTTCTTTATGTAACAAAATGATTGCATAACGCCAGGGAGCCCAAACTCTCATTACATACATTTTAAGCTAGAGCAGTTCAAAAAATTATGAGCCTTAGACATTTATGAATTAACCAATCTTCTTGAAATTCCTCAGAAAATTCAAGGTTTACTTGAGAGATTCTGACTGAAAATTGGGGGCAGATACACTAGGTGAAATCCTGTCTTCACTGAAGTTAATGACAAGATTCTTAGGGAACGTTTACCCTGCAGCTGGGACATATGATTCCCAACAAAGGTAGACAGACTTGTGCTAGCTCTGTTCAAGTCAGTGTGCTAAAAAGAGCAGGGTGGACATTACGGCAATGGTGGTGGCTTGGACTCGCTGCCCAAGTCCAGGCCAACCCAACCCCCTGGGTCCGAGATCGATTGGCTAGCCCAAGCCGCTGCTTGTGCCACAACATCCACAATGCTGTTTTGTCTACCCATGCTGGGAATCATACCTCCCAGATGCAGTGTAGACATACCTCTATTGACTTCAATAGGGTCAGGATTTCACTCACTGTGTTTCTCATATAAAACATAGGTTAAACTCTCACTTTAAGTGCAAAACAGAAAGCAACTTTAACTATGGTGTTGCAATGGCTCTTTCATAACACAGGTATCTTCTTTTTCATTGTATATTTAACCAAACAAACCAGTCTACAGGAAAACTAGATAAATAAGACTAGGGGAGAAGCAATAAATAAAATGTGGTCTGTAACCCTGATGTGCACATCCTACTCCTAAGAAGTATTCATTGGTTTTATACTTGTTCAAAAACATGCTATTCCTATTAATATGAATTAAAATCACATTAGTACATTTGTCCCACATTTATAATGTCAATATGACTTTGTCAGAATTAAATGGAGATTTGGGCGTATAGAAGATACATCTGTGGCCCGCATCCTGCAGGATGATATGCCTGGGTGGACTCCTGCACTCATGTGGAGCCCACAGTAGCACCTGCGTGGATTAGCTTTCAGGATTGGGGTACATATTACTTCATGTTGTATCATTCCAGGATGAAGTTTTAAAAAAAAGAACATTTTAAAATAGGAAATCCAATTGGCATTAATGAATAACATGCAACTTCAGTGGTATGCTTCATTTAATTAATTAAGGCCTAAAGGATTTTTAAGGGATTCTAATATACACTGATACCATTTTCCTTTTTAAAATGAAAGATTCAGGGCATTTTTCCATGAAAGTACCATTTGTGTATAAAGTTGTATAAATTAAACTTCTTGGGTGACTCATACTATAGATTAGCTGTGCAAGGCATTAGCTAGAAAAAAATTACAAGTTATTAGTGCAATTTTCATAGGCCAAGGTTTTGAATGGACATAGAGACTAAACTGTTCTAAGACTGGTCTCTCTAAAATAGATCATGGTTGATGTACACTGGCAGGACAGAAGACAGAAGTTTGCAGATGCCATTGTCTATAATGTCCCTGCACATAAATAAAGGACTTCAAAAATACATTTTGTGAGCATTAAATTTATTAAGAGGAAAAAAATCACTTGGGAAGAAAGGTGGACAGAATACTGTTGTATGTGAAAGGGAACCTTGTTCCAAGTAGGAAATGTGAGCAGTACATACTCCTAGCATTGGAGATTTTTAAGAACAGATTGGACAAACAACTGTCAGGGATAGTCTAGGTTTACTTGGTCCTGCCACAGAGCTGGGAGCTGGACTTGATGACTTCTCGAGGTCCCTTCAACTCCTACATTTCTATAATACTATTTAGTTCCATACCAAAATGGCATGGTTTAACAAGGAATGGTAAATCAACTCTGAATTCTCCTTGCTATTTTGGATTTAAATCAGATCCTTAAAACTATAAAGACATATGGCTGTTTAAAGAAAACAAACAGTGTAAGGGTAAGGAATAAAGATAATGCTAAAACTCAGTAATACGTCAATGGTATTAGCTCAGAGAGAGTGCAGGATTCCGAACAGAGGACTAAAGAAAGAGGAGCAAAAAAAAAAAAGAGGAGCCTACCATTAATGGGGGATTTAAAAGCAAAAATATGTCCAGCATACTAAGAACATAAGAACGGCCATACTGGGTCAGACCAAAGGTCCATCAAGCCCAGTATCCTGTCCTCTGACAGTGGCCAACGGCAGGTGCCCCAAAGGGAATGAACAGACAGGTTATCATCAAGTGATCCATGCCCTGTCACCCAATCCCAGCTTCTGGCAAACAGAGGCTAGGGACACCATTCCTGCCCATTGTGGCTAATAGCCATTGATGGACCTATCTTCCATGACTCTATCTACCTCACTTTTGAACCCCGTTATAGTATTGGCCTTCACAACACCCTCTGGCAAGGAGTTCCAGACGTTGACAGTGTGTTGCGTGAAAAATTACTTTCTTGTGTTTCTTTTAAACCTGCTACCTATTAATTTCATTTGGTGGCCCCTTGTTCTTGTATTAAGAGAAGGAGTAAATAACACTTCCTTATTTACTTTCTCTATACCACTCATGATTTTATAGACCTATATCATATCCCTCCTTAGTCGCCTCTTTTCCAAGCTGAAAAGTGCCAGTCTTATTACTCTCTCCTCATACGGAAGCCATTTGATACCCCTAATCATTTTTGTTGCCCTTTTCTGAACCTTTTCCAAGTCCAATATATCTTTTTTGAGATGGGGCGACCACAGCTGCACGCAGTATTCAAGGTGTGGGCATACCATGGATTTATATAGAGGCAATACGATATTTTCTGTCTTATTATCTATCCCTTTCTTGATGATTCCCAACATTCTGTTCACTTTTTTGACTGCTGCTGCACATTGAGTGGATGATTTCAGAGAACTATCCACAATGACTCCAAGATCTCTTTCTTGAGTGGTAACAGCTAATTTAGACCCCATTATTGTATATGTATAGTTAGATTATGTTTTCCAATGTGCATTACTTTGCATTTATCAACATTAAATTTCATCTGCCATTTTGTTGCCCAGTCAACCAGTTTTGTGAGATCCTTTTGCAGCTCTTCACAGTCTGCCTGGGACTTAACTATCTTGAGTAGTTTTGTATCATTTGCAAATTTTGCCACCTCACTGTTTACCCCTTTTTCCAGATAATTTATGAATATGTTAAATAGGACTGGGCCCAGTACAGATCCCTGGGGGACACCACTATTTACCTCTTTCCATTCTGAAAACTGACCATTTATTTCTACCCTTTGTTTCCTATCTTTTAACCAGTTATCAATCCATGAGAGAACCTTCCCTCTTGTCCCATGACTGTTTATTTTGCTTGAGAGCCTTTGGTGAGGCACCTTGTCAAAGGCTTTCTGAAAATCTAAATACACTATATGCACTGGATCTCCTTTGTCCGCATGCTTGTTGACCCCCTCAAAGAATTCTAGTAGATTGGTGAGGCATGCTTTCCCTTTACAAAAACAATGTTGACTATTTCCCAACAAATTATGTTCATCTGTGTGTCTGACAATTTTGTTCTTTACGATAGTTTCAACCAATTTGCCCGGTACCCCTGGAGCCCTTTCTAAAAATTGGCATCACATTAGCTATCCTCCAGTCATTTGGTACAGAAGCTGATTTAAATGATAGGTTACAGATGACAGTGGACTAAGTGGAACTCTGTTTAAAAATACACTCAGAAGCCAGATATCTTCCTGACAGTGTTGCCCCTTTTTGTGGCCTGTTGATTATGGTGTTGCTGAAATGACTGCATAAACTGGCATGGAGAATGGAAACACCAGTACAGATATACTCTCTCTGTCCTGATTGATCTCACAGGATAATGCTAAGCAAATGCTCTCAGCTGTGCAACCACCAGGGCTCAATCTTGTCAATGCTGGCTCTGAGTGCACAGATGTGTGGAGATGATGTTTGCCTAACCTTCCCAGGTCCAATCCTTTTACCTCTCACCTGCATACCAGGCTTCTACCCATCCACTTCCAGGATCCCCACAGGACCTGCATACCAAGTTGGTGTCTCTATCGCCTCTGATTTTGGCCTTCATTACAGTTTATCCAACATTAGCTGCACCGACCAGCCAAACTGAGATAGAAACAAAGTTAGCTAGCGTTGTGTTTAAACACGGCAATAGTGACACTTCAGCCCTTTCACCCCACCTGCTCCTCTCTCGCTGCCTTGTACCAGAGATGATCCGCGTCTCCCCATACTAGAGGGGAGGCCCACAATCTAAAGGGGAGGACACGTGTCTCCTCTGCCCAGCAACCCACCCCTGCCCTGCACCCAGCGCCGCCGTGCTCACCCCACCCAACCAGAGTTACTGCCGGAGTGGGCTCTGTCCATCTCCCACTGTGTTTCCCCACCACATTTGGCAGCTCTCCCTGCACTTCTCATGCGGCTTAAGCTGGCCACTCCAGGTTGCTGCTCTGTGCAGCAGCTGCCTGAGGGAGCCTGGCTGGGGCAGCAGCGGGCCACCCCCCACCCAGGCCCAGCTGCTGTGGACAGGGGCTGAGCAAGCCAGAAACATGCCTGGAGAAGAGGGGGCTCCAGCTTGTTTGGCCTCTGTCCCCAGCAGCCGGGCCCAGGCAGGGGGTAGCCCACCACCGCTTCCCCAGCCAGACTCTCTCAGGTAGCTGCTACGCTGCACAGAGCAGTGACCCAGCATGGCTGGCATGGGAAGCTGCTGGGTCCCACCCCTTCCACTCCCTGCTCGGACCTGGCTGCCAGGGACAGGGGCCAAGCGTGCTAGGGGGGCAGGCACAGTGGAAGGACAAAACCCCCTCCCCCTCAGCAGGCCAATAAAATAAATAATATATGGAGATATACCTATCTCATAGAACTGGAAGGGACCCTGAAAGGTCATTGAGTCCAGCCCCCTGCCTTCACTAGCAGGACCAAGTACTGATTTTTTTTGCCCTAAGTGATGCCCTCAAGGATTGAACTCACAACCCTGGGTTTATCAGGCCAATGCTCAAACCACTGAGCTATCCCTCCCCTCCAATCTAGGGAGACTCTGGACCCCATGTGCTTCCCTACACGTCACCTCTGCCTTATACCACCTCTCTGCCCCTTTGGTCTCAGCCTGAAGGAAGTGTTTCCCCGCGGCCTGGCATTAGCAGTGCTTAATTGGTAATGAAAGAGGTACTGGGGCTCAAGCAACATCTTTACTTTCATAACTGACACAGCAAGCCCAGAGGTGCCGGGGCTCAGAACGGGCACAAATTAAGCACTGGGTGATACCCTAGCTGCCACCCCACTCCAGCCTGTCCCCCTCCTGGTGCAGGATCCCCCAGTCCCAGCTAAGCAGGTGTCTATTTGGCGACAACTGCCCCTCCTCAAGCTGTGTCCCTGGGTGCCAGCAGGCCACGCCCTCCAGTGCACCCACCTCAGCCAGCCCCAGCCCAGCAAGCCTCCCCCTTCGGCCAGCCTATGTCCTCTGGGTCCCACCACGCCCTCGCCAGATCCTCCTCCCCCGTGTATCCCCCGTCGTCACAGCTCGGGCCCGGCTCCGCCTGCTTCCTGCACCGCCCGGCGCTCCCAGCTCCCCCTCCCGGAGGGAGGCAGACGGATGACGTCACCGGATCAGGCCGACCGGCAATGGGCGCCATTTTGAAACCCCAAAACCTCCAGCGGCTGCAGCTGTGTGCGGCGGCGGCGGCGGCTCTGACCCGGTCCCGGCCGGCGCCTCCCCCTCGTGGGCCCCGCAGCCCCCCGCCCCACACACACTGCGCGACATGGCAGGTGAGAGAGACGCACGCAGCGCCGCGGCCGTCAGCTGGGGAGGCCTGGGCCTGGCCTAGGGTAGGGGCCGGGTGGAGGGCGCTCTGCCTTCCGAACAGGGGCGGGCAGCGAGTCAGGCCTGGGCGGGCAGCGCGGATCCGGGGCATGGGAGGCCGAGCTGGCTCGGTTGTTCGGGGCCGAGCCGGACCGCGTGTGGGCCTTGGGTAGAGGGGCAGGGCCGAGCCGGTGCTGGGTGGGGGTTGAGCCGGGCCGGGCAGTAGGGAGCTGGGCTGGGTTTGGGATGAGCCGGGCCGGGTACTGAGGAGCCTGGCCAGGGTTGGTGGGGGGAGCTGGGGCCGGGTTAGGGGTTAGGTGCCCTCGGCCGGGTTGGGGTTGCCCGCGCCGCTCGCCCTCACCGCGCTCTGTCTCCGCAGGGGTGGCAGGAGGTGGCGGAGGAGGAGGTGGTAACGACTTCCAGTGGTGCTTCTCCCAGGTGAAGGGGGCTATCGACGAGGACGTGGCGGAAGGTAAGAAGGGGGGTCCGGGCCCGCGGTTGAGCAGGAATCGCCTTGTCATAGGGGTCCCCAGTCGGGGGTGTCAGTGGCTCCTAGTCCCGCATTCACTTTAATCTACCCCCGGCCCCCGCCTTAGACCCAGACACCAACACCTATTTTTGTCTAACGTGTCGCGCCTACGGACTCGTGCGGGGAGCTGGTGCTGCAATTCTCCTGCCCCAGTGTGAATCCCGGAGGATGGGGTGTGTGTAGGGAGGGGGGGAGGATGCGATGACTAAGCTAGTGCCTGTGCTTTTCAGAACGGCTTGCTCTCACAAGATAGCATAACAGAGAAGGTGGCTTCCTCCTCTACTTCATTTATAATCACCAGGGAGATGGGGTATTGACAGTGGTAATCTTTTTTTAAAAGAAAGGTAGTCAGACATGTCAAGTTTCTGCCTTCTGCAGAGAGGGAGGCTCTTTCATTAGGGATGAATTTCAAAAACTGTGTTTAGAATTTCCCTGTGGCAATGAAGGATTTTATTCATACCCGCCGACATTTGAAAGCTATAAATAAGGACATTTGGGTAGGAAATAAGTACCTTTTTAAGCGCAATTGAAATACGTTAGACTTGTAGAGCATTTTGGAATAAGAATGGTAAAACGATAAACATTTTGCTTTAAAAAGTCCATCTCTTCTAAATAATCAAGGTTGATGTGTATAGTGTTGCTATATGAGTTTCAATGAGTTACAGTCTCTGTTTTTAAAAGATCTCCTATATTCAGATTGTCCCAGTTTGAGATACATGCTTGTAAAGAGGATGTCATATGTGCCTCATGTATTTGAGTTTCTACTACATTAAAATTAAAAAAAAAAAAAACACATACTTTAGCTACTTATGTGCATTGTTCTTGGTTCTGGAATTACTTTTGAATGTATTTTTCCCGTGCATAGTGTTTCATCCATTTTATTTTTCACTGTAAAAATATTATGAGGCCGTTTTATTTTTCATGTTACTTTTGTTTTGGAGAAACAGCGTTGCCTCCAAAATATCTGGCATGTGAAGAGACTCCGTTTATTGGAGCAGATAATATTCAGACTAGAGATTGGTGTATGCGTCAGCTGATTATTTCTACACTTGTAACACACTCTAAAGTTGTGAATTTATGTAAATGAATTATATTAATAGGTTTTCAGGCATTCCTAGAACACTGTCTTTGTTTATTTAAACCTCTTCTCCGTGAAAAAGCTTAAAGAGCCACCCCTGCTTATATTTTTTAAGAAACAATCCAGTTTTGGCAAAATATTTACTATGATAAAATTACCTTTTAGTCACTGCTGATTACCAGGACATTTGTATATAATCAGAAGCTCTCTCCTTTCTAAATAGCGAGTAAGTTTTACTACCTCATTCAGTGATTTTGTAACATCAGAATTCAATGTGTAAGAAATGTATATTATCAAAGATCCAATGCACATTATTACAGGATGTATTGGCAAGTTAGAAAGACTTAAGCTCCATCCCTTGGCATAGTCTGATAGGAAAAACTATGTAGCTATAACTTATAAAACTCTTAACAACGTACTTTCCAACTATGGGCCTGATTTTAAGTATCTATTAAATCAACAGGAGTTCTGCCTAAGTGAAACAGAAGCACCTGTTGTGGCCTCATTCACTTTAGCATCATAAACTACATTAAATCTGGCAGCGATCTTGGCTCAAGGTGGCAGAGAGTCTACCCAAAAATGGCCTCTAGTATTGCAAGGCTCACATAACTGCTGGCCAGTGCAATCTGAAAGTAGACAGTACTTCCATTAGAAGGGGTACAGCCAGGGTTACTAGATAATGTGCTGATTCAGCTTATTTCTAAGCAACCTCCACCAGTAGATCTCCTATTTAACACATCACCATACTAAAATTGCCCTTCCGTTGTGGATCCCACAGAGGATGATGATGATGTTTGCTACCCTATAATATGAGTGAATTCCCATTGTGTGCAGCGTGCCTCTTTGTTGGCATGGGAAGTGAGGTCCGTGCCCTACTTAATCCCATTCCTTTTAAGTGTGCGTTGAGCCCAATATTTGTAAAAGTTTACCCATGTGGTGTTGTGGCTCTTAGCATTTCTCTTCAGTCTTTGTCTGAGATTTAAAATTTAATCCATTTGTTCATAAAATCTTCTTTCATAGTAAAATTTGAGTAAACTGAAGGCATTAGCTGGATCTTTTATTTCTAAGTGTTTTTGAAGAGTGTCTTAAATAATTTTTATATGAAAAGCATGGACTTCAGATGAGGGGCATTTCATTAGCTCTATATCAAAGTACATTTTAAAATTCCATTTTTTATTTTTTAGCCTTATTTCCCCCTCTCCCCCCCCCCCAGTATAAATCAAAATCTTGTAGACTCATTTGCTCCTGATACTGCTTAATGCTTTACCTTTTGCTTAACTTTACACCTGTAAGTAGTCCCATTGATATGAAAGCGCATGTGTTTTACAGGATTGAAACCTTAGTTATATTTATAATTTGCTACACTTGAAATACTGTTAGCCTTTGCCATTTGTTAGAGTTCTTTCTCTCACCTTTTGTCTTTAAACAGGAATATTTATAATCACATTTAAAAAAAATAACTGGTCCCCCAGTCCTTCACTGGGCTCTGCTGTTGTGCATCTCTTTGTCCTTGTAGCATTCACTGAAGTCTGAGAGTCTGCAACTATAGTGAGCGTTGCAGTATTTGATCCTAGGTGTTGGGGTTGGGCCTTGATTACTGAATTGTGGTGTCTAATCTCAGTCTTTTTTACCAAGCTGTCCATATAAACTGATTTGATGGGGCACTATCAGTTTGCAATATAGTCATGATGGTATAGACTACTAACTGCAAATCTCCTGTCACTTTTTGTGGTCTTACAAATACATGTTTTTTTAACTGTCTTTATCTTTTGCTCTGTGGAAAAAGAGATGTAAGGGGGGGGAACTAACTCTACAAAGAAATCTGAAAATGACAGTACACAAAGTGGTGTCAAATCCATAAAATACACAAATGGAGAGTTTTTTCTATAAACTTTTTATTAAGTACTCATGTTTAGTTTGCAACTATTGAGGAAGTTAAGTGTGCTTTTAGTTTTAAAGTTAGAGGTATTTCTTTAACGTAAAAGATCATGTTCAGCATCTGTTTCTAGTATGATGCCGTTTTAATGAAAATACTATTCTGAGTGGTGTGAGATATAATCTATTAGGATTGTTACTATGTGCTGATACAGGTAAATTCTATCTGAAAAGGACATTTTCAAAACTTTTTTTAACCTATTTGATTAATATAGAAAACTGAAGTTTGCTTTCTTTCTGATGCTATCCCTGTGCTGAAACAGCTATTATAAATTTATAGTGCATCTTTTTTGCTGAGATTGATATAGAATTGTTTTTTTATATGTATATCTTTAAACAAATGGAAATGCACTCTTTCAGGATATCAGTGATGGCTCTAAACTGGTCATGTAAAATGATGATAGATGTTAGATTTATTGCATATAGAAGGATGTAGTTTTCAAAGTAGGAGAGTTTGAGAACAGCTGAAGAATGAATGGTATTGGGGCAAGAAATTTGATAATACCAAGCAAGTGTTTCAGTTACTTAACAAAGATAGACTTCTTAAAAGTGGATTGTTTAAATCTCAATTGTAGTTTCCTTATTTCAGGGAAATATTTTGCCTAAAGCCTCCATGTTGATAACCCCAGATTTCACAGGCAAAGATAGCTCTGGAATTGCCTAACTTTGTTTAAAGTTACTTTCTAAATGTAGGCTTCAGTTTTAATGTTTTGTAAGCACCAATTAGAACTGTGATTGATTGATCTTACTACTTTCTCTAATTTGCCCTATCTGATCAATAGAAGATAGCTGTTTTTCAGCAGACATAATACTAAATTAATTCTTTAAAACAAACAAGAAAGCAACAAAAGTGGTCTAATCACAGTAATTCCCCTTCAGATAAATTTGCCCAGTACTCTTGGAAGAGTCTTATCCCATCGTGTATATCAGCATACTGATATGCTTGGATCCTTGAGATCAAAAGGTATGACCATGTTCCTTAGAGCTTGTCTACACTACAGAATTAAGTCAACTTAAGTTAAGTCAGCATACAGCCACTGCAATAATTAAAGCGGTGGTTCATGTCCATACTTGCGTCTTCTGTGGGTGGTGCTTTTCCACTGACTGAAGTGGGGCATTGTGAGACACTGTCAGCTGGAGCCTGGCAGCCCTGGGGCTGACAGCTTCAGCTGTATGCAGGGAGCTCACAGCTGCCTCTTCCCCCTCCCCCGCCCCCCCTGCTGTCAGGCAGATGCTGGGCTCACAGTGAGCCAGGAGGGGGCTCAGTTTCACAGCAGGGAGCCTACCAGCAATGAAATTAACATTCTTGTCAGTTTCACGGCTGCTGTTAGTTCACATTTCCCTCTGGCTATCAGCTTACAACCTGAGCTGGAGACAAAATGAGAAATAATAATAGCAGTGAAACTGACAAGACTGTCAATTTCACTGCTGGTGGGTTCTCTGCTGTGAAATTGAGCTCTGGCGACTTGGTCAGCCCTGGGGCTCCCACTGTGGGCCCTGCTTGCAGGGTTGACAGCCGAGTGTCCTCCTGCCACCTCCTGGTGAGGGATTTGGCAGGGAAGGAGAGTCCGACCCTGGCCAGGCTCTCCTTCCCACTCAGTCCCTAACTAGGAGGCGGCAACAGGACTCTGGGATGTCAGCGCCGGGCAGGGAAGGCTGGGAGCCCACACCCAGCCGTCAGCACTGGTGTGGGGGGAGGGCTCACAGTGGGAGACAAAAACCAATGTAAGTAATGCACTGTGTACACAGACACTGCATTGCTCTAACTACATTGACATAAGCACTGTGCCTCCTGGTGGAGTTACTGTGTTGCTATAATGGGCCACTTACTTCAGCAGAAGCACCATTGTAGTGTAGACACTGACATAATTAGGTTGACGAAAGGCAACTTACCTTGACCTAACTCTGTAGTGTAGACCAAGCATTAGTCACTTTCAAATCTGGTTAGTGGAGTACTATGGATAACTTCAAAATTTGTCTGGCTGTCACTACAGAACTTTTTCCTGTTTTAATTTCAGGGGTGACAAGTCAGGGAGCTGCCTAAATATTGGAAGGAACCTAAGATCCTTATCAGACTGACATCTTGAGATATTTTTTTTAGGCTTCCCAAGGTTGTTAACGCTGTCATAAATGTGTTTCTCTTGAAAGCATTGTGTGTTGGTATTTGGACTGTGTTAAAGATGCTGTCGTCTGTAATCAAATACTAACTATATATATTTTGCTATTTATACTTGAAGTGCTTTCTAACAGTGTGATTGCTTCACAAAACAAGTGCTACTTTTAAGAATTTATGTAACTTGAATTTCTATCATATTTTAAGCTTTATGTGGACTTTGGTGTATCTTGATCCTTCTTTGAAATAAAGGGATGAGTTTAGGCCCCAGTCCTGCAGATGTCTGCATGTTGGTGTCGTGCATTCTAGCAAGTGTCCCATTTTGGCCACCTATTTGGATAGCTCTGAGAGGAATCCAACCCCCTGTCTACTGGATCCCTGGGGTGTTTCAAGCTGCTGCAGGCTGAGTGGAGTCCAGACACTGCCCTAATCTTGGGGTCCCTGGGCAAACTCTCAGGGTGCAGACTTTCTGTCTGACATATACTCTCCCTTCCCCCTCATGCCCCCGGAGTTTTGGAGCCCAATGTCTAGCCACCTAGCCCCTCTGGGCATGGCACTGACCCTTCAGACTCCCCACTACTTAAACACATCTCTCTCCCAGAACTCCACTCAAAAGTGTGAAGTTTTTGGTTTACAGTTTAACTCTGTGACACGTAATAGTTGTGAAGCATATACAGAGTGTGTATGTGTGGGTATAGCATTACACTTTTATGCTCTCTTATCTTTAATCGTGTAAAGCACAGGAGAGTACAGGTAGTACAAAATAAACATCCTAAATGTAGTGTTCCTCAGTAGCTCACCCTTCCCTTGGGAGTACTTGGGGGGTCATCTGTGTTCTGTCAGGAGAGGCAAGTGCAGTCCTCTGCTGCCTTACCAAACCTCTCCCTTGAGCAGTCTCTCTCATCTTAATCTGATCAAAATGGCTCTCCTTCACTCTGTTCCCCTTGTGAATTCATGTATAGACTTCTGCTGGGGCTGCCAGCTTCTTTTGTCTGCTCCTAGTAACTTATTACATTCCAAAGCTTTTGCTGCCCCTCCTCACTTGCCCATAGACAAGAGGAGGAAGTGCCCAGCTAGAGCAAACCCATTGAACTAAGGTGTCATACTTTGAATTGACCATCTTTGAGAGCTCCTCATGCAGTTGTCTCTGGCCTGGCAGAGACATGACACAACCTGCTAATTCACGATGGATCCACATACATATAGCCTTTCTATGCCACTGAAATTTCATGATGCAATTTCATAATATCATCCACAGTTCAGAACTGGTTCAGACAGAAGCCCCAGCTTGTCACAGTAGGTGCTCACCCATTGAAATCGATGGAGTTCCAAATGTACGTGGCCACGACTGTGCTTTAGGTACAGACTAATTCTTAGAAGCAATGTCACATAGATACACATGCAAGAGATTTTAAGTCTGACAAAATAGTATGTCCACATATTGTGGTGATAGTCATATAATAACTGCATTTATGTGCACCTTCACTCTATGCTCACTAATCCAGTTCCACCAGGACTATTGTGAACATTCCAAACAGTAATCACTTATTTTTTTTAAAAAGCTGGCCAGAGAAGTTGGTGTAATTTCCTCAAAATACACTGTCTTGAGGAGCAAGGCAGTTAGCATTAAATCCTATAACTTGTCTTTTTAAATTTGAGTACCATGTAAGCTGGTAAGGCTAAAAACAAGATTTTGAGCTATTGGAAAAGGAAGAGCCCCACCTCAAAAGTGGACATGTTGTTCTCACTTCTAAGATAGGAGACCTTAAAATCAGGTTGTGATGCTCTAACAATTTGAGGACTCTGTACAATTTTTGCATTCTCTGAGATTATGGACATTCTGTATGTATTTTTACCAAGCTACAAACTCCATTTTGAAGTTGCAGCCCTTTGTCTTCTGTTGTCCTTTTGCCTCCATGTTGAACCAAAATTCCAACAGAGTAGAGGTACAGGGCTGACAATAGAAGGTCAATAAATCTGAAATGCTCTCCCATTGAAACCGAATCGCTCTAAACAATAGACTAGTTGGAAGGAATTTGATCACCTGCGGAGACTGAACAGGATGTCACCTGACAAAGGGGGCTAAAAGTTACAAAAAGGTAGGAGCTCTTTATGTAGCCACTTTTTTTCAGCTTACGATAAGGAAGAAGCAACCCAGCATGTAGCAGCTTGCAGCCCAGCATGTAGTGGCTTGATGAGGCTAGAGACTCTGCTTGTGTAACTTCCAGGGAAAGAGAGCTCACAAGAGGTTTTGCATTTAGGATTTTCATTGTGTTTCTAAATGATCTGTAATGTCTTGTGTTTTATCTGTTAAGTAAAAGAGCAGTGGTGTCTTCTGAGGCTATGTCTACGCACCTTTTAGCGTCACTGTCATGCCACTAAAATACGCGCAGTGTTGTTGCTGTTTGGCAGCAGGAGAGAGCTCTCACGCCAACAAAGCACTGTTCACACGGGCGCTTTTCGTCGGTAAGACTTTTGTCGTTTGGGGGGGGTGTTTTTTTCACCCACCTGAACGACAAAAGTTTTACTGACGAAAGTCCAGTGTAGACAAAGCCTAAGTAAAGTGTCTGTGTGCATTATATGCAACAATTACTGTACTGCCTCAGGAGAGAGTTAAACTGAAAGCCAGAAGACTCCTCCCCCTCCCCCAGAGTTCTACCAAAAGGTGAGATTTAAGCAACAGGGAATCTGAGAATAGGGGCTAGGCAGCTGGGTGGATTCCAACTCTCATGGGGGAGGGGGAGCACTAGACAGAGGGTCTGCACCCTGAGGATGTGCCTAAGGACCCACGGATGGGGCCATTGTTTGGCCTCTGTTCAGTCTCTGTAAGCTTAAAACAGATGACAACCCAGCAGCTGGGTCCATTTCAGCAATTCTATAATGTGTGACCACTGAAAGCTACTGCCCTCTGTCTCCCAACTCAGCTCCTGTAAAGCAAAAATACTTGGTTATTACCTTGAAAAAGAGACTGGCAGAGAGGTAGGTCTTGTAAAGACCATGAGTCACACGGACTTGTTTATATAATAAAATTTGACCATTTATACGGGTACAGTGTAATTACCAAGTGGCCCCCCATTCTCATTCCAGAATAAAATTGCCTTCAATGTAGCTTATGTTGCTTGGGAAGGGTTTAAGCTGAAGTGAAAAAAAGCCACTTTTCTACTGGAATAATTGTGTCCACATGGGGACATTACATTAGTATAAGTATATTTGTGTAATTAGAAAAACCTTTTTGTGTCAACAAGCTGCTTTTGTATTAAGCCAGGGGTAGGCAGCCTATGGCACGCGTGCCAAAGGCGGCATGCGAGCTGATTTTCAGTGGCACTCTCACTGCCCAGGTCCTGGCCACTGGTCCGGGGAGCTCTGCATTTTAATTTAACTTTAAATACAGCTTCTTAAACATTTTAAAAACCTTATTTACTTTACATGCAACAATAGTTTAGTTATATATTATAGACTTATAGAAAGAGACCTTCTAAAAACGTTAAAATGTACTACTGGCACGCGAAACCTTAAATTAGAGTGAATAAATGAAGACTCGGCACACCACTTCTGCAAGGTTGCTGACCCCTATATTAAGCTCTGTACCAGCTGGATTTTGTAATAATTAAGTGTTCATTTAAACAACTTTGCCAGTAGTACAGTTGAAATAACTTCCGAATAATTTAAGTGAATTAAATGCTCTTTTAGTAGATTTAGATTATTGACATAGTTCCAGGGGTTAGAAAATATGTCCAGAGAATACCATAACGAGTTCCTTTTGAAAATATAGGCTTGCCTCCTGGATGCATAATCCTGTATATTTACCTTCTCCTGCTTCTTGCCCCCTTGTGTGTCTCTGTCCCTTGTGTGCCTCTGTTTCTGTGGCAGTGGTCCCCAAACTGTGAAGCACACCCCTCCAGGGTGGCACAGAGGAACATTTGGGGAGGGGCGCGGCTCAGCCCCCACAAGGAGACAGGGAGGGAGCGCCACCGGGCACGGGCCAGCCCCCACGGGGGGACAGGGAGAGAGTGCCATCAGGCCCCACCCGCGGCCTTGCTCCCAGCCGCGGCCTCCCCCGCAGTCTGATTGCAACTCCTCTCCCAGCTCAGCCTCGGCCCCTGGCTGTGGCTCTGCTCCTGGCCCCTGACACGCCCCTAGCTGTGGCCCCAGCCTCATCCCCCTTAGCGCTGTCCATCCGCCCACCCTTGTGAGCCATGGCCCTGCTCCCGAGGTGGGGGGGGGCGTGACCATGAAAAGTTTGGGGATTGCTGTTCTATGGGATAGAGTGGCACACTATGGAGAGGGTGAAAGTGAAGGTATTTCTCTCATGGTTTAACTCCAGCAACTGCTGTTTTTCCCTTCCTGTGGTGTTGATCATGTCCTCAGCCCTTTCTCTCTCTCCTTTTTCTTCTTGTAGCTAACAAATCTAGGAAAGCAGGTGTATTTTAACACGTTAAAATCCTAATGAAGTTGGACAGGATTGGATCCCAAAACAATCCAAGACTCATTAATTTTGCTTAACTAAAACTTTTCAAAAAGATCTAACTATATGCAAATTTGAAGGGACAGTAGCAGGCGGGTTTTGAGATACAAGAAGACAAACATTAGACAACAATCAAATTCAAATCANACAATCCAAGACTCATTAATTTTCCTTAACTAAAACTTTTCAAAAAGATCTAACTATATGCAAATTTGAAGGGACATAGCAGGCGGGTTTTGAGATACAAGAAGACAAACATTAGACAACAATCAAATTCAAATCAGGATACATTTTAAATGACTTGTCATTCCAAAAGATTTTGATTTTTTTGCATACTATACAGAAACATTCTCCTATGCCTTTATAGTAAAAATGGCGGTCTTCAGGCCAAAACAATTATACAGACCAAAGCAAACAGGCAAAAATATGACTTTAATAATGGAAGCTGTTTGTGACCTTAACTATGGAGAAGCTATTCTCTCTCTATGGTATCTTAAGTTATACACGTAGTTAGCAGACCACCCACATTGTGAAAATGCTCATTGTTGCTGTGAAGAACTGGGGCATCTCAATATTGAGAGTACCTATCCTGAATTTCAACACTCTTCTGCACACATTAACTGAAGTGTTTTGAGCTGCTGAGCAAGACTTCAATTTACTGCCTTACTAAAAGGTGGTCATTTAAAATGCCCTAACATCAGATCAAAAAGAATGGGTCCCATCTCTAGAGATTGAGTGTCGTAAATTCCAGGATGAGAAAGTGGCCCTAGGAATGGCTACTGACAACTTTGAAGCTGTCATGTGTCCCATGACATTTTAGTTTCCTTCCTCCCTAAACCATCACGTTACAAGGAGCAAAGCTGCACAGTAGATTTTCAGAGAGCAGTTAAGTTACATCAACAGAACTGCTTCCAGTAAGAATGTACTCCTCCTTCAGATCCATTCTGTCACAGTAAGATAGCAACAAATCATTGCCTGATTAATAACAGTGCATTATAGAACCATATAAATCCAAAAGACCTGCCTTCTTGCCTAATTTACAAGTGCACTTGCTGAGGCCTATGACCGCTTCCTGGGAATGAGTCTGTCACCCTCAGGGAAACATGCAGGGCAGCAAGTTGGACAAGCCCTCAGAAGTGTTTCCAAGTAATACATAATTAATCTCATAGCTTTCTGTGGGTGTGCCACTCCCAAGAGTAGTGCTCCATGGTATAATAGGCCCAGAAATCTATTTTTTCTCTTCAGAAAGGACTGGGAGAAGATGATATGATGTTGATGCTACTTGTTCTTTCCTCACTTTTCTGGGAAATTTCGGTAATGGTTACTTCCCTCTTGTCAAGGATTGCCTGATATATTCTAGTAGTAGAGACAATTGGTGGTCCTGCAACTAGTGGAAGAAAAATATTCTTATGTGACAAATGTGATTAAAAATACATCGTTTAGTGTGGTGACTTAAAAAACAAAGCCCTGCAAATGTTGCTTTTTTTCAAAAAAAAGTGGCTTGTAAGGGAGAGAGAATGGGTTTGTGCACAGTGCATAAAGAAGAGCTGAAAGTGCTGGAGGCTGGGGTAGCACAGCATGAGAAAGGGATGAAGAAGAAGGTGGGAAGGGTTTTCCATGTATTTTTTTTTTTTTTTACCCCCCACCCCCACCAAAAAAAAAAAAGTTAAAACACTTAGGTCTTGTCTACCCTTGGAATTGTATGGGTGGTTAGAGAATTTATGGGTCTGTACCTTTGGAATCATGGAAGTGAAACCTGCCTAAAAGGAAAAATTAACTTATTTAGAATATTTAAAGCTGTTTTTTGCCAATTTAACTCAAACACTTCAAAGAACAGACGTTATATATTCAGTACCTTCACCCCTTTGACCAAGGGTTCAGAAAGATTCCAGTACATATGTTTGAGTCATTCAAAAAGTCCTTTAACACAGGAAGGAAAGATTTGAAATTCCTCATTGTTAAGGTAAACAGAAAAAACGGGAAAACCCTTTTTAAAAAAGCAAAATTAAAATTGTTATGTATCATAAAGGAAAAAGAGCAAAAGCCCAATCAGTTTTTCCTTTTCAGGTAACCTTTATCCTTATGGGAAGCTCTTTGTTCATATGAACTGCTCTTGGAGGCAACAAGCCAGGTTACCTTCTAGAAAGGAGATGAAAAATTACTTTTGTCATCAGGGGATTAATAGTTCTGAATTGCTGTACGTTATGTTCCAAATTTTGTTCTTGACAGTTTGAGCTGAAAGAGCCGAAGAACACTTAGATGTAGTTAGCTATAACAGTCCCTTTCCTAATCCTTGTGACCCTCTAATGTTTTTGTGTTTATTCTATATAGCAGTAACATCGTTAAAACTTCTTATGTAGGCTTAAATAAGAAAGCTCTAGATTTTGGAAAAAATAAATAAGTTTTCTAAAACATTGTTAGAGTGACAGGCTAGAGAAGCAGAAGTTAAGTGACCTTTTCCAAACTGGAAGTTGCAGTTGTGACTCCACCGGGCTCTGTGCAGCTCCCTCAGCACCATGGCAACAGCAGAACAGTAATCTTGTGTATTCTTCTGTACCCCATTTGGCTTCCTTCTCCAAAACTTACTTTCCTGTATGAACTGTCAGTAATTTACAATATTTGTCCCAGTACACCCTGTTTCCCCCCCCCACACACACACACACCCAAAAGTCATTCTAGTGGCTGCACCTCCCACATGGCCTCATTAGTTTTCCAGTAGTGACAGAATAAAGGAATGCTCCAGTGGAAAAGCCCATACTTTCATAGTCNTCCCCCCCCCCGCACACCCACACACACCCACCCAAAAGTCATTCTAGTGGCTGCACCTCCCACATGGCCTCATTAGTTTTCCAGTAGTGACAGAATAAAGGAATGCTCCAGTGGAAAAGCCCATACTTTCATAGTCTCCAGCAGTCAATCCAAATGGCTACTGTAGTTGCAAGATGGTTCAAGTTTGACCTTGTTTACCTCTGCCACCATTGAACTTTGTCACTAACTCCACTGCCTCCACTTCTTTTGTTACCTTATCCTATTATGCCACCTCTAGTTATCTACCTCTCCATATTGAACATGTCTTTAATACACCCAGCATGTTTTGGGGGGTTCTGTATAAAATCCAGACTGCATGGTTCAGTGGACAGAGCACTGGACTGGGAGTCAGCAGATAAGTTTGGGTTCTGATGCTGGCTCTGCCACCAACCTGCTATGTGAGCTTGCCTAATTTACTTCACCACTTTGTACCTCTGTTTCCCTGCCACCCTTTGTTTTGCCTACTAAAATTTTAAAGTGTTTGGGACAGGGACTGTATCCTATTTGTAAAGTGCCTGGCATAATGAGAACCCAATCTCAGTGTTGCTGTAATGCAAATAGTAAATAATAGACCTATGTTAAGCAAGTGACATCAGTTACTCATAGGCATTAAACAAAATCAGTCTCTGTGAAAAACACCTATAATGGTTGTCTCCCAAGGTTTTAGCAATGCCAATTTCTGCTTTTTGTTTTAATGTTTTTTGAGAGAATGAGTCAATGAGTACTCTGGTAGTTAGAATTGGAGGATAGAATAGATGTTTTTTTCCTTCGATTTAAAGGTTATCAGTAATAGCTTAAGAGAAGGATTAATTTCAGTTTCTGTTCAGAGGCAGTTTACCAGTTTCCACTAGTAAAAATGGTCTCATTTGTTGTATAGCTTTCAAATTTTACAGTAGCAATGTGCTTATTTATACAGTGATGATAGTCTGTAACTTAAAGGCTGACATTTAAATTTGAAATAAATTCTTGAAAATATCCTAAATCTATAGATTTTTCTGCATCAAATTTGGATTGCCTCCACTACTTTCTTAAATCACTTGCTCATTCATTCTGCTTTTTCGCAATTTTCAGTTTCTCATTGTGTACGTGATGCACACACCTATTTTTTCATATATCTGTATATGTATGATGGGGTGATAATAATTTTATCTCAGTTTGTGTGAGCTTCAAGGAGCTCAGGATTGTCAAAAACTATTTTAGAATTAGATCATTCTATTCAGTGCCAATAAAAACCTTTACGACACACCATCCTGTATTCAGAATATTCCATATGTATTGCAGAAAATTTATTTTAGGAAATGTGTTTTAGAACTTTAAAAAATAGTTTCAGGTTATGTGAGAGGCAAAGTATTGTCATGGATCAGAAACTGACTGAGATAGGAAATAGAGTTGAGGGGAACGGGCACTTTTTATCATGGAAAGGTTTCAACAGGGTGCCACAACATTATATGGTAAGACTAATGTTTAATTTATTAAAATTATCTAGAAAAGGAGATGATCAGTGAGGTGGCAAACTTGCAGATGACACAATTATCTAGTAAAGACTGGAGAAGACCTTAAGGAACCTCAGAGGGCCCTTCATCAAGTTAATTGAAGGGGCAACACAATGGCAGATGAAATTCAGGATTGATAAAATGTAGCGTGATGTGCACAGCAGAGAGTAGTTGGAACTACTAATACACTTTATTATGTTCTAAACTAGCAATAAACTCAGGGAAAAGATCTAGGCATCCTTTTGGACAAAAGGGAAGGCCTCTGAATATTCAGCAGTGGTGGGTTTTTTTTGTTTTTGTTTTTAAAAAGGCAAATTGATAGAGTGCATAAGGAATGAATGGAAATTAATACTGAAAATACTGTAGTGCTATTATATGACAATGGTATGCCTTTATCTGGAATAATGTGTTTTGTTCTGGTCACTCCATTTCAAAACTGATGCTGCAGAACTGGAGCGGGTTCAGAGGCAGATAATAAAAATGTTTAAAAGTATAGGTGAACTCATAAGTGATTAAAAAGATTGGGATTCTTTATGTTGAAAGGAGACAAATTTAAGGGGACATTAATACAAAATAATGGTATAGAGAAAGTTGAGAGGAATGTCTGTTTATTTGTGTCATCAGAGCAAGAGGTTATTCAAAAGAATTAAAGATGGCAAATTCAAAACTGATAAGGAATTTTTTTTTTTCATTCAATGCCCAGTTACTGTGAAACTCATTGCCGCAGAATATCACTAAGGCCAGAAACTTAGCAAGATTCAAAACAAGATTAGATATTTATCTGGGTTGCAAAAATATCCAGAATTGTTGCAATAAATAAAAAAATTAAAAAATTGAGGATATAAATATAATGTTTTAGATTGTAATCCTCAATTGTTGGAGATTAGTTTAGAAGGAAACTTTCCCAGAGGGCAGGTTATCTCGTACCTGCTTTCCCGGGGGTCGCAGGGTTTGAGCTCCAGTCCGAGCCCAAACATCTACACTGCAATTTTATAGCCCCACAGCCTGAGCCCCACAAGCCCAAGTCAATTGACACAGGCCAGCTGTGGGTGCTTGCAGCATAGACATACCTTTGTGCGCTTAGCTTGCTACCTTGTTCTATTCAGCATAGAGCATACTGTTGCCACTCAGCAAATGTACAGCAATAAGATATAATAATAAGATATACATGCACAAAAGTATTGGCTTTAGTTTTGGATAGTAATGCTGTAAGTTAGATAGGATTGTTTTGCTGTCATATTACCAAAGTGAAATAGTTGTCTTCCTCTGTATTGTGTTCAGTTTCTAGGTCTTGAAACTACTTGGCTCAGTTTACACATTATAATGCTACTTTGTCTCTCTTTTATGTTTAGTGCTGATATTATTTCAACAGTTGAATTTAATTACTCTGGAGATCTTCTTGCAACAGGAGACAAGGGTGGCAGAGTGGTTATATTTCAAAGGGAACAAGAGGTCAGTGACTTCAAAAACAATGAAGTGTGCCTACCGAAGCTGCTCTTGAGTTTTTCATTTATTAACATGCATGATATTGCTACAGCTTTTGATATCACCAACTTTAAATGTTCCCATGTTGTTTTCTAGTCCATGATATTTCTTTAGAAAATTTGAAATTGTCCCAATCTCTTTATTGAACTCAATGCTGTATTTGAAGCAATGGCCATTCCAAGTATTTCTGTTTAGCCTGTACAATCACAATTATTCTGCATCACAATTATCCTTGCATCTGACGAAGTGAGTATTCACCCACGAAAGCTTATGCTCCAATACGTCTGTTAGTCTATAAGGTGCCACAGGACTCTTTGTCAATTATTCTGCAGATTGCCGTGGGACCTACTGTTTAACTTAAAGCTCAGACTCAGGGTGACAAAAGATAAATTGTAGTCTCTTTTAGAAATATTTTAACTGTCTTCAGAAAGAAGGCATGGACAGCTCACCTGCTAGGAGGAAAGCAGAGGGTGCTTGAAAATTGAAGCATCAGAAGTTTGCTGTGTTCTAGGAGCAGCAGACTCAAAGATAGCAGAGGCAGCAGCTTCCCAATCAACCCCAAAAATGTGTGACAACTTGACAGGGCAGAGCATAGAGAAGGCCTTCTCCAAAAACTGTTTGGCAGATAATGTCATTGAGATGGTAGGCACCAGTTAAAAATTTCCTGTGTTACTCAGTGTGGGCTGGCATGTGTGTATATATACACTTCATATTTGCATATTGTTTGTACCATAATCTTCACAACAGAAGGAAAAAAACACAGAAAAATTCTGTATCCTCAATCTTGATAAATACAGATGGTTACATTTGGGGCATAATCAAGTTTATTACAACATACAAATGGTGTACATTGGGATACTGCACTATGAACTCATGGCTCACACTTGGTGGCTACTAGCCATCTGTTGGAGTTTAAAAAAAAAAAAAAAACTTTAGTATTCTTGCATTTTTATTATAGAGGTCTATCTACTAACAAAAATTTAAAAAAACACAAACCTTGAAAATTTGATACTTTTGTGGTTTAATTCAACTTCAGGATGCTGTTACATGTTTGAGAATATTAGCCACTGGTTTTATCAGCTTGGATGTTTTAACATTGACAGAAGTTGCTGCGTTTCTAGAGAAAACAGGCTTATAAATGTTGAATTTTAGATGTTGCGTGTTGCTGGAACGTACCCTTGGTGGCCAGCTGGGAGGATGGAGCAAGTACAGGCCTCCTTTTTTTAGGCATGGAGGCATCAAATGGCCAGATGCCAGAAGCCGTTGCAAGCAGACCCACAAGCTTTGGCAACTTCGTTTACTTCAGTTTTTGAAGATGGTGACCTAGCTGATTCCTTCCCTTTGGAACACCTCCTCAGGAGTCCCTTGAGGAATCAGAATGGAGTACTCCTCTTCTGAAGTCATGAGCATTGTCCAGTGGGGTTCAATTTAGGTCACCTTTACCAAACAAAGAACCTCCTGATTGCAGTAATACCACCAGAAAATCCACAGATAGAAAAATGTTTAGACAGTCAGCAGGTCCAAAGCTATTTTGAGACATTTGAAGTCTTGGGTCAGTCCACAGACATTATTTCAACTATCCTACGAAAGTCCCAACTCGATGATAATTTAAAAAAATACAAAGCTATGAAAAGTTGGAATTGAAATAATAGGAAAACACAAACAAGACATTCAGTAAGCCATGCACAGAGAAGAACAGCTTGTGTTTTATAGACAGATATTCATAACATCCTCTTTTATTTTTTGGTTCTCTTTGAGCAGCATTTTTTTTTTTTTTTTTTAACACTGAAAATTTGGGTTGAAGGTTAGACTTTAATTCAGTCAGAGCAAAAAAGTCTTTTTCCTTCTAAAATCACACTTTTGGTATACATTTTTTTTTGTATATAGGCGTATCTGCTTCACAGACCTTTAGATCCCCAGCACAGACCTCTGCCACTTGGGATATGTCTACACTGGCAGAGTTACAGCGCCGCTCAGAGAGCGCTGAAGGGAAACCTCTGTTGTGTGTTCACACTGTCAGCTGCCTGCGCAATAGAGTGTTCGCGCTTGCGGGACTTGCAGTGGTATTTGGAGTGGTGCACTCTGGGCAGCTATCCCACAAAACATCTCTTCCTCTTCTGTCACTAAGAGTTGAGGGAAGGCGCAGGGGGTTGCGAGGCATCCTGGATCCTGTCCCAGTGCCCTGTGAGACATTGCTTTGCATCCCAGCAATCCCTGTGCTTTCGTCCGCATTTGGCACCATCTTTCAACGGTTTGTGTACTGCGCGCTCTTCCTCTTCGGTCTGCAGGAATGGATCCCGCACTGTTGCCCAGTATGCTGCTCGCTCTGACTAACATGTCACGAGTGGCAGTGGAGTTATTCCTTAAACTACAAAGGCAAGAGGAATGCGACATTGATCTCACCATGCGTAGTAGCTATGACACGAGATTGCTTGTGGCATTCATTGAGATGCTGATCACAGTAGAACACCGCTTTTGAGCTCGGGAAACAAGCACTGAATGGTGGGATCACATCGTCGTGCACATCTGGGATGACAAGTAGTGTCTGCAGAACTTTCAGATGAGGAAAGCCACATTCATGGGAGCTCACCCCAGCCCTGCGTTGCAAGGACACAAGAATGAGAGCTACCCTGCCATTGGAGAAGCGTGTGGCGATTGCACTGTGGAAGCTGGCTACTCCAGACTGCTACCGATAGGTCGCTAACCAGTTCAGAGTGGGAAAGTTGACCGTTGGACTCATGTTGATGGAAGTGTGCAGGGCTGTTAATCGCATCCTGCTCCGAAAGACGGTGGTTCTGGGCAACGTGCATGACATTGTGGATGGCTTTGCACAAATGGGCTTCCCTAGCTGCGGAGGGGCGATAGATAGCATGCATATTCAAATTCTGGCACCAGACCACTTAGCCACCGAGCACATTAATGGGAAGGGGTATTTCTCAATGGTTCTCCAGGTGCTTGTGGATCACCGTGGGCGTTTCACGGACATTAACGCAGGCTGGTCCGGAGAGGTGCATGACGCACGTATCTTTCGGAACACTGGCCTGTTCAGGAAGCTGCAAGCAGGGACTTTCTTCTCGGACCAGAAGATCACTGTAGGGGAAGTCGAAATGCCCATTGTGATCCTGGGAGACTCTGCCTACCCCTTAATGCCGTGGCTTATGAAGCCATACATGGGGCACCTTGACAGCAGCAAGGAGCAGTTCGCAACAGGCTGAGCAAGTGCAGAATGACTGTTGAATGTGCTTTTGGCCGTTTAATGGCCTGCTGGCGCTGCCTATATGGGAGGCTGGACCTGGCCGATGACAATATTCCTATGCTTATAGCTGCGTGCTGTACGCTCCATAATATTTGTGAAGGGAAGGGTGAAAGCTTCACTCAAGGCTGGACTGCTGAAGCTCAGCGCCTGAAGGCTGAATTTGAACAGCCAGAGACCAGGGCTATCAGAGGGACATGGCGCAGGGCCATAAGGATCAGAGATGCCTTGAGGCAGAAATTTGAAGATGAAAGCCACTAATATTTGTTGCTGTGCTCAGAAGTGCAGCGCTTATAATGCTAAGAGGTGATTGTCATTGGTGCAGATGATGCACTATGAAGGTTTAAGAAAGTTACCTGCTGCTTTTCAGGGCTCTGTTTGCTTTCAGTTAATAGAATAAAGATTACTTTCAAACCAACACAATTATTTTAAAAAACAACTGGAGGAGCGAGACGAAAAAACACATCACCACTGAGGGGGAAGGGAGGGTCCCAGGAGGAGGTGGGGTCCTGGGACAGTTAGATTTGTGTATGTCCAGGTATCATATCCAACCTTCTCCTTTGGAGAACAGTGCAGTGTACTTCAGTAGGGCTAAACTGCAGAGGGATGGGTGTTGAGTGCAGTGGGTACTGGGAGTCCGCAGTGCTGGACTGTGACGGGGGAGGAGTGGAATGCCGTGGATACAGAGTAGAGCCAGGAGGTTGATAAGAGTGTGTTGGTGGTGTCTGGGGCAGGGGACGGGATGCATGGGAAAGAATTTTGCAACAGTGGCTGCAGGGGAGGGCAGGTGAGGAACTGCTTGGTTTGCAGTGCTAGTAGCACCTGGAGCATGTCCGCTTGGCACTCCATAACATTTAAGAGCCGCTCCGTGGCTTCGTTCTGGCGCGCCATGTGCTCCTTTCGGTCCCTCTTCTCGCTGTCCCGCCACTTCAATTCCTGTTTTTTGGCTGCCCTGGCCCTTATGCGGCTCGCCTGTGTGCAGCAATGGTCCTCCCACCCCACCCCTCAGTGACAGCAGAGTGGCATGGGAAAGTTACCCTTAATGGGGCAAGAAACAAAGCAGCTCTGCCAAAGAACCTGCAGCAGCGGATTGCCCAGTATCTCCATGAGAGTTTCCTGGAGTTCTCTGAGGCAGATGCTCATTAAGTGAGGGAGTCAATCAACACCCTGTTGCACCACTCAGACTAGGCATGTGGTGGTAGGCGCATCACACAGACACAAGCCTGCTTTCTGCAACCCTCCTGCCCGCAACAACTTGCTTCAGCGATTCTCAAAATCAAAGCCACTTACCAGGGGCCTCCTCTCCTGGTTGTGCTTTGCCAAGATCTGACAGCTGTGACTCGCTAGCATCCTCCGGGGTAGAGAAGAGCTCCTGGCTGCATGCACTTCTGGCTTCCGTGTCGTCCTCTGCCTCTGGGTCCCCCTCTCCCTCCACATCATCATCCAAGATTTCCTTCTCCTGGCTCGGTCCACTCTCGACTGGCACACGAGCCACCAAAGTATCCACAGTGGACTTCGCAGTGGAGATGGGGTCGCCACCAAGTATCGCATACAGCTCTTTGTAGAACCAGCAGCTCGTGGGCACAGCACCAGAGCGCCGGTTTGCCTCCCACGCCTTGTGGTAGACGTTCCGCAGCTCCTTCACTTTGAACCTGCACTGCAGTGTCCCGGTCATGGCCCCTTACTATCATGCATCGTGAAAGCTGTCCATAGGTATCATCATTCCTATGGCTGGAGCGCAGCTGGGACTGGACAGCCTCCTCTCCCCAAATGCTGATGAGGTCCAGCAGCTCAGCACTGCTCCAAGCGGGGGATCGCCTGGCGTGTGGAGCAGGCATGGTCACCTGCAAAGATGCACTGAGACCACTGCACATGTCACTGACCAAACAGGAAGGGGACTTTCAAAATTCCCAAGGAATTTACGGGGTGGGGATAACTGTTGATCACCTGAGGGCAGGGCAGTAGAGTTCAAACCGATGACCAGAGAGGCAAGAACAGGCATTGTGGGACACTTCCCAGAGGCCAGTTGCAGAGCTGTAATCGACCAGGGTGTCTACACTGGCACTGCAGCGCTATATCCCTGGTGCAGAAAGCTGTACACCTCATGTCAGGGTGTGCTGGGTTTTTTTTGTTTTTTACAGTGCTGCAACTGCACAGTTTCTGCGCACTAAGTGGCTTGGCAGTGGGTACGCCTCAGGAGTTACAATGCAGAAACTTGCTTTACTGCGCAGAAACTTGCCAGTGTAGACAAGGCCATGAGCTGACAGTCACTGCTAGCAGTAGTGACTTGTTATCTTCTGTGTGGATCAGCCAGTAGAGGGATATGAGGCACATATTTGGCTAGAAGAATTTGATTCAGGAATCCTGGGATTTATTCCAGATTCTGAGTGTAGCATACTCAAGTGATTACAAACTGTTTTGCCCTTGGTCCTGTCAACCTGAACTTGTTCCAGTCCTAGTCTTGCCTTCCCACTGCCTCCCCTTGGCTCCTTGTCCCAGTCCCTGTCTCCCCACCATGGCTCCTTATCCCTTTGCATTGTAGTTATGCTGCTATTTCTTTCTCAAAATTTCCTGGGCACTAGCAGTGGGAGTATTGATAAGACAGGAGACAGTATTCCTGCTTTAAATTCTGGTGCCTGGCACCACAGCAGTCCCTGGCTGCTGGAACAAGCAACTGCAGGGAAGTCCTGCTTATCCCCATGGGCAAGAGCAGCAGTTCTCAAACTGTGGGTCGGGACTCCGTTTTATTGGGGTCGCCAGGGCTGGCTTAGACTTTCTGAGGCCTAGGACCAAAGCTGAAGCCCGAACTCTATCACCTGGGGCCGAAGCCTGAGGGCTTCAACCCTGGGTGGCAGGGCTTAGGTTACAGGCGCCTTTCCTGGGGCTGAAGCCCTTGGGTATCAGTTTTGTCCCCCCCTGCCATCCCCACACACACACGCGAGACAGTGGGGCTTTGGCTCCCCATCCGGGGGTGGGGATAGGAAAGGGGAGGCTTGGGTGGGCTCAGGCTTCGGTCCCCCCTCCTGGGGTCATGTAGTAATTTTTGTTGTCAGAAGGGGGTTGCGGTGTGATGACAGTTATAAGTACAGTTATAAAGTGTTGGTCAACCATAACCATAGGCTTCACTACCTGTTCCATATATGATAACTGTTAATGTGCTATAGTAGGCACAGAGCTAACTCTGATATTCACAGGATGCATCTTCCTGTCCCTTCCTCAGTGACTATTCACAATAATTTTTTTTAAAAAATATTTAAAATTATGTACAATTAAGGATAACCTAATACACAACTCTTTTTAAATCTAGGATAATTCCCAAACAAGGAATTACAGTAACTCCTCACTTAACGTTGTAGTTATGTTCCTGAAAAATGCAACTTTAAGTGAAACAATGTTAAACGAATCCAATTTTCCCATAAAATTGAATGTAAATGCGGGGGGTTAGGTTCCAAGGAAATTTTATGGGGGCACTATATACAGTATATAATATAAGGCATTGTATACAGTACTGTACTGTACCGTGGTGGGGAGGTGCCCCGGCTTACCCCCCCACACAGGCACAGCCCGCTGCAGACAATGAGGCAGGCAGGGACGCTAGGAAGCACTGTGCGCATCAGCAGCTTCCCCCCAGAAGAACAGGTGCTGACTTTGCCGGGGGATGCTCCAGGCCTGCCTCTTCCCATCCCCGCTCCGCTCCAGGCCCGCCTCTTCCCACCCCTACTCCACCTCCTCCCCGGAGCACGCCGCGTCCCCGCTCCTCCCCCTCCCCCCAGTGGCGGATTTAGAGTTAGTGGGGCCCTGTGCTCAGCTTCTTTTTTGGGCCTATTCCCCCCCTCCCCCCGTTTTTCATTCTTTTTTTCTCCATTCTCCTCCTGGGGCTCAGGGCTGGGGGTGGGTCTGGGAGGGCACTCAGGGTTGGGCTGCGGGGTCTCGGAGGGAGTTAGGGTGCGGGAGGGCGCTCAGGGTGGGGGTGTGGGAGGAGGCTCAGGGCTGGGGCAGGCAGGAGGTGCAGAGCACTTACCTGGGGCAGCTCCTGTTTGGTGCAGGGGGTGTGCAGGTGGCTCTGCACAGCGCGGCCCCGCCCCGATGGCCGCGATTCTGGGGGTTGCGCCCCCCCCCCCCCAGCAGGGCCACCCGGAATGCAGGGACTGCAGGGCCCTGGGGTTAAGGGGGCCCTGGCCTGCAGCTCTAAAGCCCCTTTTGGAGTGCGGCCCTGCGAGCACAGGCCGGAGGATTCAGTAGGAGCAGGGGCAGCCGCACAGCCAGCGGCCGGAGAGAAGCGGTGCTTTCCGCTTCAAAGGGCCTCATTCCAAAAGGGGCTTTAGAGCAGGGCCCTGCAGCCCCTAAAGCCCCTGTGTTCTGGGTGGCCCTGCCTGGCCTTGGGGGGGGTGGGGGGGAACAGCTTCCCCGCTCCCTCCCTCCCAGAAAGTCCTAAGTGCTGCAAAGTGCTGGGAGGGAGGGAGGGGGAGACTTGTGAGAAGAGGAACTTGTGCAATGTTCCCTTGTAAAGTCAGCCAAACGACGCTATAAGGGAGCATTGCACAACTTTAAACGAGCATGTCCCAAATAACAAGAACAAGAAGAAACATTTGTATAATATTAATCTACTGTAAAACTTCTTTGTTTCTCTGCAGATCTCTAAGTCAAGGCCAGCTGCAGATCTCCTGCTCCCTTACTATTTGGTGCACCACATTCTCTCTGTTGCTGACATACCAGCCACAGAACCCTACTGTGGACTGGAGCTGCCCAATAGTGGTAAGAGTCCACTGTCTTCCAATATGCGCAGTTTTGTAGAGTTTGTAATGTTATAACATTGGTATATTAAAAAAATACATTTTAAAAACTTTACAAAACCACACATCTTGTGAGAAATGGGGTCTTTCCGTAACCATATAAGGCACGTCTAATGTGCAGTGAAATTCTGTGGCTAGAACATTGCCAGCAGAGAGCATACTGGTGCATCAAACATAGCAGGAACAGGCTGGATTTTGCAATTTCTAAAACTAAACAAAAAATGAAGTTTTAAATTAAACTTACAACTTGTATTGTAAAAGACCAGTTATACAGAATATCATTCTAATGGATCTTGACCAGTTCATCAAGACTTTGCCCAGTAGCATTTCCCAATTCCTAGTTCACATTTATTTTATCTGTTCTTAGAATGTATATAAGTGTTGTCATTTTCTAGGTACAGAAATAAAGAAGTTCTATTTCATTAATAAAAATGTTATGCTTCCTTGCAGAATAAAAGCCGTCCTCATTCTCGGGGAGAATATAACGTTTACAGTACCTTTCAGAGTCATGAACCTGAGTTTGACTACTTGAAGAGTCTAGAAATTGAGGAAAAAATTAATAAAATTAGGTGGTTACCACAACAGAATGCTGCTCATTTCCTGCTGTCTACAAATGGTAAGGACATTTCATTGTGTACTTTTATTTTGTAAAACAGCAAGATCTTTTGATCTTCTTCTAGTTGAATTTCATAGTCTTACCCTGGATCCATTTGTTCATTACTTTCATACAACAGAATAGTATCCTTTTTTCATAGTTTTAATTCCATGCAAGACATGTTAGGTTTGATACCATATGTTTAGAATACTGAAGTAACTATGCATTAGCTGTCTTAGGGGAATATGGGAAGATATACCTACCAACCCACTGAATGTGCCTTTGGATGTAATATGCAAGCTGACATAATAGCCAGCAGTACTTTCCCTGCCTGTTGTTCTGCTTGCGTGACTGAAGGCTATGTAAAGAAGCTCTATGTGCTTTCTACTCCTGTCGTGCACAAATGTGTTGCAAAAGGCAGGAGTTTAGCCCCATATCCTTAGCATAACTTGAGAGAAGGAGGCTTTAAGCCTCCTTTGTGTTTCTTTGATCCTGGCGCTGTCCAGTGGCAGGGCCGTTCTTCAATGACAGAACAACCTGATGTTAGTGATGCAACATTATTTCTGGTGGTTCCCACAATGTGATATGTTTCCCAAACATCAGAGCATGGTGCCTGCTTGGAAGAGCTTACAAACTAAAAGGAACAGCTGTATTGACAGGAATACATTTATTTATATTTCCATTACGTACATGACCATGGTATGTCGATACCATACATAAAATGAAGAGTCTCACTTAAATAAATCTGAAATATAGCCCTACCTCTCCTCTCTGCCATATTAAATTGGGGAAAATCTTAATGGTTATCTTCCAATATATGTTAGTAGTAAATATTTATATTATGGTTTCACTAAAATACTCCATTCTGGATTGCAATACCATTGTGCTGGGTACTGTAGTACTGCTGTTTCACCATAATGCTCTATTAATAGGGAAGGGCTTTTTTGCAGGTTATTACTTCTACACTATGTCCTGAAAATGCCAGCTGGCAAGTCTAAAGAGATAGTATGAACTTGAAATCAAACCAGTTTAAAAAAAAAAAAATCAACAGTTTCAAGTATTACATCTGACCTGGAATCTGCCTGCCAATTTTTGTTGTTTTAAATCACTTTTTTCTAGTTGTAACTGTTTTTCTTCCCCGTTACTGTGTGAAAGGTGAACACAGATGGAAACTACACAAGGAAGCAGTGAAACTGAATACAAAAGTGATATCAAATGCTGAAAACAAATGACATCAAAATTATTTCCCTCTAATCTTTCAACTAATGTAACCTTATGATTATTTGTAATTAATAGATTTAAAACATGGCGCAAGTGTGATTAAGTTTCATATGGAATACTGCAGTATACAGTTGCACTGGTGTTCTTTATCATAAAATAACCTGCAAAGTGAGTGTGAAAGAACTTTGTATCTTTGGTGGTTGGGGTGGGTCTTATATGCTTCTGGAAGCCTATTGTACATCTGACTGTTACACAAGTTATCTATTTGCTGATGATGTACTTGCCACTGTATAAGATTTAAAGGAAGGCCCCTCCCCAGATCAGTTTGTAATCCAAATAAACCCCCTTACTCAGAGGCCTTGAAGATACTAGTTTATAGGTTTTAAAAAAAAGTGATAACAGCTTTTCTGATTAGCATTTGGGGTTTGGGAATAAGGCTCATTCTTCCTTGTCTCCCATAATGAATTCACTTTTTTCCAGAATGCTAGCAAACAATTTCCCCCAGATATCTATCAATTCTACAAATACAGCTTTTGCTTATTCTAAATTGAATTAGATTTATAGAATGGAAAGAAAACCTAAAAAGGTTTCAGATGAGATATCTGTTAGACTGCAAGTCCTTTTAATAGAATCCATATATCTGTAAACTTGAAATAACTGGATAGTTTACCTTGTTCCTTACGTGGTAGAAATTTCTTGGCATTCTAACAGCCAAAGCTTCATCTTTGTCTGTACTGTTGAAGTTACAGTCCCTTTGGCAATAACACAACCCAGCTCCTTAGAGAATGTTTCTGTTGTCTTACCCAGCATTTGACTGGAATCATCTACCTTTTATGAAAGTGACAGTTCCATCAACACTGAGTGAAAGAATGTTAAATTTCTGAATAGACAGTCCCCTCCTGTTTGTAAAGTTAAAAATAATTGTTTTTCTATCCTGACATGGACTTTGGTTAAAACAGTCTACTTTCCCGACTACATCACTTTTCTATGTTATACCTTTGTCCATAAATGAATTCTTTATTCTTCTAATGCAATGTGTTTTCAACTTTTCTGTAATCTAACCTAGTTGCAACAGAAATACATTTTGGATTCTCTTCCCATAATTTCAGGACTCCCCACCCCATAAAGGAAGGGCAGAGGTGAGGGTGATCATGACCTCCAGGATGAAAACCCATACCCTATTACCTTTCACAAGGACTTGTCCACTATCTCATGATCACCTGTTAAACATAACACCAGGGACATCAGCTGTGAAACAGCAGAACAAATCCCTGTACATTTCAACATTGTATATCAGTCTCCTTTTTGTTTATGGAAATAGTGCATATAACACCTTCTGAAAGAAAGGTTTATTCAAATGGGTATGTCACACTTTTTGTAGAATTTTAAAATATAAAGGAAGTCTCGCACCTCAGGAGATCAGTGGTTCAACTGCACATTTCTTTATTCGCTTGATGGGGAATAACAAAAACAAATTACTAAATACAAATACATCGTGCATGCTACCCAAACCTTTTACTGTATATTCATATGTGTATATTTATTTCTTAAGGAGGAGAAACTTTTTTTTCAAACATCCTTCCTTAAGTCAGAGGATTAGATTTTCCTAACAGCAAATGAAAATAGCAGACTTCTTAAAGATCTCATTCTTCCTCTAAAGGAAAGTGGATGATTCATGCTTCTCTGCTGTTTCCTTGTCTTAGCAGATAAAAAGAGGCTAGACTTCTGCTTAATTTTTTACCTTGACTCCCACGTCTCCTCTCCACCCCCCACTCCCACCCCCCAAGCCATGTTTTTACCTCAGGAATAGCTAGGATAGAGTCAGGGGCTTTGAATGTTTTTCCTTACACTCAGAGTGTTCTGTGGAGTCAGTCTCCTCTAGGTGCAGTGTTCCTTCTCCTTTAGTTGGTAGAGATGATCTTGTGAGAAATGCCCCTCCATTTATGATTTGTCAACAGATATAAGTATACCCAGTGCTTATGGTGTCATAATTTCACTGATCCTACATTGCTCCTCTTCCCTCTCAAAAGTCAGAACCCCCACTTAGCCCAGAAGCCCATTGGTACCTTGGTTCTGATGTAAGCATGGCAGGAATAGAATAATCATATGCCTTCTTGGAGAAGAACTTTTAACATGGAAATTTGTGGGACCAAGTCAGTCAAAAGACACGTTGCATTAATACTCCTTGCTGGTGGTCCTCAGAATATTTTTGACACAGCTTTCAATCTATCATATATTGAAAAACTCACAGCCTCGTCCTTGGACAATTTATTTCACATAGATGACCTGCTAGTCTCCAGAAGCCTAGGGTTTAATTCTTTGTCTGAGCCAGCAGACCAAGATGTTCCTGACCCTAACAAGGCGGTTCGCCCTGTGTAGTGCTCCTCCTTAAATCATCTTACACAACCTCACTTATGGGCTCAGGGTAACATTCCTTTCTAACTTTGTCCCTGGAGGCTGATTCTTCCATCTTTCTGTAGTGGAAAAAGAGCTTTCCTGTCTTAATAGTTCAGTATCCTTATGTGCACAAGGATCATGGGGATTGGTGACCCTGAAGGAGAATAGGATTCTTTCACAGGTAGATTTCCCAACGGAATATATTTGAACCATACCGAAAAAGGTGAGCTGAAAGCTACATTCAAAGGATTATTCTCTGGCTCCAGAAGGTGGAAAGAGAGGCCTAGTTTTGCTGGCTGTAAGAAGAGCTCAGAGTTTGTGTATTTGTTGTTTTGGCGGTGAGAGGGAGGAAAGAGGCTGATGCCTTCAAGGATGCTTGTCTGGGAAATTGACTGCATATGAAAAATTAGTCATTTAGGAACTTTGTCATGGCTTTTTGCCCCCTTGAATAATAAATCCGTCATGGCTTTTGTAGTCCTCAGATTGGAATCCAGGATTTCAGGGAATGGCCGAGAAAGCTGTTTCCTGGAAATTCAAAGTTGAAGTTAAAAGAAATCCAAGCATGTTAAAGAATGGAAATATACTGTTAGAGCACCCAGAAAACCATAACTCTATCCTATAGTGACACCATAAGGAAAAATATATGAAAAATCTGTCTGTCTGGACTTCATCTAATCCAGGATATCAAATACTACAGTGCCTTTATATGATTATTTTATGCTGGTGCTACAGGGCAGAATTAAGGCTTTAGGGCCTTAACTATGCATTTCCATACAGTAACATATTTGAATTTCTTTTCATTTCAGTTTTAATTCCAAACTTCCTCAGTTTATCTTGCTTGTTTGGGGCATAATAAGAACATCCCTGCAAATCTCTATATTACTGATATGTATTCTCAACTTTAACACCATTTAAAATTTATATTTTGTCTGGAAATTTTATATAACTAGTTAAAATAGGCAACTTTAAGGACAATTCTGAATGGTTTCATAAGCAGTTCAAACAAAGTAAAATATTGTAGTATGTAGTGTTTGTGTTTTTAATCATTTTATACTATGGTAGCACTCAATGGCCACAATCAGAATTGAGGCCTCTTTGTAATAGGCACAGAGGAAACCCAGATGAAGAAACAATCCCTGCCTGGGAGAGTTTATAATCTGGCATATAACTTTATAATTATTGAATCATCTTTAATTTTGTAATTTCAATTTCAAGAATGTGAATTTTTGTTTTTAGATAAAACTATTAAATTATGGAAAATAAGTGAAAGGGATAAAAGAGCTGAAGGTTATAACTTGAAAGATGAAGATGGACGACTTCGGGATCCATTTAGAATCACAGCACTACGAGTATGTTTTTTGTTTTTTCCTTTGGCTCTAGTTAAATCTACTTTTTGAATGTACAACTTTACCTTTGTACATTTAAAAAGAGGTGTTATTCACTTATAAAGTTGTCTTGTATTGCAGTTTGTATTATGTGGAGTCAAAACTGTATTGGGTATTTCAGGATCATACAAAACATACAGAATTAAATGAAAGACATTACTGAAGTTTTATTAATTCATGGGCCCATAAAACACTGCCTAGATGCTTTGGGAAGATTAAAGACCAGAGTGCTTCAGACAAAAATATTTTGTTATGGGCTCCTTAGTGACATCTTGGAACATCTTAATGCTGTTGTAAATATAAAAAGGGTTTTTAAAGTCTGTTTAAAATTAAGTTAATATTTTTCATTAGGTGTATCCTTTCACTCATCTAAATAATTTATAGAAGATAGTAAAATTATTAAGAGAGAATATTTTTGAATGATCTTTTTTTTAACATAAGACTATCTTTGAACCTAAATAATGTATCACTTCTTCTTATCTCTCTGAATAGCCTGTTGTGTTAGTGACCCATCTCGCAGCATTTGTGTGGATTCATAAATTTGCACTTAAAATAGGGGGGTTATCTTTGACATTGGTGGAAAATTAAATTTAAAGAATATTTTTCTGTAATGGTCAGCTCACTTTTTAATTAAAACGAACTGTTAGACCATATTGGTCATCTAGGTCTAAATTTAATGGTTTCAAGGATGCATTACAAGAGACATTTAATGTTGTATTTGGGTGGAGCTTGTTCTGAAATTGGAAAGGTCAAAAAGTATTTTTTCCTAATGGTTTTGATTTAGTGCTTGTGGATTTAATGACAGGTTTCAGAGTAGCAGCCGTGTTAGTCTGTATCTGCAAAAAGAACAGGAGTACTTGTGGCACATTAGAGACTAACAAATTTATTTGAGCATAAGCTTTCGTGGGCTACAGCCCACTTCATCAGATGCATAGAATGGAACATATAGTAAGAAAAATATATACATACAGAGAACATGAAAAGGTGGAAGTAGCTATACCAACCGTAAGAGGCTAATTAATTAAGATGAGGTATTATCAGCAGGAGGAAAAAAAACTTTTGTAGTGATAATCAAGATGGCTCATTTTAGACAGTTGACAAGAAGGTGTGAGGATACTTAACATGGGGGAATAGATTCAATATGTGTAATGACCCAGCCACTCCCAGTCTCTATTCAAACCCAAGTTAATGGTATCTAGTTTGCATATTAATTCAAGCTCAGCAATTTCTCGTTGGAGTCTGTTTTTGAAGCTTTTCTGTTGCAAAATTGCCACCTTTAAGTCTGTTATTGAGTGACCAGAGAGGTTGAAGTGTTCTTCCTTAGCTCTCGTCCCCTAATGCCCCTACTCTATTTGTGCTACATTGATGACATCTTCTTCATCTGGACCCATGGAAAAGAAGCCCTTGAGGAATTCCACCATGATTTCAACAATTTCCATCCCGCCATCAACCTCAGCCTAGACCAATCCACGCAAGCGGTCCGTTTCCTGGACACTACTGTGCTAATAAGTGATGGTCACATAAACACCACCCTATACCGGAAACGTACTGACCGCTATACTTACCTACATGCCTCCAGCTTCCATCCAGGACACACCACACGATCCATTGTCTACAGCAGGGGTCAGCAACCTTTCAGAAGTGGAGTGCCGAGTCTTCATTTATTCACTCTGATTTAAGGTTTCACGTGCCAGTAATACATTTTAACGTTTTTAGAAGGTCTCTTTCTATAAGTCTATAATATAGAACTAAACTCTTGTTGTACGTCAAGTAAATAAGGTTTTTAAAATGTTTAAGACGCTTCATTTAAAATTAAATTAAAATGCAGAGCCCCCAGGACCGGTGGCCAGGACCCGGGCAGTGTGAGTGCCACTGAAAATCAGCTCGCGTGCCGCCTTCGGCACCCGTGCCATAGGTTGCCTACCCCTGGTCTACAGCCAAGCTCTAAGATACAACCGCATTTGCTCCAATCCCTCAGACAGAATAAGCACCTACAAGATCTTTATCAAGCATTCTTAAAACTACAATACCCACCTGCTAAAGTGAAAAAAACAGATTGACAGAGCCAGAAGAGTACCCGGAAGTCACCTACTACAGGACAGGCCCAACAAAGAAAATAACAGAACGCCACTAGCCATCACCTTCAGCCCCCAATTAAAACCTCTCCAGCGCATCATCAAAGATCTACAACCTATCCTGAAAGATGATCCCTCACTCTCACAGATCTTGGGAGACAGACCATTCCTCGCTTACAGACAGCCCCCCAACCTGAAGCAAATACTCATCAGCAACCACACAACAAAAACACTAACCCAGGAACCTACCCTTGTAACAAAGCCCGATGCCAACTCTGTCCACATATTTATTCAGATGACACTATCATAGGACCTAATCACATTAGCCACGCCATCAGAGGCTCATTCACCTGCACATCTACCAATGTGATATCTGCCATCATGTGCCAGCAATGCCTCTCTGCCATGTACATTGGCCAAACCGGACAGTTTCTACACAAAAAGAATAAATGGACACAAATCTGACATCAGGAATCATAACATTCAAAAACCAGTAGGAGAACACTTCAACCTCTGGTCACTCAGTAACAGACTTAAAGGTGGCAATTTTGCAACAGAAAAGCTTCAAAAACAGACTCCAGCAAGAAACTGCTGAGCTTGAATTAATATGCACACTAGATACCATTAACTTGGGTTTGAATAGAGACTGGGAGTGGCTGGGTCATTACACATATTGAATCTATTTCCCCATTTTAAGTATCTTCACACCTTCTTGTCAACGGTCTAAAATGGGCTATCTTGATTATCACTACAAAAGTGTTTTTTCTCCTGCTGATACCTCATCTTAATTAATTAGCCTCTTACAGTTGGTATGGCTACTTCCACCTTTTCATGTTCTATGTATTATATATATTCCTTACTATATGTTCCATTCTGTGCATCTGATGAAGTGGGCTGTAGCCCACAAAAGCTTCTGCTCAAATAAATTTTAGTCTCTAAGGTGCCACAAGTACTCTCCTGTTCTTTTTGTGGATTTAATGTTTTTAATATGCAAAGAAATGTTATTAACATTTTCTTCTCTTTCACCATCATAAACTAAGAACTGGATCCATTCCTAATCCTGATTTACCCTTTTTAATATATAAAGCCATTGCAGGAAGACTATGGATTGAATGCTATGTCAAGATAAGACCAAATACAGTAGCACCTCAGAGTTACGAACACGTCGGGAATGGAAGTTGTTTGTAACTCTAAACAAAACATTATGGTTTTTCTTTCAAAAGTTTGCAACTGAACATTGACTTAATACAACTTTGAAACTTTACTATGCAGAAGAAAAATGCTGCTTTTAACCATTTTAATTTAAATGAAACAAGCACAGAAACAGTTTAATTACCTTACAATTTTTTTAAGCTTTCCCTTTTTTTTAGTAGTTTGTTTAACACAGTACTGTGCTGTATTTGCCTTTTTTTTTTTTTTTTTGTCTCTGCTGGTGCCTGATTGCGTACTTCTGCTTCCAAATGAGGTGTGTGGTTGACCGGTCAGTGTTTGTAATTCTGTGTTTTCTTAACTCTGAGGTTCTACTATAGTTTAAACTTTCTTTGAGAGCAGAAACAAGAAGGCTTTCTACTTTAGGTCATGTGTTTTTTATTACTGAGGCTATAAAAACACAGTATTATTAAAGCCAGTCACAACCCAATCAAATTACAATAATAGGTCAAGTCACTTTTCCAAAGCAAGATTGTATGTGTAGGTAATATTTTTCTTAGTGTCCTGTAGCTATAAGTAGTAAAAACTACTTGCACAGCACGGTTACTAGAAAGCTTTGTGGTTCAGGGTTTAGTTTCACCAGTAACTTATTAATAATATATGTTCCTTTTATTTGAGATTTGGTGATATTTACACTTGTATGTTTTCATAATCGATCACCCAGGAATGATTCAGGTGGTCTCTTAATATGTTCACCTGATGCTATTTCATTTTCACATTCTAGTCTCAAAAGTTACTTTTAGATTTCATTAAGTGAATTTTACTTCACCCTTGTGCATTTTAGAAGAAATTTGCTTCACCCACATACGTTCCCTGCATCTAGTTATTTAGGTTTTATCTTTGTCAATGTGGTACACAGTGATTTCCGCTCCAAACAGCAGGTACTCCAGAATTGCAGTTGTAGCAATTGGGGTGTTAGGCCTACTGGATTCACATAAAGACATCCCCATTCCTTCAGTACTGGTCTACGAAACTGGCACAGAAGGTCTTTCCACTGGGCATGGAGAGTGGAAGCCAAGCCCTCTGTGTGGCTCATGTGCCCACTGTTCCTCTGTGCAGCCTTGCAGCCAGGAGTTAAAGGAGAATTTCACACGTAACTGCATTAATTGTAATTTAGATTTTGCTTAACCTTTCCTTAATTACACTAATTCTAGTGTTCTGGATTTTGATTATTCTTTTATAATAAAACTCATATACCCTGAAATATTATTTTTAGTCCACCTTATCCTAGCACTCCACTTCATCAGTTATGTTTTTTTCTTACGTTTTAACCTTAAATGTTAAAATGTGACTAATCATTAGTGGCAAGAAGAGGAATGTTTTTTATAATAAACAAAATATGTGGCAACTCCAGAAACCTCTTGTATCTAAGCTTTTTAAAAAAAAATTGTTTCTATTCCCTTAGCTTTCCACTTGGTGTGTTAAAAATAATTTGTCAATAGTTCAGTAAAAAGAGCATCAGATTATGTTATGAGGACATGGTTAAGTTGATTTCATTTGTAAATTAACTTTCTTTTAAAAGTCCATATTCTTGTTGTTTCATTCCATTTTAAAATGTTGTTTTAAGGGTTTTTCAGCTCCCTTGTTGATGTGTAGAAGGGATTAACTGATTTTTAGAGGAAAAGCAGTCAGTGCACCAAGTGCTATCAGATGCTCAAAGTAAACAGTCTTAGATCTCCTTTGTTTAGCTAATTTTTGTTATAGATCTTACCTGAAAATATATCTTCTGTAGTTACTTGTATGTGAGAGTTTCAAATTGAGTATCTCCAAATTTTTCAGTATAAACATGTACTTATCTCTCGATGGGGAAGTATGCGAGAGCCTTACATATTTGAAATGCAAAAAAAATGACAACCGGGGATCTGGTTTGTGAGTGCTAATATGGAAAGTCAGAATAGGGTGGGCAACTGTTTTATTATACTTTTTTGCCCAGTGGATTTGAAAACTGCCCCAGAACTAAGTGAACTGTGTTCCTATACAGAGAGAAAAATCAGATTTCTGTAGTCTACATTATTATTTTACATAATAGCAAATATGACTACGTATACAGTAGCTGAATTAATTAATCTTGAATGTAAACTTTTGAATCACAAATTACTAGCTCTTTTATCTTTACAGTGAACTTTTTCCCCACATATAAAAACTGACTTTTCTTGTATCTTCTCTTCCCCTTTGCAGGTGCCAATATTGAAACCCATGGACCTAATGGTAGAAGCAAGTCCCCGAAGGATATTTGCAAATGCACACACGTATCACATAAACTCTATTTCAGTAAATAGTGATCATGAAACATACCTTTCTGCGGATGACTTAAGAATTAACCTATGGCATTTAGAAATCACAGATAGAAGTTTTAGTATCCTTTTCCTGTATGAATTCTACGATTATATATAAATTTATCTGTTTTGACTATTAATAGAAACACTTTTATTGTTATATCTGCAGTTTTACGAAACATAAGTGCCCTAAATACTTTCATTTAACTCCAGTCATATAATTAAACAATAGTTCAAATGCACTAATTCACAGTGAAACATGTTTTTGAAATGGAAAGCTGCAAGTAGGAAGATATGTAGAGTTTAGGTAGTTTAATTTTGCAGAGTAGAAAGTGAAGATGAGGTGAAATGCTGGGACCATATATCTTAAATGTGGGGGTCAGTCTTCCATTAAATGAGCTTATTGATAATATATTTAAAATAAAATAAAGAATTCCATTTTGCTAGAGAGTTCTATCTCTTGTTGTATTCAAAGTGTCAGCTGTGTAGTCTGATGTTAATCTTGAAATAAAGTAAAAACTTAGAATTTTGCATACCAAGTATGGATATGCCTTGCAAACAATACTGAAAGTGACCCTTTTGCTATGGCTTAAGGCTGCCTATCTTAGGCCAAAATGGTCCAAGAGATATTTTGGCAAGTAACGTAGGTGTCTTCAATAAACGCAAAGGTGAGAGACATATAAAATAGCCATTAAGTTGTTTCAGGGCATAAGGGGAACGAAGGCCATTCAGTGTTCAGTTTGTAAGATCCTGCAAAAAATTTCCACACAAATATTTTTAGTTTTTAGGGTACAGATTCTAGGACTAGCCCAGGGTTATTTTTATGCTGCTCCTGTCCTTTTACAATGAGTAAATGTCCCCAAAGCAGAAGGGAGGAACTCACCTCATGCTTCTAGAAATATACCAGAATCATCATCAACCTTTTTTTTGGAGCGGGGGGGGATTTTATTTTAGAAACAGTAAAAATGTGAAATGCTATTTGTTGCCTTTACCAACAAACTTTCAGACATTGTAGATATTAAGCCCGCTAACATGGAGGAACTAACAGAAGTGATTACTGCCTCAGAGTTTCACCCACATCATTGTAATGTGTTTGTCTACAGTAGTAGCAAAGGAACTATACGACTCTGTGATATGCGTTCTTCAGCCCTCTGTGATAGGCATTCAAAATGTAAGTAACTTAGATTATATCTTTTTGCTTTATAGACTTGTTTGTCATATACAACAAGAGATGGTGTAGGTATTCTACTTATATAAACAAACATTAAAATGTCAAATTCTGCTTATTGGTAAAGAACTTACAAAGGTAAAGGAGTCATAGTTTTGTAGAATGGAACATTTTAATTGTCTTGTTCTAGGCCATCAGCAAGCAGAAGTGTAGCATGAGACAATTGACGATGTGACTCAAGTGCTTTTGGCACCAGTGAGACCTGTCTTCTGTCCAGACTCAGTCTTGGTGCTTCTCAAAGGTATCTGCTTAACAAGTGCCAGTTCAGGGCAGTTTATTGACATCTACCTTTGTGCATTAGGAACTGGGCTGAGACTGCCAGAACCCATTTCATTTGTGACCATTTACAGCTATCGGAATGAATTTTATTCATAATGATCAGTGCTGGATTTGAAGCCAGTTCCCAGAGGTGAAAGGCCAGTGTTTTTGAAGCACTGAGCCACACAGCCTCATATAGGTGAGGAAAGCTTTTATATTTCCACCATAAGGAATAGGGCCCATCTTTACACACAGCCTGTTTCTTGGTTGTATTACAGTAGTAATGGTTTTATATATATATATACTTCCTGGGGTTGACCTAAATTGCATTATATTTCCAGGTAAGCTCATATACTGTAGCAAAGATGAGGTTTTTTTATTGGGGAAGGGAAATGCTTAAACATTGTGGCAAGTATGGTATGGTGCATTTCCTTTTTAGTCAACTTAGCTTATATAATTGGAAATGTGAATGGCCAATCTAACTTTTCATATTTTTGTTAGTTTCCTTTACTTTGTAAAACATACAGTAGTCTATGATGTTTTTATAAAAGGTTTGTAAGAAAGAACTTTGGTATTATTCCCTTGGTGTTGATTGGTTCGTTTTGTCAGTGATTTGAAGAATTAAGAGTAAATTACTTTCAACCTAACCAAGAAGCATGTTTCAAGAAAGCAGACAAAGATCGTCATTGCAATTTCAGTGTAAATACAAACTTGCTCTTTCAGTAGATTTTGTGTGTGGTGCAATTTATATTCACTTATAAATAAACCATGTTCCCTACTGCACCACTAAAATATGTGGGATCTGTAAAAGAAATGTACACTGGAGATGCTGACTTCTCTTACTGTTTCGCATTTAAAAAAAAATTAGATTTACTTTATGATAAAGTTATAGAATAATCGGTAGTACTAGTGGAACACAGTGACTTTTGAATATAACTTCATATACGGTTTTTTTGTTAGTTTCTGCCTCTTAACGTTCATTCTCAAACTCCAGGAATTGCAGCTTCTTGATATGTCCTAATGGGAGAACCCATTGGCGCTTAATAGCTAGTGATTCTAGCTACGAGAACTTAGTGCCTTTTTAAAGAAAGATCACCTTTTTAAAAAAAAAAAAAAATCCCACAAAACTAAGCAGGGCTATGGTCTCTTTTTCTTTTCTTTTTTTAAATGGAGGATTTAGTATTCAGGTCCATGATTTTAAAATATGTAAATACTGAATAGGATTGCCATTTGTAAAATTTGGTGTATTGGATTAAGTTGTACTTTACATCTTTATTTACAGTTTTTGAAGAGCCTGAAGATCCTAGCAGCAGATCATTCTTTTCAGAAATTATTTCCTCAATATCTGATGTAAAATTCAGTCACAGTGGTCGATACATGATGACAAGAGACTACCTTTCAGTTAAAGTGTGGGATCTCAATATGGAAAACAGGCCTGTAGAGACATATCAGGTAAAGTGTTGCTTTTTTTAAATAAAAAAATATTATCTTTTTCTTTTTTTAGATCTGTCTAATACTTCCTTAAATGTTTTAAGGTTCATGAATATCTTCGAAGCAAGCTTTGTTCTCTGTATGAAAATGACTGCATCTTTGACAAGTTTGAGTGCTGCTGGAATGGTTCTGATAGGTAAGGTTAACTTGTGAAATAAGGTTAATTTCAGAAATTTAGTCCCCAATCCTGAAAACACTTAAACACATGCTTATGTTAAGTGTGTGAACAGTCCTTTTGAACTCAATTTGCAAGATTAGGGTCTTAAATTATTTTCTTTTGCATCCTCAAAGAGGTGGCAAAGGCAATGTAAACTTTCTCTCGATTAACCCTATTTCAGTATAAAGTATTGCTGCGGTTGCATACAACTAGCTTTTTTGGATTTCGACTTTAAAACTATCCTGAAACCATTTTTTTCCATAATTTTTTGAAATAAGACGAACTGGTTTTTCAATATTTTGAAAGATCAGTTTTTGTTTAATTTTATTTCCAACCTTTCTGTTGGGTTCTGTCCTTAAATTTGTTGTCGAAGGTAAACGATACATGTAGAAACAGAGGTAGCTGTATAATGCAGTTTTACATCTTCTAGCTTTTGTTTTGTTATATGATCCATGGAAACGTTTAAAATTTCTGGATAAAAAGTGATATACAAGAGTGTGGTGCTTTGGAGCTGCGCTGTGATAACTTATTGATATTGTATGTTGCCCTGATTATTGGGTGTTTACTGTATGAATATATTGATATATTAGCTCAATAGAGGTATGTCTGAAATACAGGCAGGAAGGAGAAGAATGGCTCAAGAGAGCTACCTATCAGCAAACACTGGAGAGTTGTTTAGGGACAATGCCAGCACTGCTAGCTTGATTCTGCCTCAGTCTCCAAACAGTCTACAAAACTGGTTTTGGCCAGGACCCGCCAAATACCAAAGAACAAAAGAACCATAGCTGGGTATAAATAGGAACATGCTCTCGGGAGGGAGGTAGAACCTACAAGGAACCAGAGTAAAATAAGACTCTGACATAGCTCACTCCAGGTTTCTGGGGAAGCTAGACCTGCCTATGTCGTCGTCATGGGATGATAGGACTCTTAAATAAGATAGACATGCATATAGACTTATTTATTTTAAAATCCTTTTTTCCCCTAACACTTTGTTTCTGCTGCAAAATAAACAATGCTTTTGTTTTAAGAAGGCTGTTTGGTCAATATAGACCTCTGGTCACAGATTCCCGAAGGGAAAAACCTGATGCCCAAACACAGGGAGATCTGCAGGGCAGAAATGTTTGATAGGGTACTGTAGCCTAGGTCCCAGTCAAGGAGAGGGAGCATTGCAAAATTCCACCCTGGGATAGATATAGGAATGAGCCTAACACCTGAAGGAGTGCACTCAGTGAGATAAGAAAGAGGACAGAGGTGCAGCTACATCTGTAACCATGACAGAGAGCTTATTATTAGGGTCATAGCAAAAATCTCACTTGGAATGTTAGCAATCCTACCCTGCTTGTATCAAGTTCCAGAAAGGAGTGCTGTCAGTCTGTTTACATTTCTGCTAATACAACAGTATTTCAACAAAGTTGTTCATTTTCTGAATTTTTCAGGCGAAAGGTTACCTGCATTACCTTTTTGATTTCTCAAAGTCAAAAGAACTGTCATAGATTTAGAATGTTCTGTATAAACAAACCTGTTCTATAGTTAAGGCTCTGATATCGTCCTTGTTACACAAATTATGTGGCACTGTTTCCACCCCAGAGAAGTTCTCTCCCTCTTTAGTATAATCCAATCAGTATAGTATTCCTTGTATTTTGATATTAAAGTCAACTTATTTTGCACTGTTCTCAATTATTAAATTTTCACTGTGATGTAGATATTTGTATTAACTTTTATAATTTGTTCTCATCAGGGGAAGGTAGAGATAACTGGTATCTGGGAAGTGGCTTTGGGCTCCAGGAGGCAGTTTTGAAATACACGTCCAAGTGTCTGCAGTGCAGGAGAGCTGCCCTGCATTTCTGGTACTGCTAGCTGGAATTGGGTGGTTGCTCAAGGACTACCTTTCCCCCTGGCTGCTTCCAGTGCTGTAGGATGAAGAGGGGGTAGTGAAGGGATAATACTAGAGTAAGAATAGGGGCAGTTCTGCTGTCAGCTGTGAGGGGGAGGATGCTGCTATTTCACCAGCCACTTTCTCTTGTGCTGGTCCAGAGGGCTAGAGCAGAAGACGGTCATGAGTGATTTGTCTGTGTCTGTAAGAGAAGAGACAGTGAGGGGAGAGGATGTGTAGGATAGCAAGTAGGTGGGGAGAGAGCTGGAGAGGAGGTAGTGGTGAATGTGGTGTATGAAATAAATAATATGGGAAGATGGATCAAAGGAGTAGCAATGAGGAAGGACATAAAGTAAGAGGGAAAATAATATAGTGCAAGGTTCTAGTCTTAAACTTGAGCCCTGGCAGTCATTCATTCTGTGCACAGAAGAACTAAATTAGAGGCACGCTGCAGTGGAATAATGTATTATGGTCTCTAGTAATCCAAGTAAAAAATTTCCTTTTCTTCTGGTTTTAAACAGTGCTATCATGACTGGCTCCTACAACAATTTCTTTAGGATGTTTGACCGTAACACACGACGGGATATTACATTAGAAGCATCAAGAGAAAGTAGCAAACCTCGTGCCATCTTAAAGCCACGCAAAGTGTGTACAGGTGGTAAGAGAAAGAAAGATGAGATAAGTGTTGACAGTCTGGACTTCAACAAGAAGATCCTTCATACAGCATGGCACCCCACAGAGAACATCATTGCTGTAGCTGCCACCAATAACTTGTATATATTCCAGGACAAAATTAACTAAAGATGGCTTATTTGAGGACAAAGTCGTCTTCTTGCATAGTTAAGCTCAGTTGTTTCTGTAAAAGAGAAGGCCTTGTTGTCCTACCAGTAAAGAACATTGATGCACTTACTTCCCTTTATAGATAAAGGAGAGAAGCTTGCCTGGTTTTGAGTTCATGGTGTAGTTCTGCCTTCAGTGAGGGGGGATGTGAGTTGCAATTTTCAACAAGAAAAAGCCCACTAGAAGCAGAATTGATGGACAGTGCTCAATAAAGGCCAATACTCAAATGTATTTATTTAAGTCTGAGCCTTCCTTTCCAGTTTATAGACCAAAAATTTAACACCCAAGAAGAAAACTTGTCATAAAAATGTAATTTCTGTCTCTGCGCTCTTTCTCTGCTGTAATATTTGGGCCTTTCAAAACATATATTGTGCTTTATGCCTGTAAACATTCCTCCTCTGGCCTTTTATCTGGGCTTAGGTGTTTTTATCTCTGAGCACTTAGGTAGGTCTTGAGTTGGGTTTGTAGGCAGATTTCCATGTATATTTACTCACCAACTGTATCTATAACCACACCTTCTGGTGTAAACCACTTAATAAAAATAACAAACTATAAAAAGTGTTTTTAAATCCGAAAGTATGTATTCAGTCTTTTTATTTTTTTATCGCATGTATTGAGGTTGTGAAAAATAATTCTGATGGGAAGATTTGAAAAGTTTGTCCCAGAACATTGATTTTTGACAGGCAGATATGAACAGTTTCGTGTAGTAAGAAATATTTCAAACTCTGAAATTAGTTTCCACAAAATTTGTATTAGTTTAAGTTGTGTTGGTTTCATGTAAAATTACATCATACTTTATACAAAAAAGTAGGAGATTGAAAAGGTTGGTATAAAGTTATCTAGAGCCATAATAGAAAGAGACCACCTTGAACAGAAGGAAAAAATATCTTAAAACATTCAACAAAATTGCTGCTTTAACAATTCAAAATCCAATTTAACAGATGCCTCTCAAATGTTTGACATAGACACATACCTTATGTGCATTACTTTTTTTTTACCTGTTTAGTACATTTGTTTTGGAAAAAATATACTTTATTTTAAATATTAAAAAATTGGCATAATATGTATATTGAATTTCACATTGCAGTTAAAAAAATTATTATGCCAAGCAGCAGCACAACATAACAAATTTTAATGTATTGTAACCCGTTGACACCATGAGATCAGGTTATATGGAGGCTACATACTGATATGAAATGCATTTGTGGTAATGTCTGTTCTTGTTGACAACAGGAGGTTAAAGAATAATTCTTGGTACTCTTTTTTCAAAAGAGCCTGAAACTCATCCATCAGTTTTTCACCCAAAACAGGTGTGGGCGTAAAATTGTACCTGAAATAACTGCAGGCTCATTTTAATAGCATCAAATTACCTAGATATGTAAGGACTATAAAATGTGCCTGCAAAATCAGAAGCGTCTTCTGAAAATTAGACCCTTTGAGCTTCCCTGATGAAATACAGAAGTGTGGTTTACACTCCATTTTTAATAAAATGAAGGTGTATTATGATTACTCAATCAGATATGGATATGCAAGAGAAAAATGTCTCTGTTCCTTCCCTCTCAATTAATGTCCATAGTGCCACTCTTGTTCACAATAAGCTAGTAAATACAGCTAACTTTTTGGGGTTCTACGAATAAAGTTTAAATAAAAATCTTATACTGTATATTGGTTGTGACACTATTTGCAAATCTTGAAATGTGGAACTAGGTCATTTAAGCATTAGATTTGACCTTGTTCTTAAAATACATAATAGAGCTAATACAATGGGATTGTATATACTTGTTCAATTATTTTGACCAAAAAGTTTAATAAATTTTAAATGTTTACCTGAACGTGCTCTGTGTATTTTGACAACCTTTTCCTTTTTTGCTTCTGAAATTGAAATTCTAGCAAAGTTTCCCCCAATATAATTCAATGTAGACTTCCATATTAAATTAGTATGCTTCTTAGGAAAGGGAAATGACCAAGTATATTTAGCAAAAGCCTATAGAATCTCCTGCAAACACTTCTTATGCACTTCACTTGGTTCACTTGAGTAGTCCCATTAATTTTCCACTGAGCAAAGTTAAATACAGTGAAACCCCGCTATAACGCGATGATTGGGGTCCAAAAAATTTGATCATGATAAATGCGGGGTCACGTTATAGCAGGGTTAGTTTCAAGCCGGTCAATTTCTCTTGGGGTGTCAGCCTGCTCCAGCAGCGGGGGCTCTCAGCCATGCAGGGAGAGAGGGAAACACTTGGGGAGAGCAGGGGAGACGTGCAAGGGGCAGAGGAAGAGCGAGGAGCAGCTGGGGACAGAGGAGGAGAAGGAGAAGGAGAGGAAAGGGGAAGCGGGGACAGAGGAGAAGAAGCAGTGGGAAAGGCACTTTTTTTTTTTTTTTTTTTTTTTTTTTTTTTTTTTTTGCTTCAGCAGCGCTCCAGCCATTTTTTTTTCTTCTTCTTCTTTTTCGCTTCAGCGGCGCTCCGGCCGCTTTTTTTTTTTTCTTTGCTTGGGGCAGCCGGAGCCACCTTATGATCGCGTTATATCCGAATTCGCGTTATCGCGGGGCGCGTTATCATGGGGTTTCACTGTATGTGTAAGGGCTTGTCTACACTTAAAATGCTACAGTGGTACAGTAGTGCTTCAGTGTAGACATTATGTACGGCCGACATGAGGGGTTCTCCTGTCAGTGAAGGTAATCCACCTCCCCAAGAGGCAGTAGCTAGGTTGATGGAAAAATTCTTCCATCGACCTAGTGCTGTTTACACAGGGACTTACATCGGCTTGACATGACTCGGGTATGGATTTCTCCTACCCTTGACCAATGTAGTTAAACCAAACTCCTTTTCTAGTGTAGACCGAGACTACGTGTTCGTACGGTCAGATCCTTAATTCAGAAGGACATCTCACCATACTGGATGATTGTAAATACAGTTGGGCTGCTTATTATAGATCCATTGTAGTTGCATCCAGCAAACCCCAAACCATAGGTGGGATTAGGACAAAATCCTTTAGTTTTCTAAGAGAGATTATATATTATAAATTCTTTCTTTGGTTAAACAGCTGGTGGTTCAAGAAAATCTTTCAATGCGCATCTTACTTGGAAACAATTTTTCTTGTCCATTTGTTTTGGTGGGTGGGATTCTCCAATTTTCAAATATTTGCACGAAAATAAAATTTGAGATTAATAAAATCGTTTGGTGTCTGAAATCAGTTTGTAACACCACATTACTCTTTTCAAGTTAAATAGTCTTGATCCTGACCCAGTTGAAGTCAGGATGAAAACTTCCATTGAGGCTGGTGGGAGCAAGATTTCTATTGTCTGTTTTCTAGGGAGGTGGTTATACTGCACCCTACACCATGGTATCTTAAGTACTTAAGGAGACAGGATTCTAGTATGATTTCAAGTGGGAGGTATAAACAGGAGAAATATTGTTAGCATTAGATATGTGTAGCACTGGACGGATTAGAGTATTTATCAGTAAAAGCTGATAAATGTTGATGTCACTGTGTACACCCAAACTGATTTAAAAAAAAATTTGATGATAGAAATTTACAGATGGGTAAAGTTAGACAAATGCTCCTTGAGAACTTCTTAGAGTTTTTTTTAAGGCTATTTACTTAGTGTGTGACACTTTCAACTTTTTGAATTTCAATATGTGCTGTCAGAAATAGTCTGACACCCCTCTACCCCCCAGTTGTGAAAATTTAAATTGAAAAAATACTTACAAATACATCAATAAAATCGGTCAATTTTTTTAATTGAATTCTTCAAGCCTAGATGTGTTGTCTACAAATATTGCAAGAGAAATTAAGTCCGAAGCTCTCATCTTGGCAGGTAAAAATGTTCAGTTTAGGAAATAAGAATCCTTATTTTATGCAAACATTTCTGAGGAAGAGGATAAATCTTGGAGGGAGTAATTTTCAATTATGTGAGGAAATGAGAAGTGTAACTCCTGAATCTTTGTATCAGAATTTACAGATGTGTCAAAAATTCCCTTTTTGATCTATCCTTTGATACTTTTCTTTCCCATATAATGTATTGATGTTTAAATGCACCGAGCATATCCAAGAGGATCCTCCCTTTAGAACATTTTAAGATTTGTATACTGTAATCAGTTGTATAAAACTCCATTTGATAAGGGAAGGCAATGTTGTCTAGTGGCTAGAGCACTGGATTCCGGAGATCTAGGTTCTATTCCTGGCTCAGCCTGCTGGGTGACCTTAACAAGTCATTTCACCCTCTGTGCCTCAGTTTCCCCATCTGTAAAACAGGGATAAAGTGCTTTTGAGAGTTATAGATGAAATGGAAAATTTCTTACTGATTTTCTTTCAGATAGCAGTGTCTTCTACAGTTCTAGACATCTGGGGTTACTCTGCTCTGTCTGCAGCTCAAAGAGGCAGATCAATATGGTGCCATACGGTCTGGCTACACCTTCTCAACTCATCTGGCAGCAAGCAGGAGCAATTTCCAAGATGTAAAGCTTGCATAACATAAAGTATCAGAAAATTTCTGTTCTGCAGCCCAGTGTTTTTACAATTCTGTATGTGGGAAGTTATGAAACAAAAGTTCAATAGGAAAGAAGTACTATCTACTGTGCCTCCCTCCCACCCCTTTTTCTTTTTTTTTTTTTTTTTGTGAGCTCACTTAGAAGTCAGTATTATTTCTGGGCCACTGCCTGCATTACCTTCCTGCCAAAGGAGGGCTCTGCAGAAGATAGAAGGCCCACGCTGTAGTGCTTAATGAAGCTGGAGACCAAGTGGCCACTTTGCAAATTTCCAGGTGGATGCATTTGTTCATTCTGCCCATGAGGTTGCTAAAGATTTCATGGAGTGCACCTTGATCCCTTCTGGGACAAGAACCTCTGATTTTATAGGCTTGCATGCTACATAGTGTAATTCACCTAGAAATGGAGGACTTGGATGCTCTGAGTCCCTGGCATTTCAGGTGGAAGGACACAAATAGGGAGTCCAATCTTCACGTAGATTCTGTATGCTTGAGAGATTTTCAGCGCTCTTCTGACATCTGTGCCACACCTTTTCAGTTGGATGTTGTGGTTTTGGAAGGAAACACAACCTCTTGGGAAGTGTGGAAGGGCAGTCTACCTTAGGAGGAAAGGATTCTTGTGCCAAAAGCACTACCTTGTCCTCATGGAACACACAGTAAGGCTCCTGTTTAGATAAGGCTGCCAGCTCCAATGCTCATCTGGGAGATGTGACAGCTACTAAGAATCAAGTCATAATGGCTAAATAAAAGGCTGACTTTGAAGTCAGAGGTTTGAAGGGGAAGGCTTGTCAGAGCCCTCAAAACTAGCAGAAGGTCCCATTTTGGGAAGAGCTGCCTGACCCCTGGTCTGGCTAATCAGACTGCTTGAAGGAATCTGGCTCCCTGTGGATTGTCTGTCAGGGAGCCAGAGAATCCTGTGAATAGCACACAACTAAGAGCAGACACAATGGTACTGGGCTGGAAGCCTCTGTCTGCCTTCTTGGAGAAAATTCCAGAATGGTTGGAATTCCTGGATTTCTGGAATTCATGTTCTCTTGGCAACAGTTGCTGAATCTGGCCCAGATAGGAGAGTATGTTTTTTAGTCTGGATACTCTCCTAGGAAAAAAGTGATGTCTTAACACTGGAGGACAGACTAAGACTGTCTAGTGCTTCTTCCTCACTAGCCAGGCTGTTAGTTGCTGCCACTTTGGATCTGAATAAAAGGAGGACCTTGAGAGACGAATGTCTGGTCTCCAAGGATGCTAGAGTAGGGGCTCCAGTTTCAGCTCTATCAGGTCTGAGAACCAAGGTTGCCTCAGCCATTGAGGAATAACCAGTATTACCATCACCTATTCTCATTTTATTTTCTGGACCACCTTCCCCAGTATTTGAAAGGGTGGAAAAGTATAAAGTATACCCTGTGGCCAACTGTGATAAGGCATTTGTACCCCTAGATCTGGAGATGGTGATCAGGGTCCAGACCCCACGATGGGAGATCAGGGGGTCTGAACCCCAAAGAATTAGCAATTGAATCAGCTGGTTGTACACAATGTTACTATGTATAAAAATGTAAAGAAAGGTCTTTCATGAAAGCTTTTAATGTTCTGAACTGGATGGTCATTAACATTCATACATCAATAACCATAACATGTACACTTGTGTGTATACATATGTAGAAAATTGTGATTGTAAACTGGTGCAACTTCATCACCTCAGAACAGTGAAGTAGTCAGGCAGGAAGGGGAGCACCTAGTGTTGTACAACCCACAAAAATCCTTTAGGGTTAATGGGAAAACACTGAGATATCCCAGCTAGAACTCCCCACTGCCCAATGTAACCATGAGTGTCCATGCCAGGAGGGGGGGGGGAAGGTTTTAAAAAAAATAAAAAAATAAAAACCTTTTAAAGGAGACTTAAAATTGAAGTCTTCATCCAGAAACTGAGGGACAGCCTCTCTGCTATGAAACTGTTCAGAGGGAATAGGTAACTTTTATATTAGAAAAGTGAATCTGTCAGATATAGAAGTGTAAAGTCTGAAATAGCATCTTTGTTTTTTGTGTAACTTGTATGTGTTTGCTTTACCTTATTATTTCATCTTTTGAATCTGTGCTTTTTCTGTTTGCTCTTTTTATTTGTACCCAAAACAGGTCACTCACATGCAAACCGTGGAGTGTGTGCGCCAAAGTGAATTATAATGGGGGGGCTGTTTTCACATGTTCAGGGGTGATGAACCAGAGGGAAAAGTCTTGAGAGGCTGGTAGCTAAGAACTCTGGATAGACAGAGTTGGGGAAACCTGTGACTGAAAGGGCTGTTGGGATCACCTCGCAAGAAGTAACTAGGCTGGTGGAAGCCAAGGTGAAATCTTTGCTTGTGGGCTGGCTACTGGTGTCAGGATTCTGAGCCACGGCAGTACAGCATTAAGGCACCCAGAGTTACAGTGACAACCACTCATTGGTCTGAGTGATCCCCAAAACCTCAGTTTGGCTTCAGCATTTTTATGATTTGCAAACAGTTTGGTGGGAGGGAGGCCAAACATCTGAACGATGAGATCAAAAACCTCCTGATTCAGGCTCCACTTGGTGTTTTTGTCCTTCCACCTGCTGAGCCACTCTGCCTTTTGATTCAGGTCCTCTTTGATGTGGATAGCTCTGCGGGAAAGGAGGAACTGCTCTGCCCACCTCATTATTTCTAGTGCTTCCGTGTGTAGTGCTGGACTCCTTGTTCTCCCTTGGTGGTTTAGTCATATTGTCTTATTGAAACAGGATGTAGTTTCTCCTTAGGATGAGTGGGAATCTTTACTGTGCTAGCTTGACTACTCTCAGCTCTAAGAAGTTTATGCTGTGGCTTCACAGACCTTGGGCTGTTAAGGTCCCCAAGTGAGCTCCTCAGCCCTCCAGCCTGGCATTGATTGCAGGGACTAAAGGATCTGGAAGGCAGATGGGCATGCCTTTGTGGCCATTGTCATGGGCGGACCACCACTGTAAGGAGCTGAACACCTGCATTCAAACCTGTACTTAAACTTCATGTGTCCCGTGCAGTGATCCCACACCTTTAATATAATAGCTTGAAGACTTCTGATATGTGATTGTGCCCATGGAGTGATGCACGACACCAGGTGTCCTGGCAGTTGGAGGCATAGTGCTATGGTAGGCCTCGTGTGGCTCTGAAGCAAGAAAATAACTTTCTGTATTGAACAGGAGAGCTTTTCTTGGCCTTGATGATGAAGCTGTGCACCTGGAAAAGATTCCAATGTCCAAGACGTGGCCCTTTGCGCTGCTGACTGCGATGGAGCTCTGATCATGATGTCATTCCAGAAGGGGTACATATGAGTTCCCTGCAACCTGAGCGTGGCTGTTATCACCACCACCATCTTTCTAAAATCCCCCGGAGCCGAGAATAGGCTGAATTGGAATGTTCAGTACTGGATATTTGCTGCCAGGGTGAACTTCAGAAGTCTGTGGGAGGGAACCAGGAGAACCTTTCTTCTGTGGGAACACTCTGACTCCTATATCTAGAAGATGACACGTGTTCTGAATCAAGTTGTTCGATGGGGTCATCGGAGCTGAGTGACTGGGTGAAGAACAGGTGAAGTGGAGCCCCCAGCTCGAGGGAGTATCCCTGGCTCGTTATCTCACTGACCTACTTGTCTGTGGTTGATGAAAACCATTCCTTTAGGAAATGGGAAATCCTGCCTTCTAGTTTCAGTTCTGGGTGGAGGCCTCTGCAGTCTGTCATGAAATGAATTGGGGGGGAGGGGGGAGGGACTGAGGTCCTTCTGGAGGCTTCCCCTCACCCCTGGACCTCGATTCTTCTGTTTTCCTTTGGGGGATCTGCTGGTACCTCTGTGCTGATGAGTGAAAGAAACACTTCTCTTTGAAGGCCGATCTATATCCTCTCCAGAGGGCTTTTAGTGGGGAAGGCAAGGCTGTTTGGATTTTTCTGTATTTTTTGCCACCACCTTATCCTGCTTTTCTCCAAAAACAAAGGAGCCAAGCACAGGACTTGCTTAGAGCGAATATCCACCTTCCAGGGTTGAAGCCATAGGTGATGCCTGGCTACTAAGCTGGAAGCCATGGCTTGGGCTGAGGACCTCATTGCATTCATTGAGGTGTCAGCAACAAACTCTGTTGCTATGGAGACTTTCTTTAAAGTGGAGCCAAAGTCAGGGTGATCTCTGTCTTTAAGAGCTTTGAGATCTTCCAGTCAGGAAGGAGATGCTCCTGCAATGCAGGTAGCTGCAAGGGATGCTGAGAGGGTGGTGGAGGAGGCTTTAAATCCCTTCTTGAGAGTGGCTTCCATCTTTCTATCCATGGGTTCCTTAGGGGGAAGAACTCCTCCTTTGTTATCAGCAATAGAGTCCTTAGTTCTTGGATGTTGTAGAGCCTGAGATTGCTCTTGTTAATATACTTCCCATTATCAGTCTTGTTCCATTTATCCCTAATCACTTCCTCGAAGGAGGAGTGAAGGGCTATGGCAGCCTCGGGAGGATTTTGAGAGGAGAAATTTATTCTGAGGTTTACTCACAGGAGCCTGCTCAAGTTTGAGAGCCAGACAGCTCACCTTCCTCACAGGAGTCGTCGTCAGAGAACTCCTGTCTCCTGGATTTTTGTGCTTTTTCTTTCCCTTTTTGACCCTTTTAGATTTTTTTTTAACCTTTATTGCTTTAGGAACATAGAAATTCTGCTGCAATTTTGGTGAGTCCTGTTGCGGCTTGCCTTCCTTACAACCTGCAGCCCTCTCGAGACAGCTGCCCCAGAATCTTCCCAGTGGGTTCCATTCCCTCTGGGAGGGGGGAACTCATTTTCAGAGCCCTCCTGGTTGGCTGATTTGAAGCCCTGCTTCTCCAGAGTGCTATGGACCTACTTTGACTTGAGCGGGGGACTTGTGGCCCCATAAGCCTCCCCTCCTTGTTATGCAGCTGTCCCCTGGAAGTTGCCCCCTGAGTTCATTGGTCAGGGTACTCCTCGCTTTTGGAGCTTCCCTCTACTCTGCACTGGTGTTTCTGGTCCATTTTTCCTCTCTTGGAGTCATGGCTGCCTCAGTGGATAGGGGACTCCATCTGCCTGTCCAACTCGCAGACCCAGGATCTACTGCAGTTTGGGACAGAAGGCTTGGGTGGAGCTGGGAAAAACTCACCATTTGAAAAGCCCCCAAAAAGGTGGAAAAGTTAAAATAGGAGGAAGGGCGGCAGCAAAAAACTGCCACTGTCTGCTGCTGCAGTGGTAGAGAAACTGGCAGCAAGTACGAGCAGAGGGGGCATGGCTGGACTGTGTAGCACCAGAATGCTGACCTGACTCCGTGACTTACGAGAGGGGAGAGCAGTTCCAAACATTCAGAATTGTGGGAGATGCTGGGCTGCAGAAAGCACTGTATGAACAGATATTCATTGTGTGGATCAAGAATGTGTATGCAGTGCTTAAATTTTCAAGTGAATTGGTATGCTTAAATTGAGGGCCTGATTTTCAGAAGGCTGCTGTTCAGCACTGAATGAAAAGCAGCCCCCTTGAAGGGGTCTCAAGTTTGTCACCTAAAAACTGAGACAACTAAAATCTTTAGACCCTTTTAAAAAAGATAGGCCATAGTCTTCAGTTTGGGAGTGTGGTTGGAAGGATAAAAAGGACAGAGAGAAGGAGTTGGGTTTAGTCTCAACCATTTCTAATCACTACATGGAGAGAATCCAGCTACAAGTCAAAGAGTTGGTAGATAAGTTAATGGTGAAAAAAAAAAATTAAAAAAAATCAATGGAAAACTATGGAGCTGAGCATGAGAGTAAGCTTGAGAATTAAAATAAAAGAATTTGCTTTTGTATCTTTCTCCTGTAAGTCTAAGTAATATATATATATAACAGGGAGTGCTTCACTTGGTTGAAGATACAGAGAGTATGATTCATTGAAACATAAAGGTCATGCTCATGCAGTGTGCATTTTAAACTTCTAAAAATAGATACATTTTCAGATAGGTGATTTTGAGTAAAGAGTTGTATCTTAGACTAATTGGTAGTATTGGTACTTTCTATTGCTAGGGCAGAGAGAGTGGAGAGAAAAAGACTAATATCACATTTTTATATAACTTACAAAATGTGAAATTACAGTGTGCTGAAGTCATCTAGGAATCCTTAAAGCTAGATTGATAAAATATAGTATGAAGAGAGGATGAAGATGCTCGTGCTAAAAAGTATATTCATGGTATTGACTGTGGAATTCTCAAATATTTAATGTCATGGCTTAATTTAAATAAATATTTAAATACAAATTATACATGATGCAATTATGCAGCTTTTCTTTGCTTCTCCATGAAGATATCAATAATTCAAACTGTATGAGATGTGCCTAACTTTTTCTCTACTAGACCATGTCATTTCTTGACTTTCTCTTAGCATTTCTATAAAAGTGTGAAAAGTGAAAATGTCTGTTGCCTAGCTTCTCTCCTCATCCATCACTAATAAGGAATACCTCCCACCTGTGGAATTTGGATGTGGTCCATCATTGCTGGAGGCTCCATGACTCAGCTCAGGTCACCGATTTTCTGTCTCCAGCAGTGGAACAAGTTAGCAGTTCAGTTTTTCCAGACTGTTTTTATTTTATAACTTAATTTTTTATTCATTTTCATGGAATAGTAATTTATCTCAGCTGATAACTCCTCTCTCTCTCTCTCTCTCTCTCTCTCCTGAGGTTAGGAATTACCAGAATATTGATGCTCTAACCATCTGGCTTCTCTGGTACTGCACCTATTGAGTGCGCTCCCTTTGCCTTCCACCACTGCAGAAAGGAAGCTCTAGAAGCATTGAGCTAAGTCCAAGAGGTGCTGTAGGCAGCTTTTTAGAAGCATCAGAAGCCGAGCTGTGTCCTGACCACAAGCCATCCACCCTTACTTTGCCAGGGCCTGGCTTGAGACGGCAAGCTATGCCCTGCTGCCACAAGCTGCTGACCCTCACTCTGCTGGGGAATGGGGCTTTGAGCTGGACAGGTGCGTAGGCCTGAACTCCACCTGATGCCGACTCCCATAGGAGAGTTAACCAAGAACAGAGGATTCCCATGGAGAGGGGAATTCTCCACAGCTGGCTCATGGGTAAGTCTTGCAAACTCAAGCAAGCACCCCCTTCCAAAGGCCATAGCTCATACTGTTAATGAGCATTGTTAAATCGGTTTAAACCCCTTCTTTGTCTTCTCCCTTGAGAGTCTCTTTACTGGGGCTTTTCTCTTCCAAGAGGCTATCACAGTGTTCAGGGACAGGCTCACTACCTTTCCCTCAGCTGCAGCATGTCTGGACCTGGAGAGAAGCCTGTCATTCCTGTGAAGCTCTGTCACAGGCTGCAGTGTAATGGGATATACTGGTCTGGTTTTCAGCCTGTGGCCCCTCACTTTGCCAGGGAAAGGGGCTCTGAGTCTGACCAGTGGGAAGGGGGAGTCTCTCTTTGCCCTTCCCCCTCTCAGGATGGCTCCACACTTAAGCATTGCTAGCACTTAACGCAGTCTGTGCCCAGAACAGAGACAAGTGAGGACTCCATTCCTCACACGGCTGCACCATCACTTACAGGGAGGTAAGTGAAAAATCCCTTCCTCCTTTCATGAATCCTGTTTTTAATGGGTAAAGCCCAGAGAGGTGTCCCCTACAGTACTTACAGGTGTTCTAGGATCCTGGGGGAGCAGACAGGCATCCTTCCAGGCTAGCCATCATGCAGGCTATTCATGCAGGCCATCATGCAGGCTATTCCTCACAGTCAAGGTATTTGTACCATACCCCTTCTTGGCTGAATGGGTCCCCAGACCAGGATGAGCAGTGTGCTATCTCCCTCCTGTAAACAGCAACCCAATGTGGGTAAAGCAGCTACCCACCAGTGAAAGACACAAGTCACAACTTCAGCAGAGGACTTCCTTCTAAAAGACCCTATAGAAAATAAGATCAAGGATACACTACACAAAAATTTCAAGACTCAACTGTAGCCATTCAAACCAAAAATTTGTCCTGTACTTGATAAGGAAAACCAATTGGGTGACAAGCAAGTGGGCTTGTCAACTAGAGCTATAATCTTTGCCTGGATGAGAAGTCTCTGGGTTCTGTTCGGGTCAGATCCTGGCTATGACTTGTGATGATTTATTGCTCCTAACTTAGTGTACTATACATTACTGTAAGGTAAGTAACCATTTGTTTTTTGTTTATTTTTTAATTCTCAGGATGTAATGAGTTCTATACCCATAATATATACACTAGCTGTCCACTAGTTATACTTGTATATTTGTAGTGTATTCTGAGCTCTCTAGGCTTGTATAAATGAACTGGTAGTTGAAGCAGGAAATCCATGTAGGAACTGCATATATGAAAAGCAATTAATAATTTGACCACAAGATAGAGCTAGTCTAGTACTTTATACAGTAATATATATACTATATAATATTGTTAAATGCTCAGTATAGTAATAATAGTGCTAGATTAATACTGCTGTGATAATATGGTTACATTTATCCATCAATTTTGCCTTTTTTTTCAACCATGTGAAAAGGTCAGAGGGTTAACTTTTTTTTTTTTTCTGTGTAGTCTAGTGAATCTTTACTTGGTCAAGTTGATCTTCATTTTTCATTAATACAACATATTTCAGGTGCAATATGAATGACCTCACTACAATCTCTGATGATCTGCCAGCTAAGGATTTTATCTAGCAGAAATGTTGTGGCTGTGGTGCAGACTTCAGAAGGCTATGGGGTGCTCTTTGTGCAGCTGGCAAACTTAACGCTTTGATACGACTACAAATTTAGAGTCTGAGGTGAGCCTGAAATCTTGGTCCTACAATCACTTGTCTATAACACTAGAAGTTGCCTGTAAGATGTTTTTTAAAATGACCTCCAAGGTCACTTTTTGTAAAATGAGTAATGTTTTTTCTTCGGAATACTTTTCATGATTCGTATAGCATGTCAGAACAGTGAATACATGTTTACTGAGTGAGGATCCTGGAACTGGGGGAAAACTGAAGTAGTAACATCTCTCATTTGATACATAAAGTAATAAGTAATACAAGGATCTCCAATTATTTTGAACACTTTATTATCATGGTTTTTACTCCTTGCCAAAGATGGTTGAATTGGTGGCCTAGTCTCCAGGATTAGCTACAAATAAAAATACACCGCTACCTCGATATAACGCCACCCGATATAACACAAATTTGGATATAACACGGTAAAGCAGTGCTGGGGGGGGGCTGCGCACTCTGGTGGATCAAAGCAAGTTCAATATAACGCAGTAAGATTTTTTGGCTCCCAAGGACAGCGTTCTATCGAGGTAGAGGTGTATATTTAAGTTTAATTATGCAGTTTGGGTTTTTTCCTGTTGGCTTATTAGCTAGGTATATTTGGACCTCTTCTCTGTGGTGACACTTGATTTTATTTTAATGAACCCACTAGTCTTGGCACATATAGAGTACAACTTTCTTTTAATATTAATTGGAGATGGAAATTATTTATACCGTACTCCTCTGCTGGCACAGGACTGTTCCCACAGAGTGTATTCTCATGCTTTGCTCAAGGTAGTTCGAAAAGCCGCAAGCAATGGCGTTTCCATGACTTTTCTTCGAGAAAAATATTCTACATTGTACTACATCTCAGCCAAGGTAGGCCCCAACTCGGCAAAATGTTCCATGTGGATGGACTCACATTGAGGTAAATGGGGCTCTGAGTGGGTGCAGAAAGAAGGCAGAAAGGTGTTGAGTACCTGCAACTCCCATGAGAATCAGTCACCTTTATTTTTGTGCTAGAACAGGAGCCATGCTGGAGTTTGAATTTTCCCAGTGAGTTATATTACCCACGCACAGCACTGTCAGGATGTGTCAAGTTTATCTGAGAAATGGAATCTGAAAGCTAAATGCTGCCTTTGAATCACTTGTTCTTTCTGAAAGTATCAGAATGGATTGACTGACTACTATTCTGTACTGCTCTTCAGGGATTGAACCCTACCTTTAAAGGAGACTTGAAGAGCGAGAAGATGCGTTTATACGCTTTGTATTTCTTTTTGAAATTAAAAAGCTCTGCTTTATTTTTGACTTGGGGCTCATCTGCACACAAGCTAGAACCAAAATGACAATTGGTTTTAATTCATGCCTTTAGTTGTTTCCGTTCAGAAAGCCTTACAATCATAAGGAATGTCAAGTCTCTCCTCCTCTGTTTTGCTGGACCTTTTGGGGGAGGATGGTGGCACTGATCTAGATTGAGAGCATGCTCCGCCTTTCATTGAAGGGGGAGAAGTGTTGAACCTTTGACAAATGTGCTTTCCTTGCAACTGTCTATTAGCCATCGCACTGTACATTTATTTAACTCAAATGCCTAAGTTCAGTGATGTTGGGAATAGCTGATATTAAGTATATAAAATCAAAACGCTCCCACTGTTGATTTGGAACCACCAAGTTTTGCAGGTAGCTGGCCAATGTAATTAGGTGATCTGTTACCTCTTGCTTGCAGTGTTTGGCAATGCACATTTGTAGCATTATGCTTCAGTTTAGGCCCCAGTCCTACAAGGAGCTCTGTAAAGATTGGACCCTTGAATCTGCTGGGAGCCCCCACTGCAATCAGTGAAACTTTGATGCACCCAGCAGGAGCTCCATTCTACATCAGGGCCCAACACTGTAAGCCTTTATAGAGCCTAGCACAACAGGGTCCTGATCCTGATATGGAGGATACCAGGGCTAGTGCAAAACAATATATGATACACACAAATATATCTGGCACCTTTCACAACCACTGAGAGAGCATATGTAATTTACGTTGCAGGTACCAAGTGATATTTGCTTGAAAAGTGATTTTTATTTAGACTGATGAAAAAGCTATTGTTTGTTAACTTCTTATTTGTCACCTATGTATAAGGATTCAGTTAGGAGCAAAGATATTAATCCTGTCATAAGGGATGATCTAAATGAGAGGTATTTGTTTTGAGAAAATGTTTTGAGAAAATTTATACTAGAAATGGAACAATAGAAAAGAAAATGGTGGTGCAGTCAATGTAGCTGAATAGGTTTTAGAGTCTTGTGGTATGCAAACAGCACTGTGGCACAGATTCTTATGCAGCCTTGAAGCTCTACAGCTTGGACTCAACAGGGTGACACACTTGGGCTAAAAAGGTTTTAAACCACACTTAATCAACTCTAAGTTGGTGTCCACAGAGCTACATTCCCCAGCATCCTTTCCGCAAGCAGGAAACCACACTGGTAACTCTGTTTCCCTGTGTTAGGTTTCTTTACTTCTGTTGTTAATATAAGAAAATGAAGCAAAACATATTTCCTTCCTTTTTATTAATGGTTAGTATTCTTCTTACAAGTGATATGTCACAATCTACTATGGTAATGTTTAACTGAGTATTACTTCAATGGTACCAGGAAGTCTCTCTAAAATGCATTTCACAGCTTCTGTTAAGCTTCTTAAAAATATTGCTCTAATTATATCAGAATATATTTAAAAACAAAACTTCCAATGCACTACATTTTTAACAAGAAATATCAATCTTACACAATTGAAAAAGGGCAGTTCTACAAGCTTGTTACATAAAAATGTAATACATACGTGCACACACTGATTATAGGGAAAAAGCCAATCCTGCAATTTGAATATAAACTTATTTGATATTTACTACTAAAAATTAAAACAAACCCTATTGGTGCTCACTTCTGTTTTTAAAAATTACAAAAAATAATTGGTGTTAAGTCTTTACACTAAAATGTATTTTTTTCTTGTACACTTGATCTGACAGCCACTCAAACATCACAATAATGGTCTATAATATTTGCCTGGGGGAAAGATGTTGAATAAAAAACATCAGTTATAACTCCGGCTCCCAATCATGGAATGAACTCTGGGCTATATAGAGTAAAATTGTGTAAGGATTTTTAGGCTTCAAACGGAATCTATTTTCAAATGCTTACAGTTTGATGGGAAAGATTATTCAGAAAACAAAGAAATCCTAGAAATCCACAGTTGAAAAATGTAAAAAATAAATAAATACACTACAAAACAGGTCTTGATCCTGCAAGTACTTAACTTCATACACATGTAGAATCTCACTGATCCCCAAAGGACTACTCATGTGTAAAGATAAACATGTGTAACCGTCTGCAAGATCAGGGGCTAGGTGATGAGTGCCACTTCCTGCCTTTGTAGCAGCAAACTATCCCCATAACTGTGATGACATTGTTGGTGATGGGGTATAAACATAGTGAGGTTTCACAGGTGCCCACTGTGTACAGTCATAGAGCTGCTGTAAATAGCCATGTTAATTTCAGTTCCATTCCCAGAACAAAAGATAAAAGTCTGTTCTCCAAATAAGGAGAAAATCAATGCTCAAAGCAAATTTATTTTTAAACAATTATCACAAAGCAAAGTCAAATCTATGTGCAGATCCTGTGTGTGTGTGTGTGTGTGTGTAAAATGAAAGACTGTGCCTTTCAATTGTTTCTTCTTGAGAATTTCTTTTAATCAATTAATAGTTCATTTCTAAGGATGAATCATGAAATCATTTTAAGTAAACCTTTCTTTGCTATTTGTGATAAGACAGATGAATTAGGTATGAAAAAAAGTGAAATGTTCCAAAAGAGAGCACTTACCTTTTAAACAGCTTTCAGAAATTGGTTTAAAACATTTTTTTAAAAAGGGGAAACAACTGTGAATCCACAAGTTTTATTAAAAAATACAGACGACCTATGAATTTGGCAAAAAAAAAAAAAAAAAAACTCCTTTTTCCTTATTACAGTAACATAAAATTCCTGAATCAAAATGAGTTCCATTAGTATACCTAAATAAGCAAGTTATGCTGTTCCTTCAGATTTATAAGGGAAATAAGTAGGCCAATTTAGGATGGAAATGTACTTTTTTTATCGTCAAATCAAAAAACACTTAGTTTTAAAGCTATATTTTGCAAGAATATAAAACAAGAGGAAGTTTAACCGACAAAGAGCACTGCAAAAGGAAATCATTTGTTAGGCACTGAGGTCCAAATTTTAATTGAGGCTCTTGTAGACCGAATTCTGAGCTGCTGTAAGTCAGCATAGTTCCACTGAAGCTACACTGTATGTACCAGCTGAGCATCTAGAATGTGTCTTAACATTTTGTGTCTCCCCTATGCAAAATTGCTAATCAAAATCTTAAGAAAATGATGCGTCACCTCAAATCAAGTCACAGTATTCTCTAATAGCATATATAAGGCCACACTTCAATAATGACAATATTCACTTTTTCAGAAATATAAAGAAATAATGGTTTAGATTAATTCCTAGCTGCATCACAACCAGTATGTGAAAGCGAAGAGTTTATTTTTTAAAACTGAGGGTTTTTTAATGCTACCAAGCATTACAGCAGATATTAATCAATCTGAAACATGCTTTATAAATTGATCTAAAAAATTATTCATGATAGCTTGGCTTTGGTATTTCTTGTCCCCCATCTACTACTAAAGTAGGAACACATTTACAGAACAAACACAGCAAGGACATGTAGCTATCACAAGCTCAGCAGTTCCTGCCATTCACCATTTGTATTCCCAGATGGATATTCTCATTGCTTTGAGCCTGACCGAATTTTATTCTCCCTTTAAAAGGTGCTGGTTGTAGTTGTGGTTGTCAGACGTCTTCCGATATAAATCCTTGGGGAAGAGAATACATGTGAATAAGCATTTCACTTTAAAAATAATGTACAGCATGTAAGGAATGCCCTCATCAGATTACTAGTATGTAATTTATAGAAGCAGTCGCAGCACCTGCTATAGTTAAGATTTCAAAAGAGTTTGTTATAAACACCTGCTTTCAGTTGTTCATGATTTTGTGTGTACTCTTGACCCATAATTCACACCAGATTAAGAGGCAAAATAATGTGCTCAGTGTTAGCTGAGCTGTTACACACCCACTCAGTTATTTGACGTAAGTGTTTTCATCAATCACTTTTTATTATTTGTTTATTCCTTATTTTTCACCTCAATATGAGTTCACTATTGTTCTATGTTTTCCTGTATTTGTTTGCTTTTCTCGGATGAAAGAAATGACCACTATGAAAATTAACCATTGTGACCACATTTAAAGGTAGCACTTCCTGAAGGTGTTACAAGTTGTGATCTTGTGCTACTGTATCCATAAGTCAGCTAGAATGTTGCAAGGTCAGAGAAATTCTGGAGAGTCATTAATGAAGTACATATAATGATACAGTATTCTTGTTTGTACTTCAAAGGAAAACTTCAGTGTGTTTCTATAAAATCTTGAACAGTCAGTTGTTTTTTATTTCTATTTATATAATCAACTTTGTAGACTTATTTTAAGTGAGTTTAAACATATTTAAGATTTGGGGGAAAGTAAAGATTGGTTTGTTTAAAATCACTTATTTTATTAGGTGGTTGGGGTTGGGATTTGTATATGAAGATAGCTAATCTGTGCCCTCACACACCTAGGAGTGTGTGCCTTTCAGATAGTTCTCCCTTATCTGCAGTCTGACCCAAACCAATTGGATTGGGTGTATGAACAGAGAGGAAATAAGGGACTCTCCATCAGGGAAGGAACACTGAAAACAAACCTATGAGATAATTGTAAACAGCACTGGCAAGTTATTAAGCCTGATTCTTATCTCATGTTCAATAGTTTTACAATGGTCGAACCCCTTGGATCTACTGCTGATTTATGCTGGTATGAGACCACAACAAGTCACGATGCCCTGTGGAATGAGCAAGCTTCACCTTGTTTGTTTATAATACAGTGGCTCTGCAACATATGGCAAACCTTCCCCTGCCCCCCTGGAACTTCCAGAGGCCTCTTCAGAGGTCCAGGATCTACACAGGTGAGAGGGCAGAGACTGGGCAGATCAGGGAGAAAGGAAGAGTGGGGCTGGTGGGGGAAGCAGATCATCCCCCTTTAACCTCACAGAGATTCCTAGGAAAAAACATGACAATCCAGAACTCTTTATCCTTTCCACAAAGCTCACTCCTCTAGGGTTGTGGGAAGTCCATAGTAAACCTTGATGTGGATGGGCCTGGCCTCCCACATACCTGGGGATCTTCTGGGTTTAGGGATGGGCTCTGAAGCACCCTCTACAGGTAGGGAAACCCCAGCCCCTGAATGGATGGAGTTGAGGGATTGATCTCTTCCCCCAGTCCCTTTCCTACAGGTGCGGTTGAAGGTCAGTATGATCTGGCCCAATGCTAATTTGAAAAATACCCCTCCCATTGTTTTTATAAATGCTCACGTTTCAGAAACATGCAGAATAAAACCCACTAACTTTTTTCCCTTTAAAGTTAAAATCCAGCCATCATAACAGAACTGAATACTATGTCTGTATGTATAATTCCTAACTTCAGCTTTTGACAGTTTTCTAGGTAAATCCTCAAGTAGTGAGAAAAACACTGAGGAAAACTGACCCTTGCAGCAATGCCACAAGCAACAGGTAGGATACTTGCAAAACAAGATTACTGGTCAGGTCTGGCCATGTTTTGCTTTGCTTCTGTGGTAAAATAGCTTCAAAGTAGTGGATACTTGTTAGTGAATAACTGGTCAGTGTGGCAAAATAGGTGTGCCATTTAAATTGTAGGCATATGAAGAACTACAGGTTGGAATGACACTATTCAGATAATAGATGGGAGAAGAAAAAAAAAAACTTACCCTAGCCCTATGGCAAGCAAATGAGAGAGAAGCAGAGATGGAAGAAAAACCTTTAAAAATTCTGCTGAGAATATGCCCCCTTTCTTCATCATGCTTGTGTTTCTCATGCTGAGAGAGGCAGTACGCTTAGGGTGTTTAAAGAGAAATTCCCTAGTTTATGAGAGGAAAACAAACATCATGTTAGCAAATATACATTTACCACCTATAAAATTAAAAGCCCCAGCAGAAGGACTGCAGGATGCTGAGGACACTCACTTTGGTGGGATGTTCTCAGGCCTACTGGACCAATCCCATATCCAGTCTGAATTTTTCTGCAAGAGCCTTTCTATTTCTTTTCTTCTTTCAAGAAAATCTTCTTCAGACTAAAACAAAGAGTCTTCATCAAACAGTGCACTGGATGGTTATCACTACACAAACAACCACACCACCATCCTTATAGAAACTGGACTGACTTACAGAACTTGGGACTCTCTCTGGCTTTGCCCAATGTAAGGCCCTTTTGGGTTGTACTGCCACAATGCAGCCCTCTCATCTGTCCCCCATGCTAATTCTCAAGTTCACTTCCGGTATCCACATGTTCCTGCAACCCAGTATTCAACACCTTCCCTCTATGCAGGGTGTTTACCTCAGGTGGCTTTTTTTTATTTTTATTTTATTTTTTTAAATTTCAGCCAAAATGGTTCAATCACTTCCAAGAACAGGGCTAGGGAATAAATGTGGTGTTTTGCCCATGACAAACAATGTGAAAAGCTCTCCTGTCTCCATGCTTTGGCACAGGGACGTGATATTTGGCAAAGGGTGGCCTTTGTATCAGGGATGTGGCTTTTGCCATCCCTGTGAAAATGGGCATTGAGAAACCTGAGGAACAGAGACTAGGACTGAGATGAGGAGCCAGGTATGGGGAAGAGACGGGCCTCTGACAGAGACAGACTGGCTGGAGGTGGATGGTTTAGAAGATGTCAGACTTGGGGGGAACAGCAGAAGTGTCCATGAGCACCAGAGTACACTCTGCTCCAGAGGGAACCCAAGATTCTCAGTCTCACCATTCCACAGCTGTCAGCAAATAACTAAACCCTCAGGCAAAATCTCTCATCCTCCTCTAGTGATATTCCATACAGAGGATGACAACCTGCTATCAGTTACTCCCTTAGCTCAATTGGCAGAAGTCTGCGTGCTGGATCTGAAGGTTCCAAGCCTGTTGATGACCCATGTGGGTTTCAATATGATGCCACATAATGGAAGGCTTGTGTTTTCAGTTCGCTTTTTTAAAAACATAAGAAGCCACACACAAACACCCACCCCACTATGTTAAAAAAAACACCACCACATTATTAAGGTTACAAAATCAAGCACTCAAAAGTTAGGAAATACCTGTTTACTTCCTAACTTTTGAGTGCTCAGAAACTTAAACTTAAAGGTTGCCTCTGAAATCTTAATTTGGTCCCCTTGTGCACATGCATTATGATACAGCCTTTTAATTGCATGTCCCATACTAATTTTTCCATAGGATCCCCACTTGATTCAGTGCATAGGGTGGACTTGCTCTGAAGATTAATCAGGGTTGAATAGAGAAGGTGGCTATTGTCTGTAGGATCCCTGCCTCGTATGTTGCAGAAGTTGGAAGGTGTGTAGTAAATGAAGCAGGGGACTGCAGGAAAAAGAAAGGATGGTTTCATGGTTAAGGTGGTTGAATGGTGACCTGGGGAACTGGATTCTATTTCTGCATCTGCTTCAGAATGCCTATGTAATACTGGGCAAATCACCTTAAACCAAACTTTTCACACATGGCCACTGATTGTTTGAAATAGTTTTAAGATGCAGTTTAAATTTCTGAGCATGATTATACAATACAGGGTTGCCTGTGATAGCAGGTAACTGGACTTGATGACCCAGGAGATCCCTGCCAGTCCTATATCCCTATGTTCCTTGTTTTCTCAGTGCCTAACTTGAGACCCTTGCATCTGATTTGCAGAAGTGGTGAACATTCACAGCTGCAACTGAAGTCAATGGGAGCTTTGCTTTGAATATATAACGAACTATGTAATGCTAAATTCTTGAAAAAATAAGGTCCTAGGCATCTCAAACTGGACACCAAAATTTGTGGATACTTTTGACCTTACTCTCTCTGTGCCTCAATTTCCCATCTGTGAAATGGGGATAATACCACACCCTCACCTCAAAGGGGTGTTGTGAAAATAAATTCATTGTTTGTGAAGAGTTCAGATACTATAGTTGTGAGCACTATAGAAAAGCCCATGAGGAAATAATAATTCTGTCTTCAGAGCATCATTTGAATAATATACAGTAAATAAGGCCTGGGGCCACACGTTGAACAATGAGGAGAAAACAAAACATTGAATAGCTGCTCACTAAGTATGCACTAAATGAGGCAGGGGTTCTGGGGGGAGGGGAGAGTATGTGATCATGTAAATTAAGACTATGATGATGTGTACACACAGGGAAGCAAATTAAGGTCATACAGAACTTTAATTCGGGCATATCATAACTTTTGAGTGCTTGAGTTTGCAATCTTATAATTTTCTTTTTAATGAAGATTTTCTTTTGTGTGTAATATATATCAACAGTTCACTCATGAGATATACATACATACACACACACACACACACAGAGAGAGAGAATATTACCTACATTGATAATTTAGTCAGCTAGTTTCTTGTAAGAGCTGTAGAGAAAGTGGGTCTTTGGAAAAGACTTAAATGAGGAGAGGGTAGTGGCTTTAGAGACCACCTCAGAAGATAGGGATCAATGCATTCGATACATGATTTACTGAGGTGGAGTAAAAGGAGAGAAAGGATAGAGGAAATGCACATTAATTTTCTATTTGTTAAAGGCAATTATAGTGGCATTCTTTTTCAGATTTAGAGGAAATATAGCACGTGAGGGCACGAGGAATTGTTATGCTGGCATTCTCAAATAATTTAGCATACGTTGTTTATCCTTTGTACTATGGTAGTTATTAGAGGCCCCAATTGAAATCATAGCCCCACTGTGCTAGGTGTTGTACAAACAGCTCCACCCCTAAAGACATTACAATCTGACGGGGGACAAGAGAAAGGAAATAGTAGTATCTTTGGCCTTGTCTACACTAAAGGGAAAAGTCGATCTAAGCTATGCAATTTGAGTTACATGAATAGCGTAACTCAAATTGACGTAGCTTAGATTTACTTACCGTGGGGTCTATCAGGTGGAATACAGGAGTCGATGGGAGAGTGATCAGCGGTCGATTTAGCGGGTCTAAGACCCGCTAAATTGACCACCGATGCATAGATTGCTGCAGCATCCGATCCTCCGGTAAGTGTAGACAAGCCCTCACTTTACAGATGGAAATCTGAGGCACAGGAAGAGTGAATTGCCCAAGGTCACACAAGAAATCTGGCAGAAATGGGAAATGACCCCAGATCTCCTGAGTCCTTTACCACAAGGCCAACCTTCTTCTCAGTGATGTGTGTATATTTACACTGTCATGGTGAAAAGTGTTATGTCATGCAGGTTACGAGTCATGCAAATGTAAACACTCAGGATGAAGCTCTCGCTGCATCCAGACGTGATTATTTGGGTTAAAGCATGCTCTGGATAGGCAGCTCATCCTTTTCTGAGGTTCTTTTGTACATGTAACTGAATTACTTATCACACTTTATCTACAAAAGAGTTTTCAGATGAAAAATTTAAAGATTAATAGCAAGTATCTAATAAGGGGGTTGTGTGGACCTGTGGTTCTAGCCTTGTTTCAGCAATGTGACAATACACAGTACGTAAAATGTGACTCTGCTTCCAGTAAATATCCTTTTTTAATTATGATTTACCATCTGTATTGGTTGCCAGCAGTCTTCAAAAGTATTTAAAAAGTAATGTATAAAAATGTTTTAATATATTTAACATAAAAATATTAAGGGTAAATTATCAAAGTAGCATGTTGACGTATACCTGCTCAATCCCAGTTATTAAAGTGAATAGGGATCATATGGCTAAATCCCAGTTCATTGCTTTTAAATTTTACCTCTGAGGTTATCATTTCTAACAGACAAAAGGAAGGTTTCGTTAGGCCTGAAGTTACTACTTTTAAATTCATGATGCGCTCATTGCAGCACATTATTATTTAAAAATAAAACCAACAACATAACATAAGAACATAAGAATGGCCGTACTGGGTCAGACCAAAGGTCCATCTAGCCCAGTATCCTGGCTTCCGACAGTGGCCAACGCCAGGTGCCCCAGAGGGAATGAAGAGAACAGGTAATGATCAAGTGATCCATCTCCTGTCACAGCTTCTAGAAAACAGAGGCTAGGGATACTATTTCTGTCCATCCTGGCTAATAGCCATTGATGGACCTATCCTCCATGAATTTGTCTAGTTATTTTTTAACCCTGTTATAGTTTTGGCCTTCACAACATCTTTTGGCAAGGTGTTCCACAGGTTGACTGGGTGTTGTGTGAAGAAATACTTCCTTTTGCTTGTTTTAAACCTGCTGCCTATTATTTTCATTTGATGACCCCTAGCTCTTATATTATGAGTGAGTAAATAACACTTCCTTATTTACTTTCTCCACACCAGTCATGATTTTATAGACCTCTATCATATCCCCCCTTAGTTGTCTCTTTTCCATGCTGAAAAGTCCCATTCTTATTAATCTCTCCTCATATGGAAGCTGTTCCATACCCCTACTAATTTTTGTTGCCCTTTTTAGAACCTTTTCCAATTCCAATGTATCTTTTTTGAGATGGGGCGACCACATCTGCACACAGTATTCAAGATGTAGGCGTACCATGGATTTATATAGAGGCGATATGATATTTTCTGTCTTATTATCTATCCCTTTCTTAATGATTCCCAACAAACACCTGCTGGTGTAAGGCTGAGCAATGCAAAGGGGTGACAGTCATGTCAGGAGGAGGAAATTTCGGCCTTGCAGATCTATCTGACATTAGTGAATATCAATAATATTTGTATATCTACGGACCCTATTATTGTAATATCTGAGTACCTCACAATCTTTAATGGCTTTTATTCTCTTAAGACCCCTGTGAGGTAGGGCAGTATTACCCCCGTTTTACAGATGGGCAATTGAGACCATGAGTAGATTGTATGACCTTGGGCAAGGTCACACATGATGTAGGTGGCTCTGCTGGGAATCAAACCTAGGTCTCCTGAGTCCTGTAGCCTATTTATTGAACCATCCTTCCTAATCACTTCTGTAAATTCAGACGATGAACATTTTGACCAATATGTATGGGATTTTCAAAGAGGCCTAAGGGAGTCAGGCACTAAACTGCCACTAAAATATAATTGAGCACCTGCAGCTGGCCCAGAATGCAGAGCTATAAAATTGATGAGCAGATGGTTGGGCTCAGGCTGGAGCCCAGGCTCTGGGACCCAGGAGCCCGAGTTAGCTGATACTGGCCAGCTGTGGGTGTTTTATGCGTAGGCATACCCTTAAACAAGTATCTTGACTCCAGAGAGAAATCCCTTTTACTCTCAGGATTAAAGTTACTCAGTTGTTTAATCTTTGCAGGATCAGTCCCATCTTTTCTATGTATGTTTTCTTAGGCTGGTCTTGGAACTGTGATCGTCACAAACACGTTCTCAAAGGAGGGGTGATTTAGCTTTTACCTGAGAGCTATTCTTTTCTCCACTGCTGTGAGTCTCCACTTCAGAAGCTCTGTTAATGTCCTGAGGTGTCTGGGAACGAGGAGGGCTTTGTAAACAGAAGTAAAAGGAGGGAAAAGTCTCATTAAATTCTTCATGCTGATATTCTCTATACAGGGAACTAAAAGTTAGCAAACAAACTTTGTTGGAGCCAGCTGCAGTTTCTTCTACTGGACAGTTACAGCATGGGCAGCAAGAGCACAGGCTTCTCCACTGCAACCCTGACCTAATGGAGCTACCTCTAGGGTTGCAGCATAACCCATCCTCCATGCTCATTTGACTACATCTGCCAAGAAGGAAGCCAGTTTAATGCATGGTATAACCTTTTGCAGATGTGGACATCTGTCTACAGGGTTACTGGACTTGTCCCCACAACTTAGTTCATAAGTATCACTGAAGAACAGCGAATAGATGATAATGGCTTTTGGCCTGTATTCAAACCAGCCACCTAGAAATGGGAGCTCCCACATCCCCTTGCCCATTCCATAAACCTTCCAGTTCCTTCCATCAAATTAAACTTTATAGTGCAGATCCTCCACTGGTGTAAATTGTCACAGCCCCAATGAAATCAGTCAATTTACAAGAGCTGCCCCTTATGGAAATTGTTTTTAATGCTGCTACTAGAAAGCTCTATGGTCCGTAAATTAGATATAAGCTAAAATATCATTTTAGCAATTACCTAAGGTCACAAGCACACATTTTGTTTTTATCATCCCTTTTTTACCATTACTTTTCCATAAAGCTAATAAAGTAACACATTACACCCTAAGAATGGCATTGGCATTGTTTCTGCACAGACTGATCGTACAGTCTTAGGATGGCAGCCACCAAGTGCAAACCCAGGTTGTGAAAACATATTTTCTTTTATTAGAGCAGGAATGTTGCCAGTGATTTAGCAGTGTATCTGTGCAAAGTGCAGCTGATGCTGATACATTTCCCCTGCAAAGTCACAGCATGTCAAAAACTTTGAGAAGACCCATTTACAATGTGTGATTAAAATTTTCCATGGCTTTTTCCCTTATTTCTTTATGGTTTCAGGATGGGTTGCTTCAGAAACAGTGTTCCTATTTTTAGCTATGTATAAAAAAAAATTGTTGTAAATTTTTATACAGATATAAATGTGTGTTTATATAAATCACACACAGTGTGTGTATTTGTATTTTTATATATATATAAAGTTTAATTTGATGGAAGGAACTGGAAGGTTTATGGAATGGGCAAGGGGATGTGGGAGCTCCCATTTCTAGGTGGCTGGTTTGAATACAGGCCAAAAGCCATTATCATCTATATATATATACACACACACACCAGGAAAATTGCACTATAGTAAGCACTTCTGTGTTTGTAATAATGTATTGTGATAGGCCCAGACCGGTTGGGAACAGCAGAGTAGTAGAAGGGAGATATACTGGCCACTGGATAAGCAGTTTTCTGTTCCCTGAGTGACCAGAGCAGGTGCTGCTCCAGGCTAATGAGAACACCTGACTCAAATTAACCTGCTAAGAGTCAGGTGAGGCTGTTAAGCACCTGACTCTAATTAAGGCCCCTCTGATGCTATAAAAGGACTCACTCCAGTCAGGCCAGGGGAAGCCAGGAAGCTAGAGGAGAGGAAGTGCATGTGAGGAACCGGGAGCAAGAGGTGTGCAAGAAGCTGAGAGTGAGTAGGCGTACTGCTGGAGGACTGAGAAGCACAAGCGTTATCAGACATCAGGAGGAAGGTCCGGTGGTGAGGACAAAGAAGGTGTTGGGAGGAGGCCATGGGGAAATAGCCCAGGGAGTTGTAGCTGTTGTGCAACTGTACCAGGAAGCACTCTAGACAGCTGCAGTCCACAGGGCCCTGGGCTGGAACCTGGAGTAGAGGGCGGGCCCGGGTTCCCCCCAAACCTCCCAACTCCTGATCAAACACATGAGGAATTGACCCTGACTGTGGTTTCTACCAGAGGGGAAGGTCTCTGGACTGTTCCTGACCCACAGGGTGAATCTGTGAGGTGAGCAAATCTGCCAATAAGCGCAGGACCCACCAAGGTAGAGGAGGAACTTTGTCACAGTATTTATAGCTACCTATCACAGCGTGAGCTTTCTCTTGAACTGCTTCTTCCGGATTCATGCTGGGCATCTAGGAGTATTTTCTCCATGTCACCATTGTAAATAGAAATAGAGTCTGGTACTTGCTCTTGGCTTGTTGGCTGGATGGGGTTACCATTGCCATTGCTGCTGAAGTGCAGTTCCACCCAGGAACCTGCTTGGCATAATTAAAAACAAAACAGGAAAAAGCCACAAAGACAAATATTGAAAGTTGAAAAACATACTGACACACCCACCTAACATTTTCAAGTTGGGTCTGATAACCTCACTCCTGCTTTCTACAACGTGACTACACCTGGTACACACGGGTTATTGCTGGTAAAACTCTATTCTAACAAGCCTTTCAAAGGGGTAAAGTTGTAACCCTTTCAATTACTTCCAAAATAGTTGTCTGAAGACATTCTTCCCCCCAGGGTAAATATATTGATATTGTTTGTTCTTTTTATGCCACTTTCGTGTCTGTTAAGGGCCCGATCTAAAGCCCATTAAAGTCAATAGGAGTCTCTGAATTGAGTTTAATGGGCTTTAGATCAGTCCTCCCCTCCCCCCCTTCCCCCCCCAGACATTTGTGTAATATGGTTTGTTTTATAGCAACTGCACACTGGTGGACAAGCGGCTCTGTGTAAAAGGAGCTGCAAGAGCTAGAATGTCAGACCTCCACCACGGGTGACTTTTCAGTGTGATGTAAAATGTACCAGAAAGTACTGGCTCGATGCCTTTAGTATTCCAGCTAATGAACTGGGGAAGAATGGCTATCAAAATGCTTAGATGCTTTTCTTAGAAAGCTAATATGTCATGCAGTTCTGATTCACAGGAAAAACATGAAAGTACGAAGTGTCTGTATCCATACTCAGTTACAGAAGCTTTTATTTTAATTCAGTGGGACAGGCCACTATATACATCTTCATGGCTCAATGCAGTTGAAAAATATGGATTCTAATCTCAAGGATTGACTTCCTCTGCCAGTGTTTTTACTGTTGTGTAGGATCATCGCTCCATAAAAACAGTGCTTGTTGTTTAACTTCTTCATTAAGCACATTTTAAAGCATCACTGTTGGGCAATAAAGGATGTTTGGCAATTGCTAGATCAGCTAGTGCTACCTAAAATATGTAAGATCAGCTGACAGTGACATGTTTTTGTCTTATCAAAATGTATTCAGTAACAACTAACTTCTCTGTTAAAAGCCCCACCGGTATTTCAAAGGACCTAGAGTTGGTTCTTCATTTATAAAATCAGCTAAGTGGATAACACTTAAATAATTACATATACACACAAATCAATGGAGCTTATTTATATAATGTTGATGTACACAAAGCTTTACAATAGTAAATATTGACATAATAGTGTCTCTATCCTGAACAGTTTATAATCTAAAGCAGAGGTTCTCAAACTGGTGCATGGACCACCAGTGGTCCGCAAACTCCATTCAGGTGGTTCATTCAGGTGGTTCGTGGTTAGTTCCCTCTAAGGTGTGGGCCTGGGTGGCCGCACACAAGAGAATGAAGGGCCACCCACCTAATTAGGTGCCTGGACACTGGAGAAAACACACATGTAAGGTGAGATGGTGGCCTTGGGGGGGAATAGAGGGTAGGTGGGAGGGGGAAGTGGGGTGAGAAGAGAGGGGTGGGGAAATTTGGGATGTGCGGCTGCCAGAGAAAGAGGCAACCTTTTCCAGCTCCAGGGCCGTGGCTGCTGGGGAGAGACGGCCCTCCTTCCCAGTCCCAGCTCGGGGGCTGCTGCGGTGGGGGAGAGAGGGCACCTTCACTGCATTAGAAAGGTAAGACTACTGATATTAACATACAAGTTGTGTGCTTTTATTTGTAGAACAAAAAAAGTTTGTTTTTTTTATATAGCACTTTTATCCAAAGCGCTTTACAATAGTTAGCTAACGGTACAAACAACATTTGGAAAGATCATTAAGTGGTCCGAGACCCTCGGCAATTTTCAAGTGGTCCACGAAAAAAAAAGCTCGAGAACCACTGACCTAAAGGCATTCCAGGCACAGTACAATTAGGTAAAGATAGGTAAGATGACAGTATTTGCATTTTGGTGAAGATAATAGGTGCAACTTTTAATGAGAAATGAGGAAAGGGGAGGGTACTGGCATGTATTAACGGGAGGGACCATTCTTACAAGAGATTTAAAAGAAGCCAATAAATCAGGACTAGGAAAAGGAACAGTTAGGAGAGAGGCTTGAGCAGAGTGTACGGAGCATGGCATACACAAAGAAATTAAATCAAAATAAATAAAGCAGCAGCTTTAATAGAACGCAGAAAGAATGGTGCCAATACAGAGATTTGTGAAGTGTGAAATGTAATCAGAGCGACAGGACAGAGGGGATTCTTGCTGGCTGTGTTCTGAGTGGACAGAATGTTCAAGAGATAAGAACAGGAATCCAATCAAGCCAATTTGTGTTGTGGTTGACTAAATGGAAAATTTAATAACCTTCCTCTAAAATTTGAACTCCATATAATCCTTTGCATGAAAATAACTTGGGATAACAAAGTTGGGGAAAAACACTTTACTTCACCACCACCTGTTGCCTTCCTACCTTTTCATCTGTCTGATTGTCTATATAAAAACTTTTCTTCGTCCTTCTGTTCTGTTGTGGTGGAAATCCTGAACAGGCTCAGAAGAGTCATCAGTGTGGATGTTTAAGTAGATGTAGCCTGACTGTGGCCCTCGCTTTTGCACCTTCAGCAGTTTTGAGCCTACCATCTGGCTCCCATCCTGCCCTGCCTTGCTCCAAATGCCTCTTTCCAGCCCTCGCTCGCCTTTTGCTCCTCCATTTACTAGGTGTAGGATATGAAAGAAATTAAATTGAAACTATGCCTGTCTGTTGTATACACCTTTACAGGAAAAAAAAATAGTTTGTCACTGGATGGTGCGCTGATATATCACGCAACAAAGAGTCCTGTGGCACCTTATAGACTAACAGATGTATTGGAGCATAAGCTTTCATGGGTGAATATCGTGGGTGAATACCCAACTGTCATACAGTACAGACTATTTGCATACTGCAATCCTTTGGGTAAAGTACCATAAATTGACTTTTTTAAATAATTATAAGCCAAATATTTGATTTCTGCTAGCATGCCAGAAACATATGAATCAAAAAACTCTTGTCCAAACCACACCAGAAATATAGAGGTAGCTTTTGTACATACATGCAGTGTACTGATTACTACCATACATGCTGTCAGCTTTGTACCAAAATAATTTAACATGCTTTACTATTGTGAATCTGGACATGATCTTTTTATAGAATTATTATTTTTGATTATTTAAATAATGTTTAAAGTGCTTTGAATTTGAAAAATGTTATCTTAATGCTAGGTTATGTCTGAACAGGTAACCTTATTTCTCTTAATCACAGTATTTGATCAGCATTTTATCAGCATTTAATCTCTAATTGCAAATGGCTACTCATTCTGAGTTCTAGCAATGTCAGAATACTTATTCAAATTAAAGACAAGATAAACAGTGATAATTAAGTGCTCTCATGACTGATTTTAGATTTTAAAATATTCTGTATTCCTGCAATTATTAGAATTCACAATAATATCTGATTAGAGTAAATGGTTATATTAGGCCATCTTAAACAAATGGAAATTACAAGTAATACTCTGTTTGCTCTATTAGCATGCTATGCTAATACCTAAGAGCTGTTTTATTTCTGCAGCCTTTAAGGGCCCATCTACACTACAGATGCAAGTGTCAGGAGCCCCCAGTTGCAACTGAGTTAAATCACAGTTCCATCTTTTACTCTTCGAAAAGGATCAAACTATGTTCTCATATGATGCAAGAGATCTGAACCTGATTTGTAGGTGCTGTACAGAGAGAGAACCTCTGATAATGGCTAGTGCTGGTAATAGTGTTAAAATTGTCAAAATCCCAGTTCTCAAACCCATTATTAATGATCATTTCCTATTTATACAGTTCCACAGACATTCAAAACTGCTTCACACAGCAAACTAAAGACAGTCTCTGACTTAACACATAATGCAGACATAATACAGCAGTGTATGAGAGAATATGGAGAGGACAAGATTGACTTTAAAAGATCATGACCTAAACACATGTTACATATACATTGTGTTCTTTTTTTATATATATATTGTATATTCTGGTGAGTGGGAGTATAGCTAGATTACTATAAATCGGTTGTTGAAATAGTGATTAGATACCTCAAGTCTTATCTGTTTATGTTCCTGTTCTTTATAAAAACATAAGAGGGTGGGGGCTGGAAGGCAACCTGAATGGAATGAGTCATGGGGAGGGATCTGAAGGGAAAAAAAGGTTAACTGGGGCACTGGACCAGGCAGGATTATGCAAACATAGGGACCATCATGAGAAAAGGCATGGATGGAGTAACTGGTGGGATATTATTGGATTTGTGAATATCTTTAGTACAATACAGTACTTTCAAAATTAGTCAGTGCTACCGAACATTTGCACAAAATTCCGATGTCTGAAATGACAAATTGCTCCGAGAGCAGGCAAAATTCAATTTGTACAGAGTAGAAATCTCTCTGTATATCACAAATATATCAGTGAAAACCCCATTTAAAACAACTGTCCTTCACATAGCTTCAGGCTCAATCACAGTCTTACTCCCCACCAAATTCCTTTGCACTTCCAACATAACATATATACAAGGAAGATGTGTAATAACACTAGAGCACATTTGAATGCACAATCTCTTAACTCTGATTTAGTACTTTTTGGTTTGCAAATAACACATTCTATACTTTACCAGGGAGCACATGTCTCTTGAGACTCTATCCTTGGCGGTGAGGCTGTGTGATTGAGATTTCAGTGCTTTTTGAATGTGTTCCATTCTTTCATGCTATTCAGAATTTCTTTCATTTCTATTGTGACCTAGACATTGAGTCAGCCTTGACTTCCCTGGTGGAGAAACAGCTCTCTCTCTCTCTCTCTCTCTTCATGAGCTTTCTGAGACGCTCCTGCCAGAACTGCTATAAAATTACAACTCACAATACATAAAATGGAACCTTATTTCCCAAGAGAACCTGATATTTATATCCCAGATGTAAGCATTGGTTTATCAGGCAAACTTACCTTAGTGTCCCATTGCAGATGTGGCACCCATATAAATGTTTGCATATAGTGCTTAACATCATTACCTTTCCAACCACACAAAGGATAAGAGACATACCAGGCAAAGTCCCTTTATGCAATGTGTGTCCTATCTGCATGTATCAGTGATAGAGAAATAAGACCACCTGAGTCTCTTTAAAAACAAAACAACAAAACCTTCTAAGGCCCTGAGTGTTACGAAACACCCTCTTGTGGTTTTGCTACCTGCGAAACTCCTAAACTGGCATATATACCCTGGGCACTCAAGTAAACCAAATTGCTGTCTGTTAGTCACATTGGCACAAAGGGAAATCCCAGAGAAGAGTGGGAATGTAAACTAGATTTTTTATCTTTATTTCCAAAACTCCCATACAGGAAATACCCACTTTCTCCAATTTGAGGTGAATAAGGGAGGATTTATTTCATATTTTCTGCAAACTGATTTCCATATTTTTTAAATATGGCAAATACATGCCCTGATTTCACTTCCTTTTTCACGCTCAGTAAAACATGCATATCTATTATAATCCTAACTCACTTTGTTCCATTTCCATGCTGCCTAAGTATTTTGAAACAAATGTATATTCAGTCAAAGTATTATAGTTTGCTGCAAGGGGTGGAGATGTCAAAACTAGAATAGGTAAATTTGAACTTAAAAAAAGATGTTAAATGATAGATTATTTATTTCCAGTAGAAAATCAGTGTGTTAGATACTTCCAAATAGACCCAAAGCCACCTTACCTGCTCCATGGATTCTCAATCTAAGGAACGTGAATTGTATCAGGGAGCTGGCAAGAAGGTGTTTTTCTTTCTTAAACACACAGCTAGACATCCATGCAGCCATAACTGTACCTGCCATGTTACCATAACTAGATTGCTGCTAATGGCAACCTCACTGCTGGGGAAGTGGGGGGGAAAGGCGGTGCGTGTAATGAGATCCCACACTGACTGTGTGATTTTTTTAAATTGCTCACATTAACCCTGTATCTAGGCAAGATCCAAGAAGCCCGCACACAATCTCACACTAATTTGTGGAGTTAAGGACAGCCCTGTGTATTCCCTGCGTATGCAGTGCTGATCACAACCCAGTTGCAAGTGCTGACATTTTCCCCTTGCTTGTCAAGTTTCATGTTTACTGCATGATTATTATTGAGCGTAACAGCAGACCTTGATTTGGGAAGACGTCACATGCTAGAAACAAAGGGAACCTGAGTCTAAACCAGCCCCCGTTCTGGGCAGCAAGTCCTTAGGTGAGAGCAGGCTGATGGGGCTTTCCCTAGCAAGGCCTGCAAACTAGGGGGCCCAGGCCCTGCTAGTAAAGGGGGGAAGGGCTGGCTCTTACCATGCAAATTCTCCTCTTGTAGGCTGAGTCCCTCGCCCTGCGACATTGTCTCTGGTTTCTTCGAGGCAGGAGCGTTTCTATTTTCAGCCTGCCCTCGCTGCCTGCTCTCTCCCGACGCTGCTGGCGGGAGCAGCTGCTGCTGACTGCGGCCACGTACACACAGCCAGACTGACCAGCAGCTGACACAGTCTGTTATTGTTATTGCCGCTGCTGCAGGTTCTGGGGTTTGTTTGTGATTATGACGTCTCGAGGGAACGGGCCACCCTGATTGGTCGGCATCACATTCCTCCCCCCTTTGCTCCTGTAAGGCTGGTTGGTGCACTGGCTGCCCGGCGAGCTCGGGAGCTGCTGGGAACAAACACAAAACCTGGATGCCACGATCAAGCAACAGCAGCTGCAGGTATTGCTTGATTCGAGCAGTTACTGTCCTCTGGGTCCTAGTGGCGCCCGATCTTTCATTGCAATCTGGGGGAACGCTGTTACTAAGCAGTTATGTAGCACCATCCTTTTGCACATTACAGAGTTTAAACCCCGCCCCCCCGGCCTCGCCTCGCCTCCTGATTGGCTAAAAAGATGGCAAACAATGACTAGTTTGACTTTGCATTGGACACTTAAGTGTAGCTGGCCTCATTTCAGATTGGATGGGAAATGGGGTCGGTTCCTAGCACACCAATGTGCATTGATTTCTATGCATACATGCATGACCTCATGTTCTAGCACTAATGTCTGGATCACTTATTCATTCCTCCACTTGCTATGTGTAAGCGGGGGAATGGTCCCACTACTGTAGGGAACTTTCCTGGCTTATACACTACCCCAGTGAAGTGGGCTAGCGAAATGATCTGAGTCCTCGCTCCCACTCCCTTTACCCAGAAGCCTGCCTGACCTCGAGGGCTCCCCTTCCACTCTCCTGTCTGGCAGAGTCCTCGTAACCCCAACAAGGCTGGGCCCAGGATTCCTGGGGGCTTGACCCCCACCCTTGTCATGGTCACTTAGGGCAGGGGCTAGGGTGTCCCCACTCCAGGGTGCTCTCTCCACACTGGACACTTCCCTGACCCACTGATCATTACATACAATTCAAAGCAAACACAATTTATTAAACAGCAATTAATTTAAAAAAATAAGGAAAACATGGGAAAAGTTAAAGGAGAAAACATAACCCTGCTCTGTGGCACGGGGACATCACAACCAGCGTCTCTGGAATGTAAGGGAAGTTCAGTCTGTTCCTCACAAGTCCCAGGCCTCCTTTCTCAGGCCCTGGCTGTGCTGCAGGGATGCTGTGGGTCGGACACTTGCTCTGGCGGTGGCCACACGCCTTCAGGCTCTGGGTGGCAGGACCCTTCTTCCCAGCGTTGCCCCCACCCTGTTGGGGTTACAATCCCCCTCCAAGTTTGGCCTGCAGTGCCTCTTGGCTGGGAGTGTCTCCCTGCACTGGCCCGTTGGCCAGGGTCCCCCTCGCTCTCCTCAGCTGCTCACCACACCTGGCTCTGGATGGCTCCAGCTCCCCTCTGCCTCAGCACTGCTGCTGCTGCTCTGCCTCCAGCTCTCTGGCCTGCTTTTCTGGCCCCTCTGGCTCTGTGGCTGCAGCTCTCCTCCCAGCACAGGTTTGCTCTCTGGGCTGTTGCTGTGGCTCTGCTCCCAGCACTGACCTGCTCCCTGGGCTGCTTTTGTTGCTGTGACTTTGCTCCCCAGCTCAGCTTGGGCTCTTGCTCTCTCCTTAGCTTGGCCCCACTCTGTCTCATGCAATTCCAGCTCACACGGAGGACGGGAACCGCCCCCCTGACTCCCTGATTAGCCTGCCTGCCCTATCAATCAGGCTGACCTGGATCATTGGCCTCTCCCCATTGTTCCTGGAGACTGTCATTCTCAGCATCCTGATTTCCCATCAACTCTTCCCCTTTCTTTTGGTACTGGGAGCTAGCCAACTAAACCCCCCCACTGAGTTTTAGTCCCTTTACATATGCAACTTGTTACTGACCTTTGTGCCTAGAAGTATTACCTTTCCCTACTCTACTAATTGTAATGGCCTTTAGCCACTGCGAGGCCTGGTTTACACCTAAAACTTGGGTCAATCTAGCTATCTCACTCAGGGTTGTGAAAAATTTCACACCCTGTGTGACATAGGTCAACCTAACCCACATTATACACACTGCTAGGTCAAAAGAAAAATTATTCTGTCAACCTAGCTATTTCCTCTCAAGGAGGTGGATTTACTACAGCGATGGGGGGGAAAAACCCTTCTGTTGCTACAAGAAATCTCTACACTACAGTGCTAAAGACATTTCTGATCAGAAGGGCCACAGTCAAATTTCAGTTTGTTGTAAATTGCTTTTGAACCATCTTTGGTAAATAAACAAAATTCTATATTGATTTTTTAAACTTTCTCTTTCAACACATTCTTATTTTATTGGTGGCAAAAAGGGTTCATAATTATATGCAGTTACAACACCCTGTGAGCACACATTTAATAAATACAATGTAATAAGAACTAGACCACTGCATATCTGTGAAAACGCTGGTGTGTTGCATAGAAAAATTAGAAACATAGGTACACCTCTGACTTCAAGGCTTCTCCATGCACTTTCCTGGTACCCTCATCTGAAACTCTTTTCAGAAATTCCAGGACCAGTTGAAAATAAAAATGATTTTAAAATTAAGGGTCTCTTAACAAGCTCTTCTATTTTAACATAGATTTTAGCTATAAAATTGATAAAATAAAAAGGTTAACCTTTTGCAAAAGTTCTATTGAGTCTAATAGGGATTAAACCAATAGTGTTCTATAGAAATTATTCCAAAATCTTATAAAGTGTAATAGGTTTTTTATTTTTTTTTTACCATCCTCTCAAATTCTATAGCAAGGATATATTTCATTATTAAAGAAATGGGCATTCAAAAACCTATAGAAAGATTATCATTTTCTCTTAAATTCCATATAATCTTTCCCAGAGAAAACAGGAACTGTCTTGACTCATATTTTATCACTTTTATATAAGGCCTTTTGAGCTGATGCAATATGAATTGAGTGGTTACAATGCATTCCCTAATGAGACAAGGAGCAATTCATGGTGTTCACTTGCTCACTTTTTAAAGAGACAACACCCTATTTTTTTGGGACACTTTAATTAGTAAATCATGGGATTACATCCCCTGCTATTCTATGAATGACATTAACAATAATGTCTTTATACAATTTCTGAATCAGGTAATTAGACTCCACCTTTTTCAATCTAGTTTAAACGTGTCAAACAGTGAAGCTTCTCCCACTTTATTTAGCATACTTTTCTGCAGGCCAATAGATCTCAGTGTCAGGAAATTTCCCCTCAACCTTAACTTTACTTTCAACCCATTATTCTTACGTATATACCCATTTACTATGCCAAGTAAATTCTCTCTGTCACCCAAAGACCTCTTGATGTCAATTGGCAAATGGCACAGGGGTAGGTAGGGGATCCTTGTACTCCTGGGTTCACCAAAAGAATGCCATGAAAGGCCTCTAATGAAAGCATGTGACACACTGGTCATCATAACCACTGCAAGATTTATGTACAGAAAATATGTGAGGAGTTATGTATATATGTACGAAGGTCTGGTCTGGTCTAACTGGAGTGCAAATGAATCCCCAGGCATCCTTCAATTTGTGAAGACAAGCCACCTGCAGGCTTTATCTTATGAAAGGGGGATTTTATCCAGCCTGGCTGAAAACCCTGGGGAAAGGACTTGGGGTAAGCTATAGGAGATGAGGGAATTTCTTGTGAGTTAAATTTAGGCTCTAGAAAGTATGTTATGATTTTATATTTTCCCAATATTCTGACTTACCTTCATTTGAATCTCTATTCTTTGATGATAAAGTTATTCTTGTTTTCACTGTACATATACCTATGTTCTCTGTGTTAAATGGAGTGGTGATCCTGAATTAAAACTAGTTCGTTGGTGCATACTATCCCTTTGGGAGTAGTAAATCTGAGAATTGTGTGTTTTCAGTGGAACAGGGGCTAAGCAGGGATGCTCAGAGGACTCTGGGATTGGTGTATGCCTATTGCTAACCTGTTGAGAGAAGATGAGAGCTGCAGAGGCCTAGAGGAGAGTGCTTATGGTGCCACAGGCTGATGGAGTCAGAGAGCTAATCCACAACAGGCACAGACAAGACTTCCTCACATTAAGGGCAAGTGGTAGCGAGGTGCCTCACAACCCTGGGTACCCTGGTACGTGTCATGCTCTTCTTCCTTGCAAATGTTGCAGTGTGTTATGTTCCCCGGCATATAGACAAATTATTTCCATGAAATCCTGACTCCATTGACATCAATGGCAAAAGACCCATTGACTTCAATAGGGCTAGGATTTCACCTTTACGTATTTAACTCATATATAGTGCTGGTTGGGAATTTTTCAACAAAATGTTTGATCAGAAAATGCTAATTTGTCAAAAACAAAACTTTTTGTGATAACATATCATTTCTGGTCAAAGTGTGGGTGTGTGTCCTGGGCTATCCCTGTGGTTAGGGCACTCACCTGCCTCGTGAGTGACCCAGCTTCAAGTCACTCACGTGGCATGTGAGAGACACAGGGACTTGAACCTGGGCCCTCCACATCCCAGGTGAGTGCCCTAACCACTGGGTTTCTTTCTTTGTGTTTTTTTGTTTGTTTGCAAATAACTGTCAATGAAGTGGAATGAGAATTGTTTGAAACCTTGGAAAATTTTCATGGGACAGGATAACTACTTCATTTTCAGCTCTTCTCTTGTAATCTTTCCTTATCAGTCATTTCCTCCAGCCTTCTAGTCATCTTTATAATACTTCTCTTCTCCAGTTTGTATTAACTTTCTGGTAAAGGAGGTCCCCAGAACTGTCTGTGATGATATTCCAGGTACAAGGGAGCTTTAACCTCCTTATTGTTTGATGGAACAGCCCTGCATGTGCATCTCAAAATGGCACTGGTGTTTTTCTGAAGTCGTATCAAATTGAGAACTCATGTGTAATGTGTTCCTCACTATCATTTCCCAAGTCTCTTTCAGTAGTGCTGATTTCCAGGTTTCCCCCTCTCATTTAAATATCTGTGTTTTCCGATGTTTTCCCCAGATGGTTTGCATTTTTCTGTTCAGACTCATTTTGTTGTTTCTAATCCCTCTAAGAATCTTCTATTTCTCTGTCTTCACTGGTGTTCCCAGCTTCTGGTACTGAACAGACTGGTATGGGGCTTCCATTCTGCAAGGGAAAGATTAAATAATGGGAAGAATAAGAATGCTCAGAACCAAAGCGGAGAAACATCTGCAGCACAGATAGACTTTAGCATCCTGATTTGGGCAATGACTCACATAACCTACAGGATCATGTAGGCTATGGGGATTAGATGAGTTGTAGACTGAAAGAGTTAACTCTTACCAATCAGCTATTAGACTTCTTAATTGTATTTATATACCCACATTATTATTTCTTCATATATTTCTTAATGCTCTATACTGTAACCCCTTTAACTGAAGTAGCCAGTGTTAGAACTAACCTCTGCCTTTTACCTCTTGTCTTACACCTTTTATCTCTGACAGAAAAGATCCTTTTATATGGCTCCTGATGTGTCATTCTTGGGGGAACCCACACAATGGTGACTATATTGTTCTGATACTAGAAATATCTATCACACTTGCCTCCAGGATTTGTAGTGTGGTGAATTGCCATGCTATTAAAAGGAACAAATCTCTGTGTCTGACTGCTCACATGGGCTCAAGATCCGGCCTACCTCGGACAAAAGAGGGTGAGTTACAATATTTTGCTCGTGTCACCTGTGAGACATTTGTGCAAAGTACAAATTAGCAGCAGAAGCCAAAGATCAGAAATGTTGGAGGAAAAGATTTCCTCATAATAATGACACTGTTTGTGATTTTAAAATGTTGCAAGAAGGTGAAAGAATGAAAGAGCAAATAGATATACTTTAATGATAACACTAGATTCTGAAATTACATATTGCTCAAAAAGTCACTTTTAGATCTAGCCCAACTAAAGTCTTGTAACGACTAATTTGGTGACTTTAATTTTTGTAATGATGTTAGAGTGGGAAAGAGGTAATGTTCGCCGGGTGATATAGTCTAAGACGGGTCTCAAACACGCGGCCCGCGGGCCATCGCATGCGGCCCGCGAGCTCCTCCTGCCCCCCCCCCCCNGTCGGGCCGGAGCCCGCCCCCCGCACTCCTCCTGCACCCCGACCCCCTGTGCTGAGTACCCTGCCGCACCCCGACCCCCTGCTCTGAGCCCCCACCGCACCCCACACCCCTCCTGTGCCCCCTGGGGGCAGGGAGGGGGCAGAGTTGGGGTGGGGATTTCGGGGAAGGGGTTGGAATGGGGGCAGGGAAGGGGTGGAAAGAGGCGGGGCAGGGGCGGGGCCTCATGGAAGGGGTGGAGTGGGGGCGGGGCCGAGGGCGCCGGGGGGGGGGAGGTGTCAGTAAATGCGGCCCTCGGCCCAATGTACTAGTCCTCATGTGGCCCTCGAGGTCATTTGAGTTTGAGACCCCTGGTCTAAGAAAATAGAATAGCTCTGTATCTACTACAGCTGAATTAGAGTTGGTAGATGTGCAGAGAACAACACCCTGGTCAAAACAAACAATGTTTTCTCCATAGTGGATAAATCTCCATCCAATTTAGACATGATTGTGGGTACCTCACAGGAAACTTTATAAAACAAAAGAATCTGAAAAATAACCCAGACTCTTGTCTGATTACTATCTATTAATCTGTGTTAGTCAATTGACATGTATTCCCAAACTGCATGCCACTATCCCACAGGTACAGCTGTTTACTGATGCAATCAACTCCAATATTGATGCTTTCAAATGAGCCATTTGCACAGGAGACGTGACTCAGGGTGTGTGTTGAGGCCTTGAAGGCTTTCGTAAGAGGCTTTTTAACTGGTTACTCAAACATATTGAACATATTGAACATAAAAAAGGGGAGTGGGAAGGAAAACCCTTGACAGATTTAGATCTAGATGCTGAACTGTTTCACTATTATTCCTTGGAAACAGAAGAAGCAATCTGCATGACTACAAGAGAATTGGACGGACTTTGTTAATGTTAAGAGCTAAATCGGACTGCTTATATCTCAAAGGGATAATTAACATGGGGACAAAGCAAGCTTACAATTGATATGAATCATAAATAAACTCCCTATTAGCTTGGCTCATATTAGCAAGCCTCATTAGATTGTAAACTGTCTGAGGCAAAGATTAGGTCTATCTTTGTGTTTCTACGTGTCCTAGCACAATGAGACACCAATCCTAATTTGGGACCTGTGAGCATTAGTGCAATATAAGTTATTATTAATAACAATAGACTGCTCCTCCGTGAAATTAATAGACTGGATCCCAAGCCCATGAAATCTTTCCATCGACTTTAGGCTTTGGATCAGGCCCTAATACCTCATGCTAGTGACACACAGGGACAATGCTTTTTCATGGATTGAAAGATTAACAAAGTATTTGTCACTATTACTCAGGTGCATACACTTTTGAATAAATATAGAATTAGGAAGCCATAAGTAAAACTTGCTTCTGGGGCTATACTGTTTGGTCAGTAAGCAATTAGAGTAATTCACAGTGCAACAATCTGTGATCTAACTGGCATGTTTGCTTTGGAAACAAGGCACTAGGACCTGATAAATTTCCCATTGTTCCCCCTTGTATTTAAAAAATTTGCAACCAAATGATCCCCTTTGCTGTTTGCAATGTACAGGGAATGTTTTGATAGGAACAAACCACCAAACTTCATGAACGAGGCTATGATCTCAGTAATAGTTGAGCCAAATCAAGATCCACTACAGTTTTCATTTTATTGACCAGTATCATTCCTAAATGATAAATTTAAGATAATTTCTAAATCATTAGCCAAAAGGAAAGAGTACCCTTATTTGGGATAAGATACAGAGATTAATCAGGTTTAGTGAAGTCACCTTCAGTGTATTTGAAAGATAGTGGCCTCACTTAAAGTGGAAAGCATCTTTGACTACATTGACTGTGGGCTTCCTAAACAGGATCAGATGAGTTTTAATAACAGTTTTAGAGAATGTATTTCCACATTATATAGTGAAACTTCAGCCTGATTAATACAATTTGGTGATGGCTGGTTGAGACCTTCTTGTTTTCTAAGGGGGTTGAAGAGGACACAACATTACTATCCTTTTTTCTGAAAAATTTTGTACCTTGACTGGGTGGTAGCAATAATGAGAGCACTGATGTAGAGAAGGTACCAAGACCCGCTGACATTTTTACTAGCATATTGTGTAAACCTGCATTGTGCAGGTTTAGATCAAACAATGGCCACACTCGTGTTAGCAAAACTGGAAAATCTTTCAGAAAAAAGGCTAGGATAGACAGTCGAAGAGCCACAAGTGTGTTATCTACTATAATTAAAGCTGAACTGGAAGACCTCACCAATGATGCAATTCACTTAGCTTTTATAATCTGATGCAAGTTCTTTACATTCTGCAAGGAAACCGAGGGCAAAGCCTCATTCCAGTTACTGGTCTATAACTCCATAGAGTGTTGCAAGTTTGCTGGGTATCTGTGAAGGGGAAACTCATATGTTTTCTGAGAAGCCCACAGGTAGTTAGCATATCCCTAAATCACAGCTGTGCAGAGATATATTCTGCAATTTAAGCACTATATAAGCAGTAGCGGCGCCAGCTTTGCCGGCGCCCTAGGCGGCAGAAGGTCCCGCCCCCGAAATCCCTCCCCCAACAGCGGTGGCGGAAGGTCCTGCCCCCAAATTTCTACGGCCGGCCGGGGCGCCGGCGCCCCTCAAATGTTCGCCTAGTTCGCCTAATGGGTTGCGCCGGCCCTGTATATAAGGCATTAAGCAACCCCAGACCAGATTCATGTAAAGCAGAATAGTCCTATTGAAATCAGTGGAGCTATGCCACTTTGCACCAGCTCAGGATCTGGCCTGTATTTAATCTGCAGGACAACCAGCTGTTGATTGTGTGTCCTTCAAATGTTGCTAATCAATTTTGCCAGATGAACACTAGGGAAGCCCAAGTGAGTAGGAGATATAGGAATTAAATATTCCAATGATTAATTAGTAAATGTGCTGTGATCAGAAATAAGTCTATACACAGATTGGTGTATCTACATCTGTTAAATGTAACTAATCTACATCAGCTGAGGATTTGGCCCAGAGCATACCTAAATCCTCCATAGAGGCATAAAATAAATTATATCATTGATATTGATGACAAATGTATATAGGCGTAAGTTGTTGGCAATCTGGCATATCATTTGACATTGTTGGGCTGAGGAAACGATAGAATTCTTGGACTCCTAGAATCTTCATCAGCTACAAGCATACCTCACAAGTGTCCTGCACCTGGCTCCGATTTATAAAGTTGTCCCTCCATCCTACATTGCCATAGCAAATTCCTGATTCGGCTGCCCCAATGCAGGTCATCATGGCTGCAGAGTGAGCTCCAACCCGCATGAATAGAGCCCTACCAAATTCACAGCCATGAAAAATGTATCACGGACTGTGAAATCTGGTCTTTTGTGGGCTTTTACCCTATACTATACAGATTTCATGGGGGAGACCAGCATTTCTCAAATTAGGGGTCCTGACCCAAAAGGGAGTTGCGGGGGGAAGAGGGGGTCGCAAGATTATTCGGGGGGGGGGGGGG